>JAMPIV010005190.1:0-516489 GCA_024509875.1 Oreohelix idahoensis | reverse complement strand
GCCACAATTGGCTCTTCCGGTTTCCCAATATACACATATCTACCGCCAAGTATGACTGGGTAGATCGGGTCATCCATAACAGCCGCTTTGATCACACCTCTGACAAAATCAGAGTGTATCTCCACCAATGCGATGGAAAGCGCTGTAGGTGCATCACTCTTAGAGACTCCACAAAGTTCGACGGTCTCTCCTGTCTCTTGACCGGGTTTAACCAGGTGCCTGGCGACAATGCAATCATAAGAAAGCCCCGTGTCAAATAAACAAAAAGTTTGAGAACCGTTCAAAATAACTGTACCTCGCGTTGAGGGTCTCTCTCCCTCAGGTTGGGAATCACTGTCAATAATTCTGCCTTGCGAGACTGTTAGCAAGCATCCGATGCGTTTCGGTTCGGTGAGCTCGCTCTGATCATTAGTCCCGTGCGCAGGGGTTTTCCCTTTGTCACCTTGTCCTTTCTGGCCCCGCTGCCATGTAGAACGGTTGGGTTGATCAGACTGTTTGTTGTTGGTGGAGTACTTGTTTTTGTAGAACTTGGATTTTTCAGGAGGGGGGTTTTGAGGTCCAGTTTCTCTGTGGTTATTCTGATTAGAAGCATGAGAAGATTGGTCTCGATTGTTCTTTCGAAAAGGCTCTTCTGTTGGTTTACGTTTTGTGGCCGGCAGTTCAGCCAGCGCATTGTGATATCGCTCAGACTTTTCCAAAATGTCTTCAAGCTTTTCTGCACCTTGCTCAGCTAAGAATCTTCGGGTGTCAGCAGACAAAGTGTTCTTTATTTGTTCTGTTATAACAAATTCCTCCAGACCTTCATAGGTTGAGGGGAGCTGCGAGAGCTCTAGGCACTTTGTCAGATATCCCTTTAGACGAGACGAGAACTGCTGAAAAGTGTCAGAGCTCTCTCTTCTGCTGTTGCGAAACAGTTGCAAAAACTTTCGCGCATTCCTTTCAAAACGCTCCAGTAACGCTTTCTTCAAGACGTCGTAATTGTCTTGTTGGCTGCTCTCCAGTTTGGCATAAACATCATACGCACTGCTTTTCAAAGCCTGGGAAAGCTTCATATTCCAACGCGACCTCTCTAAACCGTACAGAGTTGCAATTTTCTCAAATTTTTCTAACCATGTGTCAATCTTCTCATTAGGACAAGGGAAAGATTCTAGAGCAAAAGACATAGCGTTGAGTTGAAGAGATTGAGTGTTAGAAGGATCAGTTATGGAAGAATGAGGAGAAGACTCTCCATTGCTGGAGGTAGAGGCAGCACTACGGCTTTGGACTTCTAGAGCTTTGAGCGCCAACTCATGCTGTCTCTCCTTCTCTCTTTCCTCATGCTGTCTCTCCTTCTCTCTTTCCTCATGCTGTCTCTCCTCTCTTTCCTCATGCTGTATCCTGCGAATTTCCATTTCCTCATCCATCTTCCTCTGCTCTTTAGCTTCAGCTGCTTTCCTCTCCGCATCATATCTCTCAAGTTCGTCCCTGACAAAAGCTTTCGCTTCTTCGCCTTCCAAACCCTCTTCTCTCGCTTCATCTCTGAGGATTTGCCTAAGCTTCGCCCTTTCTGCCATTGCAAATAGGTGACTGAAACTAGTCGAGAAAGAAGTAAGAAAAAGGATACACTGATTCCTACCACTTGCGAGAAAATACCAAAACAAAAGATGATATACTTTAACCTGGGATACCTCCTCCTATACAATAGTATCTAACTATCGCTGCTATTAATCGGCAATAAAGCACCTAATGCAGACGACTACGCCAAATAAATGGTAGTTAAGATTACTCACTGAAAAAATACGTTGCTACAGTGGAAACAAAATAATTATTGCAAAAATTTAGGAGAAAAAAAATTCCCTTAATTTTTAATCCACTATCAAGTTCACCCCTGAAGTCAGATCGGGTAAGGGAGGCAATTAATCTGGACGAAATAGTCCGAAACGCACTCCTTAACTTAGTTCAAACACCTTTCTGCTTCAAACCCAGTGACTGTTAGACAATCACAAATTTTACCAACGTTTAGTATTACAAAATCAATAATTAACATATATTCCGACAAAATCAACCTGTAACTCAAATGTATATTACTCAAAATGCTGTCGAAAAACAATTATTAATTGTGTGGTCAGCACGCCCATAAACAGATCGTTAGTCTAGGGGAATAGCTATTTTTAAAAGATACAAAATCCACGAGACAGTCACACTCTTTCTCTATTTCAGAATAAAGAAAAAAATAGTACAGACGAGCTGATATTTGCCGTCTCGTCTTCCTATTCTAAGTTAAAAAATCCTTCGGACGAGTCCACATTTGTCGTAGATTCTCAGGATTTTTAGTTCAATTTCCGGAAACGAGCCCACATTTGTCGTAGATTTGTGATTGGTGAATTAAGACTTAAGTTTGGTCCCTTCTGAATAGCAATAGAAACAGGTGATATCTCAGTGAGATATAGGTAGAAATAGGTTTCACGAGTGAGATGGAGGAAATATATTAGAGTCGGTCTCTGACCCTCGAGATGATTTCTCTCAGTCAGCCTATCATCTAAAACAGATTAAGATTTGTCAGACCGTCTAGTATAAAATATTAATTTATATATACCTCACATACACACACACACATAAGTGACTACAATAGACACTCAGAAGTGAAACTATGACAATGAAAATATAGATTGTTGGGAACGAACTGACCGACACACTGGAATAAGTTTATGTGAATTGTAATTATCATAATAAAATTCCATCACCACACATAAAAGTACATCAAACATATACAAATAGTCATAAAGTCAATGAATTTCTACAAGAATGATAGACCCATTGGTATGATCTTTTCCCTCGATGTGTAGCCCACAGTCCTGTTAGAAGAAAAGTGATAGCCCCAAAGAGCCACGGATACATCTGCTGTAGTCTAATGATTTCCCTTTAAAGGTATGAACAGACTTTGATACTCTAATCTATCCTAAGGAAAATATCGTTAGCAACAAAAAACTTGCATAAAGAAATACAAAGTGGGTGAAATTTGGTATACCATAAAAGAGTCACTCGTTCCTGCTTTCTCTGTTCATTCATCAGGGCCCTGACATACATTCTTACCTACAATCGTGCTGTTGTTCGCCGTCTGGCGCAACTTTAGGACACCCACACACTTTAATCTGTCTTTCTTTTAATGAAGCGGATCCCAGCTCTGCAGATTTTGGGTTCACCCAATGTGTCCGGGGAGCGTCCTCTTCATGCGAATATTTTTCAGACTAATTTTAGTGTCACTTGAATCACGAGGTAAGAATTAGTTTTAAGCGGGATCTCAGTGTCAGAATCACGAGGTTTCCACTACTTAGGAAAAATGTCAGGTTTGTAACTTCGATCAAAGGTAAAATTCTTGGTCACACCACAATGTGTCAACAATGTCGGAAAGGTTATTGATGGTAATATTTTACTTGCCACCAGGGCTGAAAATGTACTTGAGGTTTTTCTCTGGAAGAATTAAATCTGGCGCGATAGGCCCGTTACTTCATTTAATCTTAAAGTTCATGAAAGGGGTACTCTGTCGTTCTGGATGCCAACGCAATGCCAGACAGGTTTTACTTTATACACCCAAGTCTTTAAGAAAAAAATGTTTTTGTTCTTCACAGATATTTCCCAGCACTTAAACGCTGGTAGAGTTGGGCTACCCCAGTTTCACTGAATAAAGAGAAAACAACATATAAAATACTTATACATACTATTCCTCGGTGATAACTTACATTATAAACTGCAAGCGTAGAGCTGGTCTTATCGTTTAAATTCCCGTGACATAAGTTATATTAATAAAATCAATCATCATGAATTAGAAATACATACGTATTTCGTCAATACTAAATGATGAATCAGTGCAGTTATAAGTTAGTTTAAAATATTCTCGACTGATTACTTGCAATTTAATAAAATTCATGTACAGCTGCGGGAGTTTAGCTAGAAATTATAGTTTATTCTGCTTTCCACTGTAACATGTCGACTAGAGAATATAACAGACTTATAAATTAATTACTTGTGCACAGGAATCTCACTAGTAAAATGAAATAAGCGGTTATCGCTGAATCACTCAACACTACTAGATATATTTATAATATTTACCCCCAGACAGAACTACAGGCGATCGCACAACTTAGAATTTACACGCTTATATTTATTGGTAGTCTAGAAGCTCGGCAAATTGTGGAGACCAAACTAAGACTTCGCTATGCAAGCTTATTTCCTTAGCACGAGCAACCTGTCTACTGCAAAATTTGGAGAACTGAATGAATAGTCTAAGCTACTCGTGTAGATATATGAAAACGGACAAAGGATCCCACGCTATTACGAAAACCCGAAATAGCGCCGGTCTCCCCCCCCTTCTCTTAACACTTAACTTAGACGCTGGCCATAACTGCCAAAACGCGTCTTCACACCTCACACGACATGTCTTATTTCTGAGCTATGCATGAGGGCGCCGTTCACACCTCACGCCGAGAAACTCCGAAGAAAAACTCGTGTCAGCTTGAAAATGTAGACAAATGTCTGCTCTCTATGTCTGACTAGACGCATTCTCACAGTATTTCGTTCAGCCAGGGACTGACACATTATGCAGTAAAATGCGTTTCTAAATGAGAAAAGAAACAGGCGAAAGTTAGAATGGGAAAGTAATATATTTAGTCGCAAACGAACGAATGCGAAAAACGGGAAAAGGATAAAAGAGCGATAATAAAGTAGATGACACGGGTAGAAAAGAAAAGAATCTAGAAAATTTATTGATCATAAATCTCTATGCGACAATATCTAGTACCCCTGACAAAAGATCTTGAAGTACAGAAATTGGTATCAGGTAGGAATTAATCCCAAAATCATATAAATCTCAGGAGCTCAAAAAACACACGTCCACTCGCCATGAAACACACTATCGCTCCTTTTTTTCTTCTCTCACCCCCCCCCCCTCCCCCCCCCCAAGTCACCTGTCTCACGAGACCCAGCCAAGCATGACGGCTTAAGTAGCTCACCCATCTTTTCCAGTGACCCGTGTAAAAATAAACAAACACAGAGCTACACTGAGCTAACGCTATATAATACACACCTGTTATGAATTTTAATCATAACAATTGCATTATGGTCTTTTTTCCGTCACGATACAATCATATAGTTTTTTGTTTTTTCTTCTCTATTTCCACTGTCTACTCTGTTCTCTCTTCACACAATCATTCACTCTTGCCCGCGATCTCTCTTTCTTTCTCAGAAAGATCTAACCTTGACTCTTTTGTTTTCTCTCTCTCTCTCTCTCTCTCTCACTCTCTGTGTCTTCACCTCAAATTGACGTTTTTCCTAACATTCTCTCCTCTCTCTCTTTTTTATCTTCACATCAGATTGATGTTTCTCGCATCACTCTCTCTCTCTCTCTCGCCCTCTCTCTCTCTGTCTCTATCTCTCTCGCTCTCTCTATTTTTTCCTTCTATATCTTTGTCTGTAGTCTTTTTGCGTGTAACAACACACAAAAACTTCCCCTTCTCACCACATCACTATCAATAACCTGACCACTTCCACTCCCCTGCTATAGTTTTCTCTGTCACGTGTCCTTTTGTTCTTTATCTCATTCGCTTTCTCATTGATGAGATTTATCTCTAATTACTTCTTTACCGCTTTCCCCCAATCACGTTGCAGCTCTCAATAAGTATTTCCCTGTGGTTCTGTTTTGGATGTACCCGTTTTTCTTCTTATCTCGTATGTCGTCTCTGTAACTTCGTACATATCTCTTCTCTCTCTCTCTCTCTCTCTCTCTCTCTCTCTATCTCTCTCTCTCTCTCTCTCTCTCTCTCTCTCTCTCTCTCTCTCTCTCTCTCTCTCTCTCTCTCTTTTTCTTTCTTTCTTTCTCTCTATCTGACTCAGGGTCGCGGGGTCACAAATCATATCACTTCACCTTTGTCCCTTACTTACCTCTCAGCTCTATGTAGCTCTCAGCCCTATGTAGCTCTCAGCTCTATGTAGCTCTCAGCTCTATGTAGCTCTCAGCTCTATGTAGCTCTCAACTCTATGTAGCTCTCAGCTCTATGTAGCTCTCAGCTCTATGTACCTCTCAGCTCTATGTAGCTCTCAGCGGTCGCTCAAGATACAAAGAAATAATACGCCTCCTGCTCCCCAGCCATGTCGAAAGAGGTGACTAGCAGGAGGTTGTTTATGAGGTTGGCAACCTCATCATGTAATACAACCAGCTACAGAAACCTCTACAAGGGCAATGAATGCTTTGGTGCAAGCTTTCTACGAAATTACAAGCTGAAGTGGTGGTTCCATGCTTCATAAGGGGTGACAGGGGAAATGATGATGATGGCGATGATGGTAATGATGATGGTGGTGGTGATGATGATGATGGAGACGATGATGATGGTGATGATGATGATGATGATGAGGATGATGATGATAATGGGGACGATAATGATGATGGTGATTGTGATGATGATGACGATGATGAGTGATGATGATGATGATGGTGATGGTTATGATGATGGTGATGATGATGATGATGGTGATGATGATGATGGAGATGATGATGATGATGGTGATTATGATGATGATAATGATGGTGATGATGAGGATGATGATGGTGATAATGATGATGACGAACATGATGATGGTGATGATGATAAGGATGACCTGCTTCATTCTCGATGCGCGCTGTAAATCAATAAATGAATCTATCTATCTATCTATCTATCTATCTATCTATCTATCTATCTATCTATCTATCTATCTATCTATGGGAGCCGCGCTGGTGTAATGGCTTCGGCGTTGTACTGGCGACCAGGTGTTCATGGTTCAAACCCGGGCGTCGGCGTTTGAAGAAATGTTTACGGCCGGAAATTTGACTGAATAGCCTGAACGGCTCCTGTGATAAACCCTCTGTGGATGGGAAGGAGCGAAGCTCCTGACCGGGTTGGAAGGAAAGTCCTCAGGTTCCCCAGCCTCGCAATGACATGTCATTGGGCCGAAGGGCTGGAAGCCTAAGTGCCGCTGGTTAAGAAAAAAAAAAAAAAAAAAAAAAAAAAAAAAAAAATCTATCTATCTATCTATCTCTCTGTCTATCTATCTATCTATCTATCTATCTGTGTGTGTGTGTGTATATATATATATATATATATATATATATATATATATATATATATATATATATATATATATATATATATATATATATATATTATCTTCAGGTTTAAAGGTGAGACAAAAACCAATATTTACAAAATGCCTTTAATCCTGATGTCACATGTAATAAGAATTTGACATCATTGACATTTCTACAGATGTTTGATTCAATTATTATCACACGTGTGTGTTTGTGGGTGTGTGCGGGCGTTCGTGTGTGTGTTTTTAAGCATGTGGAGAACCTTCCGGCTCCCATAAATATCCAGACTTAAGCTTCATGGTATTTCCATGACATATATCTGACAACAGCCCACATTATCACTGAGGTGACTGCTGCTCGTTATCAGTTAGGATATTCCCTCTCCCCTTTTTTTCCAAGAAAATAGTTTAAAATTTACAATGAAATTTCAGACATTCAATCTGCCAGTCCGTTCTCTTGTATCGCTTGACTTGAAAAGCTGTCTTATTAAATTCTTTTAATTCAGTCAGTTATATCTCTGCAGTACTGCTTCTGATACATTCCTTTTTTACAGATTATAATATATTGTTTCAGAAAACCCTACTCAGCATTGATGGACGGAAGAAGAATATCTTCCTGGAGATTGTACTTATTTATCAACATCTCTGCAATAAGTGGAATCATACATATATCTTGGCAGTAATATAAGCAAAGTTGGAAGCGGAGACAGTGATAACAAAATAAGAATACAAAGAGCAAGAGGAGCTTTCATTTCATTGGGACATAATTGGAAATCAGAAGAAATCAAGTCCAGTACAGCTGTTTTTTTTTTTTAGCGTCAAATATTTAAAACGCGACAAGCATTCAGTGCCCATGTGATCTTAAATAACAGTCATTAAAAACAGTACGATCTAGGTCAATAAAGAAAGAAAACAACTAATTCACAGCAGTGCATTCTAGGCCAGCCTTTCTCAACCTTTTTTTTATCCTGGGGGAACCCTTGAGATAATGTTGTGGTCTCGGGAAACCCCTGCATAAATATTGTTATATCAACTGCTTAAGGTACATGTGTGTAATTAGCGAGCTGCAACTTACTGTAAAATATAATAATCCAATAACAATTGTCCATGCTCTTTTTGTTTGCGCCGCGGGTCAGTTGGCGGCGCGTAAGGGGAGGTAATTCGTGATGGAGATGCTGACGTCATCAGCCTACTGTCCTCCTCTTTGTGCAATACAGCGCTCACTAATTATCAACAGCATCCCCTGTCTCGCGTCAAAAACCAAGAATGGACTGAGCCAAGGGAACACGACCAATTTGCGCACTGCCATACGCGGCCGCTCGGTCACTGCCCAACACTGCTAGCACTAAACATTAATAACACATAAGGAAGGGAAACCCGAGGCCTGTAAACAGTAAATTAATATTAGACAAACATAAAGGTATGTTTTCAGGCACTCGTAAGAAATAAAGAAGTAGAACACTTAGACAACAGAAAAACAACAGACGTGAGTGGCTTACCCAGGGTTCGAACCCCGTACCTTCCGTACGACAACACCGCCTAGCTATACAAGCGAATCACACTAACCTCACGGCCAGCTAGGCATCCCCAAAAAAAGGATGCTTTACTGACAGGTCATCAGTGCGAAACACAAGATAACACCGGAAGTTTACAATGGGCACCTCAGCCTATTAATGACGCAATCACTTCTATTGTTCCTCTATTCTGCAGTATGTGTCAGTCCAAACAAGACAAAGACCTTGATACTGTGTCCAGTAAATGATAGAAGACTTAAGGACAGTAGTATAGAACAGAGGGTAGGTTTCTGGTATTGTATAAACATTAATAACACATAAGGAAGGGAAACCCGAGGCCTGTAAACAGTAAATTAATAGTAGACAAACATAAAGGTATGTTTTCAGGCACTCGTCATTGTTATACTTCATGGTTTAATGAACGCAATCCGCACAGTCGGATTGTGACGCGTGAGCGTTGGTATGGTCACGCGTAGTGACCAATTTAGGGGACCCTTTTGTATTTGACCGTCACGCCATGAAGTCGCATTGTTGAATCCCTCCAGAGTTAGGCTACGTATTGCCGAATTATTATTATTGATGGACGCGCAGGGTCGGTCCATAGTTCCTTAATGGATAATGAAATATAATGCTAGTTGATCAGTGGATGATCTATATATTAAATATTCGTCAAATACACGTAATATATTAATAGTTATGTTATCCATGGACATTCTAATAACTAAAAGAGTGTCACCTGTCGCTAAATAATTTAACTTAAAGTTTGTCGTGACTAAATAATAAGTGAAGAAAATTATTCCAATCAATTAAAATGAAACTAATTAATTATAGTATGTATGTAAAGTGTCATTAAATTGTAATTCTTATGCCCTAAGCATCATATACAATGTGCCTCACTCATGTATTGGACCAATACTGCACTATGATGACATACCCTAAGTCATCATCCAATTTGATAAAAATTAATCAAATTAATTAAATATATTATTAAAATTAATTCATATAAATATTATTAGAACATGACATTAATGAAGACAATACAAATGATTAACCAAGGCTTTACAGTACAATAGTACAATACAAAAGTGACATTTTCACAAAACTAAATGATTTTATAAACTAAGTATACCAACAGGAAATATAGAAAGGTGAAGGTTAACTAAGGCAAGAGAAAAATATGGACACTAGCCAAAGTCCCGGCGTAAAATACGAATACATTGTCTCTTGATTTAGTTCATTTCATATGTCTGTAGTACGCAGATACTGGTTTTATAGTCAATTGTTCATTTCCATGTCGAAATGTACCGTTAGTACTATGTCTCTTGGGTAAGTTTCTGCGAAGAGTATCATTATTTATGAATCGACATCAGAAGGATTTCTAGAGAGAGTATCTGCCAGGATGTTCTCTGATCCTTTAATGTATTCGATAGAAAAGTCAAAAGGCTGAAGTAGAATGGCGTATCTTGTCAGCTTCGGGCTCTTGTGATTAGCACGACGTAGTGATGCCACCGCTTTTTGGTCCGTCTGTACCACAAAGGGTGCGCCTAATAGGAATTTTTCGAGCTTTGTGATCGCCCAAATGACGGATAATAACTCTCTATCAACTGTTGAGTACTTGATTTCTGGTGGCTTAAGTTTCCGTGAGACGTACAGTGTGGGATGGAGGACGTCGTCATGATATTGGAGCAAACATGCGCCAATTCCGTAATTACTCGCATCTGTACGGAGTATAAACTTTTTGGAAGCATCAGGTAGTCTCAAAATAGGTGGGTGTGAAAAAATATCAATTATTTGACGAAATATTCTATCACATTCACCAGTCCATGTCACCTTCACTGGCATGTCCTTTTTTAACAGTGATGATAAGACAGCCGTGATAGATGACAGGTTAGGTACAAATCTGCTGTAATATTGGACTAGTCCTAGCAAGCTTCTAACCTGTTTCTTCGTTTGAGGAACGGATACGTTTAAAATTTTAGTGTTTGGATATATCCCGCTCCAATGATATGTCCCAAGAAAGTTATTTCATGAAACGCTACTTGTAATTTAGTAGGTTTAGCAGTTAAATTATTCTTTCTTAATGTGTCCAAAACATATTTTAGTCCCAAAAAATGATCCTCAAACGACGAACTAAATAAGCAAATGTCGTCAATGTATGTGATGATGTCTGATCTACCTGACAAAATTTGTCGCATCATGCGAATAAAGGTAGCTGGAGCGTTAACAAGCCCAAAAGGCATCACATTCCACTGGTATAGACCTTGCGGAGTGGAAAACGCTGTGTAGTATTTAGCTTTTTCGGTTAGTGGTATCTGCCAATAACCTTTAGTTAAGTCTATCTTAGTGAATATAGTTGCGGTAGACAGACGAGGCAGTAAGTCGTCGAGAAGTGGATGTGGTTCGCTATCAACTACAGTTTGTGCATTTAATTTTCTATAGTCGACGCATAGTCTAATGTTATTGTCCTTCTTTCGGACAATAACTAATGGAGAAGAAAATGGAGAATTACTAGTCTCAATAATTCCCAAAGATAACATCTGTTCAAGTTCCTTAGTAGTTTTAGTAAGAAAGTGTAGAGGAACAGAATAGGGATGTACCCGAATTGGAGTATCATCGTTAAGAGTTATGTCATGACCAATAACCGATGTGCGACCTGGAACGTCGGTCAACACATCTGGATAAGATTGTAGAAGTTCAGCAATCTGTTGATGCTGTTGCGGTGTAACCGACGAAGAGATGGTTATGTCCCGCCAAGATTCAGTAGGTTGTACTACAGGTACAGGTAACGCCAACTGTACCTCAGGAAAAGAAGATTCTTCTTCCTGGATAACAGAAAGATTAGAATAGTGACATGCAGGTACAAGAGTATCATCTAGTTCATGAAAATAAACTTCCGGTGTTATCTTGTGTTTCGCACTAATGACCTGTCCGTAAAGCATCCTTTTTTGGGGATGCCTAGCTGGCCGCGAGGTTAGTGTGATTCGCTTGTATAGCTAGGCGGTGTTGTCGTACGGAAGGTACGGGGTTCGAACCCTGGGTAAGCCACTCACGTCTGTAGTTTTTCTGTTGTCTAAGTGTTCTACTTCTTTATTTCTTACGAGTGCCTGAAAACATACCTTTATGTTTGTCTACTATTAATTTACTGTTTACAGGCCTCGGGTTTCCCTTCCTTATGTGTTATTAATGTTTATACAATACCAGAAACCTACCCTCTGTTCTATACTACTGTCCTTAAGTCTTCTATCATTTACTGGACACAGTATCAAGGTCTTTGTCTTGTTTGGACTGACACATACTGCAGAACAGAGGAACAACAGAAGTGATTGCGTCATTAATAGGCTGAGGTGCTCATTGTAAACTTCCGGTGTTATCTTGTGTTTCGCACTGATGACCTGTCAGTAAAGCATCCTTTTTTGGGGATGCCTAGCTGGCCGTGATGTTAGTGTGATTCGCTTGTATAGCTAGGCGGTGTTGTCGTACGGAAGGTACGGGGTTCGAACCCTGGGTAAGCCACTCACGTCTGTTGTTTTTCTGTTGTCTAAGTGTTCTACTTCTTTATTTCTTACGAGTGCCTGAAAACATACCTTTATGTTTGTCTAATATTAATTTACTGCTAGCACTAACATCGCCCGGCCCGCAAAGTTAAAAAACGAGGTTTATTTTTTATTGAATCACGATCTCTCGTGGAACCCCTAGCGACCCCGGTTGAGAAACCCTGTTCAACTTTAACCTTTACGATTGCTTACATTGCTTGTTCTCACATTATTGTGCACATTTACTCATCGTTCAAGCTCGCGCTAAACTGCACATACTAATGATGATACATTATGTATATTCTTGAGCTCTTACCCTTTGCAACCACAAAATCAACCAAAAAAAAAACGTAACATGGTACACTGTTAACGTTTAAACAACGTCTTTGCAACACACGTCATGACGTCAATGTTTGTATTCTGGTAACTGACGTAATGAAATACGGTATGAATTCAGAAAAGAAGCTCATATCTTCATAAATGTCATTCATATATTTTATTATTTCTTAAACTCATAACGCAGATACAGCATTTGCAGTTTAAGTGACCCTTCTTTCACAGACGTCTAAACTTTCAATGAAATCAACCGTCTGCAAACTAATTTACCTTCCTTGTTTAACAGAAAAATGACAGCTCAGAAATTATGAATGGAACAAAGAACTCTTCGCTCCACTACAAGGCCCCCCCCCCCCTGCCCACGTTACTTCCTGCGTTCTTGCAATGATGTTTTATGTAGCAATTGTTTTTACTTTATAAGGTACCATCCCCATACAAAACCTTGTACCAGATGCCTGTTACAATATACTGGTGCGAGCAGTGTCTTATTCTCGGTTCACTTTCTGAGAAAGTTGTTCAAAGTCACATGGTGGATTCCTGATGTTGGCTTCATGAACCAAACGGAGTTTTCAGTGAATGTTCTGGTAGCTCAAAACTATTTTTCTTTCTTTCTTTCTTTAACCTGTCCTTTAGGTTTGCTTTTGATCACCTTTGCCTGTTTTTAAAATGAGTTTAAAAAAAAAAATATCTAGTATGTCATTTACGCCAACTGTAACCTTCAGTTCTTTCTTCCATGGAAATTATTGAAAGTGTAATCTGGAAAGGGTCTTATTAGTGCTCCACTTCATGCACAACTTACTAATGTCGTTAACAGCAGTTTGAGCGGTAAAGTTTAATTGTTTTGGCTTGAATATTTCACGTACCAACAAAAATTATGTGCTTTCGCCAACCATTCTTCACATATTATGTGTTCCTGTACTGGATGCAAGTACTGTAGGGCAACACGAGATGCAGTTTCCTTGGTCTTCCTAGCGCTTAATTCTCAACAGCAACTACCACAATCTTACATTGAAGAGGACAGTTGATCATATATATATTATTATATATATATATGTGTGTGTGTGTGTGTGCGTGCGTGCGTGCGTGCGTGCGTGCGTGCGTGCGTGCGTGTGTGTGTGTGTGTGTGTGTTTGTGTGTGTGTGTGTGAACATGCTCTTGACAGGATTACAAATTTATCAAAACTGACTTAGATTATAAACTTTTTTTTACAAATTACACTGGCTAACAAACAAAAAATTTTTTTTTCTTTCTCTAACATTTCTATGTTTTTCTGGTCAATTTTAATGCGCTGTTTTTAAATCTGCAAACCGTTTTTCTCTATCAGGTCGGGATCTCTAGAAATACGCAATTGAAGTTTTTTAACAACTCATACAGTATTACAACATCATTCGTACAAGAAGTATAACAGTTATGTAGGCTTGAATTTCTTTGCAGTCGACTTTCATCGGTGAATGGCATGTGGTACATCGCGATGAAGCATCCAACAATAATCGGCAAGCATGGTCACACTCCACCGTCCTTGATAACGTGACACCATTACGGCGATATCTTGATGGAATCATTCTCCATGTTCATCGCTGACTTCGCCAAGGTTGTCAAGGAAAAAGTCAAGATGCGAATCGAGCAAATGGATTTTGAGGGAAATGTTACAGCCCATAATTCTGTATGCATCTATGCACTGCTTAACAATATGTACATAGTCGACAGATCTGTGATTTCCAAGAAAGTTATCGATGATCGATTTGAATGCCATCCATGCGCGAAGTTCACTACCATGTAACAAGTTCTCGAATTGTTTGTCTGCAATAACTTTCCTAATCTGAGGTCCTACAAAGATAACTTCCTTTATCTTTGCATCGCTAACTTGCGGAAACTTTTCTCGAAGATAAGTGAAAGCTTTGCTCGTTTTATCTAACGCTTTTACGAAATTCTTCATGAGCCCCAACTTTATATGTAACGGTGGTAAAATGATGCTGTCTTTGTTAACTAATGGCTCGTGTATTACATTTCTATGCCCAAGCTGCATACGATCCCTGATAGGCCACACCTTTCTTGCATAATGTTCCTGTCTGTTGCGGCTGTCCCAATCACATAGAAAGCAACAAAATTTAGTATAACCAGTCTGCATGCCTGTGAGAATTGCAATGACCTTTAGGTCTCCACAAATCCGCCATTGGTAGTCATTGTACTTTATTTTTGCCAAAAGTATAGCCATATTGTCATAAAAATTTCTTTCATATGAACAGAGTAGGCGACTGGAATTGATGAAAATAAATTTCCGTTATGCAATAACACAGCTTTTAGACTAGTCTTGGAAGAGTCGATGAAAAGTCGCCATTCGTTGACTATGTTCTCATGACCGAGGTGCACCATTAAACCGTTTACATCTTTGCATTAGCAAATGTCATCATCCATCTCAAAGTATTGAACAAGTTCTCTGTGTCTATGACGAAATTTAGATAACGGAGTATTGGGCGCTAAAAGATTCCATTCTTTGAGTCGCGAACCGAGTAATTCCGCTTGTCCTTTGGTAAGAGCGAGATCACGTATTAGATCTGAAAGTTCTGAATGGTTAATTAAGTGAACACCATCATTCACCGTTATATAATCCCAGTCAGAATTAGTTTCTAAAGCAGGTAAACTATCACTTTCTGATGGTTCATTCACGTCCAATGGATATTGTTCTGGTGGAACTGGGATCGGACTCGTGATTGGATCATGAGGCACTGGTTTCGAAACGGATTCAATATTTGGATAAACCACAGACTTTCTGGTTTTAAAAATGAAACCATGGATATTTGTCAAGCAGAAGTAACAATCAGTAGCGTGATTTGTCGGTTCACGCCTTATTACTGGCACCCCAAAAGGCATCGACTTATGCTTCGGTGATTTTCGTAACCAACCTGCCAATGTATTTGCACAAGTCAAACAAACTGCATTTGGCTTCTAGGATTTATTTGCATCATCAACTTTCAAATCGAAATAAAGTTCATATGCTTTCTTTAGTAAAGGTGTAAAGTTTTTCTGGTGAACACGATCAGTAAAATATCCGCACACGTAACAGAACAGATCAGCCGAACTTCTACAACTTCTAGAAGCCATATTTCGCTCAGAATTATTTCAAAATACAGTAACTATTTGAAAAATAGCGTAACATATGTCATGCATCTTTAAGCAGTATAAAAAGTAGAATTATTTTGCATTTTATTAATTTTTAATAAGTTATATAGTAAAAATGAAACGGAGCAAATAACGGTTTCCCAAAAATATATTTATTCACAAATATCTTAAGAACCCAATGTGATAGAGATAAACGGATTTCAAATTTGAAATCTGCGCAAGAAACTGACCTAAGAACACTTATTCTTATATAAGAAAGAAAAATGTTGTTTGTCAGTGTTATAATACAGTATTGAATTTTAAGTACAACACACAATTCTCTTCATGTGTGTATAACGACGTTACAAATTAATGTAACAGAGGCTATATTATGTCTAGTGTTACAACCAGACCACATGGCCCTTTATATTTGGACATGCACCCTAATATAACCGACGGACCTTGTGTCTAGGTCGAACGAGGCGCACCTCACCAAAACGATGCAAAATTTACAACAACAAAATGTATTGTGTTCAAAGTCACAGGGTGGATTCATGATGTTGACTTCATCGACCATGAAGTTGCTGTTAAAGTGATTTTGGTCTTTGCGATTCCTTTCTGTTTCACTTATTTTCAATTCTCGTGAACGACGAGTAGTGATGGATGGTGAGCTGACTCCCTATGAGGTCGTATTTCCCACGTGTAAGTTTGTTTGGTTTCATATTATTAAGCTCGTTTCATCTAATGATAAAAGCGAAGTCGTCACAATAAATACAACTTGCGAACGTTAATTATAAAGGCTCTTCAACCAGCCAACAATTAATCATTATGACGACGAATCTCCGACAGTTCCATAATATTTACTTCACAGCTTTTACAACACAATAGCATGGCATTATATGCAGGTTATTTTCCGTAAATACACATTCTGGTAATTCCACAATAATAGAACATGATCCCTTTTCATTCAAAGATTCCAGATCCAAACACAGCGGCTGTTCACAAAACACTTTTCATAGAACACTTTCAAAATAACTACCATCTAGGTAGAATACACATGTGACCCCCACAGGTAAACATTAACTCAGCCCCGTTACTATCCCAAACATTCGCAAGTCATATGCAAAGTACACATAGCGACAATCCACAATCGTGCCGCGCTCACCAGCACTACACTCATGGTCAATCCTCTGACCTGTAACGTGCAAAAGCCAACGCCACACTCCCTGCTAGTGAGGTTTGGCAACTGTTGTTCTTGTAAGGACTGCTGTGATCTAGGCGGTCTGAGTACTCTCTGGGAACAGGTTATATTCCGGTCCCACTTTTGTTTGACTTCATCAAAGGAGATGGATGCAAAGTCAGGTCTAGTCACTGTCAGCTTCCCAATCGAGGAGATAAAGTCAAGGTAATTATTCTCTTGCATAAAAAGATTTTAATAGGTTCTTCCAGCTAAATTTTACCTCACAGTATAAGTACACCTTCACCTGACGATCATGTCGCACGTACGAGAGAAGTGAATGTCCTTCTCTTTTGTTTGTTTTTTCATGATTTTTTTTGGTCACACATGCTACGTCCTGTGGCCGTTGGCATATACTCTAATGATTATGGTGATGATGATGATGTAAAGTGGTTTCGTATCACTGCCCTAGACATTAGGCAAGTTATGAGTTGATGGTGTTACGACAACAGTTCACAACAGACGATTACCACAGTACATACTGATAGGTGATCGATGATTCAATACCTTGATGAACATACTTCACTCTGACAGCAGTGAACGTTATACGTGAAGTTTATTTACACGAAGATCAAGGGTTGAAATAATGACGTGCCCAACCTTCCTCCTGAGGCTGGTAAACTTTAAACGTACAGCAAAACTTCCATCGGCAATACTAACTGTCATTCTTACTGTCTCTCTTAATATATTCTCTGTTCACTGTCACTGCTTCTATATTCAATACTGTCTCTAGTATCTATGGTGGTTATGGCTTGATATTTTTTCTGCTGCCATCAAAATTCTTCATTTATATGAAATCTTTTGTCTCTCTAATCTTTTGACATAATTCTTCTGACTCTGTCTCTTGTTTCTTCTGTGTTCTGCTTGGCGTATCTTGGTAAGACTGGCCTAACCGTCAGGGATGATAATTTTAGCCAACGTCTATTGTTTCCTACTTCTCAGGACTAACTGCTATCTATCGTTTTTGTCATGTACTAACAGTTTATCATGTGTTGGTAACACTCAACATATCTGGGTGTCTTGGAAATTCACTTACTTACTTAGTCGTTCCCCTTCTACCGTGAGGTGTAGAGGTTTAGAAGAGAGAGCGCCAGACTATTTTTTCAGCTGTCTTCTTCCTGGCCTGGTTCCACTCCAGCCCTCGGTCCCTCAAAGATTGTCCAATGTTGTCCTCCCAGCGGACTCTGGGTCGTCCTGGAGGTCTGGACCCCTGGCCCCCCGCCTCCCATGCTTGTCGTGGTAGCCGATCTTCTCCCATTCTGCAGACATGGCCAAACCATCTTAGTTGGGACTGTTCTATTTGGGTCTGCAGCGGGTGGGATTTTAGGCCCTGACGCATCATCTGGTTGCGGACCATGTCTCCCCTTGTTACCCCAACCACCTTCCTCAGATACCTCATTTCTGAGGTTTGGATCTGGCTTTTGTGGGCTGCAGTCTCTGCCCACGACTCGCATCCATATGTCAAGACCGGGACACAGGTGGAGCGGCACACAGCCATCTTCGTTTTCTTACCAACCTCTTTCTTGCTGAGGAATCCTCGATTTATGGCCTGACAAAGTCTCCCAGCCGCTGCCTTTCGAGTGGCCAACTCTTCTTTGATGCCCCCCTTTCGGTCTATAATAGCTCCGAGATATTTAAAGTGGTCGACCTGCTCCAGGACCTGTTCTCTCAACTTAATCTGATGTTTTCTTTCTTCTCGTGATATCACCATTGATTTTGTTTTAGAGCTGCTTATGACCATCCCTCTCTTCTACAGCTCTTCCTTCCAGACTTGCAGGTTGGATTGGAGATGTGTCTCTGATTTAGCAATCAGGACAACATCATCAGCAAATGCTAGCTCTGAAATATAGACCTGTCTCATCTTCCAGTACCCCACTGAATACTTTCTTGTTCTCTCCTTACATGCCTTGATGACATCGTCCATGAGGAGTATGAAAAGACAAGGTGACAGGATATCGCCTTGTCTTACACCAGTGGTGGTCCTGAACTCTTCTGACTTATAGTTTGCTGTCCTCACATAATTTCTGCAAGACTTGTAGAAGCTCTGTAGAGCATGAATCAGAGGTGCTGGAATGTTCTTCCTTGCCAAACAGTCCCAAAGTTTGCTCCAGGGGACCCCGTCAAACGCCTTTTCCAGATCTATGAAACAAAGATGGATCTCACTCTTGTACTCAAGGGCCTTTTCACTCAGCTGCCTGAGTGTGAAGATTAGGTCTTGAGTACTTCGGTTTGCTCGGAATCCGCACTGGGCTTCATCCAATTGTGGCTCAGCTAGGCATCGGAGTCTCTGCTCTAGGATTCTAGAGTAGATTTTACCAGGGACACTGAGAAGGGATATGCCTCTGTGGTTTCCACATTGTCGATTGTCACCCTTTTTGAAAATCGGTGTTATGATGGCAATCTCCCAATCCTTTGGTATGGCCTTGTTGCACCACGCTGCCTGTAGGACCCTTAGGAGTAATAGGTCGCCTGATGCTCCCATGTACTTAACCATTTCTGGTGTTATACCATCATGCCCTGCTGCTTTGCCCATCTTGATTTTCTCCAGTGCTGCCTTCAGTTCTTCCATCTTTATGTCATCTTCATCACCATTTGTATCCTCTTCTGTGCTAGTGGTTATCATTTCTGATGCTCTACCTTGCTCACCATCAAGGAGTTTTGAGAAATATTCTTTCCATCTTTCCATTACTTCGAACGAACGAACGAACGAACGAACGAACTTTATTTTCAAAGGGTGAAGAATTGGGCACGCAGGCCCGTCTGACATTCTGCCCTTCCTCTCTCTCTCATCATGTATACTGTATCCTTTCATCCTCACATTTACTTTAAGCATTATTAAGGCATTTATCATTATAAAAGTAATATAACATCAAACATTTGCAATAATCATCATAATTAAAGTATGTTTTTAAAATAAATAAAGATAGATAGATAGATAGATAGATAGATAGATAGATAGATAGATAGATAGATAGATAGATAGATAGATAGATAGATAGATAGATAGATAGATAGATAGATAGATAGATAGATAGATAGATAGATAGATAGATAGATAGATAGATAGATAGATAGATAGATAGATAGATAGATAGATAGATAGATAGATAGATAGATAGATAGATAGATAGATAGATAGACAGACAGACAGACAGACAGACAGACAGACAGACAGACAGACAGACAGACAGACAGACAGACAGACAGACAGACAGACAGACAGACAGACAGATAGATAGATAGATAGATAGATAGATAGATAGATAGATAGATAGATAGATAGATAGATAGATAGATAGATAACGAACGAACGAACAAACTATATTTTCAAAGGATTAAGAATTGGGCAGTAAGCAATTTGCCTTGCTTGTCCTTTATAAATTTAAAAGGGCATTGTTTTTCCTTCCTCATGTTCTTTAGGGTCTTATAGAACAATTTCTGGTTTTCTTGCGCATCCTTTTCTAGCTTTTCTCCAAATTCTTCCCAGGACTTCTGTTTTGCTGCTAGTACCTTGTTCTTTGCTTCTGTTCTGAGCATCACATATTCTCTATATTTCTCTATTTGTCCTGCTGTGTTTTTTGGAAATTCACACATTCTTGAAATGGCAACACTGTCACTCTTGTCCACAGAATAAATATAATAACTGTCGTTGTGGCATACCAAGCGATTGATCGGCTAGGCGATATTTTCATATTTCTGTCACCACAAAAGCAAAACCAAACCTTTGGTATTATCGCCCGATGATACCTGTCAATTGCGCTTGCCACTTCTCAAATATTACACACTTGGGAGACTGCCCATTCTAGCTCTTAACGCAAACGCGTTCAAAATCTGACTGACTATATTTTGTAAAACGATTTCCAACGATAACTATTTTCCGAACATTCTAGAACCAAACAGTTCACTCGAAATATAAATATCCCGTGCGAGCTTAACTTCGCTCAGCTAGCCAAACCAGAAATTCCAAACTAAAAACACGACGTTTCTCATTACTGTTAATGCCTATTTTGGATTATCTCCCTTTGCTTACCATTTTATAAGTCAATAGATTTTCGCCATTTGATTTAAATTTATAGTCTGTTAGTTTCTTTTATGCAAATTTTTGAAACTGGATGTCTGACACACGAACTCCCTATTACAGTCCGTCGTCATTGCAAATAAGACGCTTTTCCTTCCAAGAATTAAATAGTCTTATTTCCATCATAGGCAATATCAATCAGTGTGTTAGGCTTGTTTTCACTGTGGAAATAAGTCATAACTCCCTCACATTCTCATTCTATTTTTTTCCGTTCCATTTCTAGTTCTTCCAAAAGAACTTCATTCATTCACTGACTAGCTTTCCTCCTGTCATTTTCATGGTAATGCAGTTTCATATATTTCTTAATATTATATCATTATATAGCAATCGTGAATAGTTTCATCTTCATTGTACATACTAGTAAATTTGCGAAACCTTCTCCAATCGCTCTGCTAATAAATATACTCCATTTATACAGCCATACAAGTATTATATAATAACTCTGAGAGATAAGTCTGAGAGATTACTCACCGATGCATGACTTTTTTCTTTAAATCCAAGTGCATGAAATAGAGAATCCGTTACAGGGTTATGACTGAATAAATAATTTCGTGATATCCTTGCGCTGTTGACAAATGTATCGCGATTAACCAGTACACCCTATGTTTAAATTTAGGACAATGACGCGAGAGCAATCATTACTTTATTATAGACTTTGGTATCTCCGCATTACTGGAGGAAATTTTGAAAAGAGACATAGTTTTAAAAAATAACATTTTGCCTCGTTTTGGCGAGGCACGACTCGTTCAACCAAGACACCAGGTCCGTCGGTTATACTAGGACGTATGTCCAAATATAAAAGACCAGGTGGTCTGGTTAATTTTGAAAAGAGCCATCCTTGTTATTCTACAAACAAAAATGTTCATATATGGTTAAATGTTACAATGTCAACAAATAAAAAAATTCCATTAAAAATGAATGTCACTGGTATCTCGCATTCCTGGAAGTGTTTTTGTACCGTCTCTGTTTTAAAAAAAAAATAATCATATTTTTTTTTTAACATTATTCAGTGTTATTCGTGTCGCATGTTGTCTCATCTGCTCTGCAGTAGTGGTCCAATAATGGAGAAAGTTTGAGTAAAAGGAATGAGTTTTTTTTTTTTTTTTTACAAAAGTAGTAACCTTCAGTCAAGATTACTCTTGGCAGAGATATAAATAGAAGGTTGGAGCTTCTGTTTCAGGGAGTTTCACAGGGATTGCCAGAATGGCAAGAATGACAACTGAGTCATCTATGTTTGTTATAAACTTTGTATTCTCTGCTGCTCGTTTTGACTCGTAATTTATGATGCCCCCACAGATGGTGTTTTAGCACACTGTTAATTTAATAGCTATATATATATATATGACAAGAAATTTATTCAAGAAATATTTGGTCAACATGATTAAAATGAATAAAATTAATTTGCCAAAAAATAATTAAAGTTGTTTTCATTGTAAGATCTTAAGTGATGGTGGATTTTAAAAATAAAGGTCCGTAAGCTGTGCCTGTACTGCGTAGTTAGCTTGCAATGTAGTGCCAATTTTTGGCGCTGACTTCAGATTTGGTCACTGCTGGTTGCCAGTGGAGCTTTGACTGTTCCTTTCTCTAAATGAGTCTAGTGGTTTAGTAGCAGCACGTTCCTGGCGCGCCAGTGTACCTGCCCAAGTTCTCTCTTCGAGTGTCCTCAACAGTGGCGGCTTTCTTTAATGAGCTGTTGAGCTGCAGCATCCCCTGTAAAATAAAGGACTGCATACTGTCTCTACTACATTATAATACATAATCCAGACAGACCAAAAAATACAAAAAATTGAGGTTACACCGGAAGGGTTAAATACAAAACAAAACAAAAATTATCCAAAACCGTATTGTGGCAAGTGCTGCAAACGATGACAGTTCAAGTGACCTTGACCTCTTATAAGCGAATGCTTGTTATACACACAGCAAGAGACCAGCTGCGATTGGAATGAATTTATTTAACCAGCGCTGCAACGGAACACAGCTCAAGTGGAAATTATCTCTATCAAGCGACTGTTTACGTGCGCGTTCACCACAATACCGCAAAACGTTGGTCAATTGCATTGTTTTGAGATTAATTTAATGCTGATATTTTCTTGTGTGCTGAATTATTATAGAAATGAGTGAAGTAACTGTTACATATTTACAAGAAATTGTTTCTTCGCGATTGTCGTTGGCTGAAAGATGCCGTGTAAAAACACTAGGTCGGCTTCTTCCGAATCTAAAAATTATCCAGACCTCGACTAGCAGGAACAGTACATACTAGAGAACATTTAACAGAGAAATTTACGACTGGTTGTGTGGCTGTAATGTAAAGAATGCATTATTTTGTTTTCCTCGTTTTTTTTTTCAATGGTGATACTACATGGACAAAGACAGGCGTAACGGATCTGATACATTTGCATAGCAACCTTCAGAAACACGAAAATAGCACAGTCCACGTTAGATACGTTGTAGCACTGGGGATGCTGGGGACAGTGGATATTTCTTCACAGTTAAGCGAGGCATACAAATTAAATATTAATAAACACAATGAAGAGGTGAAAAGAAACAGAAACATTATTTCAAAAATAATTGATTGCATACAGTTTTGTGGGAAATTTGAACTTCCACTGCGTGGTCATGATGAAAGTTTGGAGTCTGCTAATCAGGGCGTCTTTAGAGGATTACTAGACTTTGCTTCTAAACTGGATTGCGAACTCAGTTTGAAACTGCCACTGTTTTCAAAGGACATTCAAAAACAATTCAAAACGAGCTTCTACAATGTATCCTAGAAGTGTGCAGAGCTCAAATTGCTAGCGACATAAGCAAGGCAAAATTCCTTGCTGAAGTAAATTGTCTTGTGAAAATCATACTCACAACCCCTATGACGTCAGTAGAACCAGAGAGATGTTTTTCTACACTGAAAAGAATAAAAACTTTCCTACGGAGCACCATATCTGAAAACCGCTTTTCAGCATTAGCCATGCTAAGCATCGAGAGTAAAATGATTGATTCCTGCAGTGATTTCAATGACAGAGTTATTGAAGTTTTTGTAACAAAGAAAGACAGAAAAATGGACTTCACTTTTAAATAGGTTAGACACATTTGTGTCTGGGTTGATATGGTACATGGTGGTCACAATTTGTGAGTGTTATGTATAGTATTTTAAATGAATGAACAGTGCAGCACCCCCCATGACAACCCCATGGAACCGCCACTGGTCCTCAAGACTCGTCTGTTACAGGTGTCTAGCGTTGACTTCTGGCAACTGGTACTAAAAACTGAAAGAAAACAATACCTCTCGTAAATCTTCTGTCTCCTCCACCTTTCATCTTCCACATAATTTTACCCGATGTCTCTGTGCATTAAATCTCAACCCATCGAATCGAATGAAAGTGTTTTATGAGAGCAGGATAATGGGAAAAATTTATATATATATCTCATCACCCAGTCCCCGTTCCCTATGGAGCCTGGGGGCCACCTGTACTATTGGTTCCTTGTGAGGAAACTCGCACGAAGCAGTCACTAGCACTTGCAGTGGTCGTTTATGTGGCAAGTTCTGTTATATGGTGAGGTTACTGTGACGATATTTTGTACGTCCTTCTACATTCTTCGTTCTCTCCTGCAATCCCGATTTATTTCTTCCTTTTTCACACTCATCGTCCTATTATGTGGCATATATTATGCACCTACATTCTTGTCTAGTCACTCCAAGACTTGTTTACGTTTCACCATGTGAATCGTAGTGTTACCAGGCTAATTAGACAGGTCAGCGGATAATACTTTTTTCATTTAATTCGTCTAGCCACCTTTGATAGAGACGGTCATTGTTGACACAAAGTGGTCTCGTACGATCGACGACGAGAAAGCCAGATTGTCAGTCTGGGAAATTCGTCTAGGAATTGAACGTAAACACATATGTATCATATGTAATCGCTTCCGATGGTCCATCTCTGTGATCAATAATACAGATAACCCGTCTGGGGAGATTATGTTGGGAAAGGTAGTAGCCAGGAAATAAGTTTACCGATGTGTTTGTGAGTTTGCACAAATGCAATCGGAAGCATTACTGCCATATTTTAAAGAGGTCACGCGTTTAAATTTTAAAATTGATATTTTAAAACACGCGGGGGATAGTAATGATTTAACACCCCGACCCACATAGTTCTAAAGAGACAGCATGGGTCTAAATCGAGAGCCTGAAATAAACTTTAGCTCTCACTGGAAAGGTGGCCAGAAATACCATCTGGGACGTGGACTGAGAAAGGGAAATATAATCTAGCAAATTCTGAGACACAAATCAGACTGCATTTCCAACAAACGTCAAGTAACAATTCCCAGTTGCCAGAGAGAAGGATCGGACAAAGAATTCCAAAATTAAAAATGACAGATCGAAGTATTTGGGCGTCTTTATAATTTAAAAGAGAACCCGCAATTTTAAATACAAAGACTGGAAACTTAAGGAATCAGAAAACACAAGTCATAAGAGGGATTCTGACACTACCCCAGACCGAGTGTTCGAAGCATCAAATCAAAGTTGATGTGTCCATTCTACTGTGCCAGGAGATTGTATATCATGTTTGGAGTGAGTGTAAACATTTTTTTAAATGTGAATTTGATATGTCTGTATTTGCTAAGTGGTTATACCAGTCATACGAGGCTGGCAACCACAACATATGAAAATAGTATGTTCATAAACCACTACAGCAAGCACTGGTATTTGCTTTATGCTAGTTCGCTCAGGAAAGCGAAAGCAGAAGCGATCCTAGACTCCGAATGGAGCAATGAGATGATTACCTCATATGTGTCTAGGGTGTATAGTATAATTTTGTGAGATATGTGTACTTTTATGTTAGTTCTGGCAAATCATTGCACTCGCGCTGTCCAGACACATTTTCCCCATTTAAGTAACCAGAAGAATAACGGTGATTTCAGAGAGGCTAACAGTGGTGGGTGCACAGCGAGACAATGCGCCTGTTAATATGCAGCCCACAAATGTACTTAGCAGAGGCATTTGTTCTTTTATTTTTCCTAAAGTTCGGGGTACGAGACTACATTACTGTTCGTGGTACGAAGTTACACTTACAAGAGACCAGTCTCAAGTACGAGTCTTCGCCACTATCTTGTGATTCACGCTGGTATCGACACCAACTACCTACAGTGGACACGTTGTGAAGACACCCACCTTGACATTAGGAGTGAAGTTCTAGGAGATCTAGACGCCTCTAGAGAAGAGTCCTCATTACAAAAGACCTGACAACGACTCATTGCAGTACTCAGCCAGTTAAGTTGTTTGTAACAGGTGCTAGCAACGGACAATAACCATCAGCCCCCAATTAAATCTCAGTGAAGACAATTTTTAAAAACACCTAAAGTCACTTTCATCCATATTTATTTAAATTTGTTAAAGACTAATTGATTATTAAGTTTTAGACAGCAAGATATACAGGAGAAAACAATTAGATTAGTAACAGAAGCAGTAACGGTGGAACTACACATAAGTGTAAATATTACAAAAGAAATGAACATAAATAATAGGCAGATGGACTCGATGAAGATCAATGATCAAGTCATTGAAGAAGTAGAAAGCTTTACATATCTGGGGAGTAACATTGACAAAGAAGGGGGAACAGCAGGTGACGTCTGTTCAAAGATAAATAACGCCAGATGCGCTTTTAAAGCCCTTCCACCAAATATGGAACTCCTGAACTACATCCAGAGAGAACCAAATTTAAATCTTTAACTCAAATGTGAAGTCAGTCTTGCTGTATTGTTCAGAGACATGTCATGTCTCAAAGAGTATCACCTCCAAGCTACAGACATTTGTAAATAGATGTCTCCGACGGATCCTCCGTAAAAGATGGCCTCGTAATAACAAATATAGAGTTATGGAAAAGATTCGGACAGCAGCCAATACAAACAGAAATTAAGGTAAGAAAGTGGGGATGGACAGGACATACACTCAGAAGAGAACAATCAAGCATAGCCAGAGTTGCCCTTGACTGGAACCCACAAGGGAAAAGAAGGGTGGGGAGGCCAAAGAGAGCTTGGAGAAGCACTGTTGAAGAGGAGGCTAGGGAAATTGGAATGACTTGAGCACAGATGAAAAAGACAGCACAGAATAGAAATCTATGGAGAGCAACTGTTTCTGTTGTATGTTCCACAGGAAACGAAAAGTAATGAAGACATTTTTTTAAAAAACCTCTAAAGTCACTGTCATCCATATTTATTGAAATTTGTTAAAGACTAACTGATTATTAAATTTTTATGTTATTTTACAAATTCATAATTGATTCAGTTCTTATAGATAAGAGAGCGCATGTGTGATCTAAAATCTTTAATACATATACGTATAGTTACAGCCATAGAGCAAAATATTTATAAAAGGAATATAAACGGAATTTCGCTGGATTAAACCAGCTGGGGGCTTGAACAAGCCACACCATTGCTTAAAACTTCACAAAAGGTGCCGGATCAGATATACTTTAATAGTGCTGTGCCCTATGCAGCATTGTTCTTGACTTCTGAATTATCTTGTGATTCTCCCTTGAGATAGAATCATCGTTATCCTTCTATTTACAACTCTGCCAAGGGTAATCTTGTGCGAAGGTAGACACCTTTGAAGACCCATTTTAGATACTCTTGAGTTTTGGCCACTGGTGGACCACTATTGCAGAGCACATTTGAGGCAAATTCCATGACAGTTACCAGCCTCATATGCAACTGCACATCAGTAAGTAATTCATACATATCAAATGCAAATAAAATAATTAAAATGTAAATGTTACAATTGACCCCAGTAAATTTGAGTGATTATGTCCAGACCTTGTTGCTAAAAATGACGGTAGAAACTACTGCAATTGCTTAAGATGCAGTCGTCCCTGTGTAAGTTCCTAACAGTTTATACTTGAAGAAAGTTCCTCGGACTTCGGGCGTTAAGTATTATCACTGAAGTTTATGCTTGTTTAAATTTCAAAGCTACTTCGAATCCTTTGGCCTGCCCTCTAATAGAATCCTTAGTACTACACCTTATTCTGACTGTCTGTGATCTCCTGACGAAAGTAAGGAATGCAGTGGGGAAAATCTTCGAAATGCGCTAGGTTTCAAAGTAGAATTTTTGCCCATGCACAAATATCTCCTTGTGAGGTTCTCTTGGTTAAAACCCAATCACAATTTTAGTTTAATTTCTAATTTCAAGCCAACTGCAAGGAAAGGAGTCTCATTTTTTAGTAAATTAATCCTCTCCTCTCATTCTGAACATTATTGACACGACCATATACGGTTTTGTCCTGTACGTGTTATTTTTACTAAAACCATTATATCCCACGACCTGCCCTTAATTTTTACATCAGATAATCTCTTCCCATAATTATTTATTGCAACAAGACATCTTGCTTGAGCCTGTTAAGAAACTTGTCGGAAATAATTTCGCGATACATCTGGTATCCATATTATTAAAATCACGATAACCTTAAGGTTGGGCCGCATTTTTTGCACGTCGACCGCCGTTATCTCTTAAATGACCATCTGTTTTTACCACTACTTGACTCATTCACCTGATGAGCGGAAGTAATTGTGCAATCTAGTAACGGATAGACAGCTTAATACATCTATTACTGGTGTCTTAAGCAAAAAAGTGAAGCCTAGATCCCTGTCTTCGCTAAATACCGCCGGCCACAAAGTTAAGATAAACAGGTCAGGGAGGTGGCAAGTCGGTTAAATACCTGGTCTCAACCTGAGGAGAAAATAATCATAGGTAGATGAAGGCGTAGAGTAAGATAATGACCGGTACATAATCTCAGAGAGGAGTGTAACATCAGAATAGAACGAAAAAATTAATCGGATGAATGTCATCCTGTGACAATGCAGAAAAATGTTTATATAATTGTGTTGCACGTAAAATGAAAGCCGCATCACAGGCTATAACCACTCTGGGTGTATTAAACACCGGTTTCTACTATTACAATTGCTGTACTGCGTATTGATAATGAGTCTGGGTAAACTGCTTTTGCTGCTTGAGGGTAGGGGGATGTTTGCTTAAATGGCTGCAACAGCTATAACCATCATCCACCACCAGTACAACCACCAGTGGAAGAAGGGGGGGGGGATATATACAACAGCTCTGACCCAATACACCAGCTTCATAGACACCAGCAGATCATTTTCCCCCCAAGAAATAACCACAGCAACCTAGCAATCTGCTAGGTCACCTCTATCGCCTAAGGATATCTCACACTAATGAATGTCCAGACTGCTGAACATATTCTCCAAAATAGCACAGCCCACGATAACCCACAACGACTGGTCAAAGGGTTCCGAGCTCAGGCAGAAGCTATAGGGATGTCGCGCTGACCTGGAAAAGACTGTGAACTTTATTCTGTCGACAAGCCTGCAGATTTAGCATGACTACAAACTGAACGTAGAAGAAGAAGAAGGCTTCAACTATGGATATCTCGCAGCTTTGTATTCTATTTAATATGAAAATACGGCCATACCTATCCCTCCTTAACTTCCCCTTCTCCTGCTGTTTTCATCATAATATGAATATCTAGTCAGTCTAATATTGTCACAAAACGATTGTACATGTACTTTTGGGCCCATCTCTCACTCCTTCATCCGCTTTTTATTTGGCATACTTTCTTTTTTTTTCTGTGACCACTCCCAGACCTGTTTACGTTTCACCAGGTGAACCGTAATAATTCCAGGTTAATTAGACCAGGCAGCTTTTAATACTTTTATCACGTAAGTCGCCTAGTCACCTTTGATTGAGGCGATCTGCGTTTGTACAATATGGTCTTGTACGATTGATAAAAAGAAAGAAGTCTGAGGGATGGACAAAGACACAGGTGATAAGTAGATAATCGCTTCCGCTGGCCCATCCCTGTGTAATTATTACGAATGACCTGATAGATGAGACAATCTGGGCGGAAATATTACAGCATTATTAGAAAGAGGTCACGCCAGGGAATTTTTAAAAAATTGATATTTTAAAACACGCGGGGGAAAGAATGATTTAACACCCATACCTATATAGTACAAAAGAGATTGGGTTGGTGTAAAGTAAGAGCCAGAGTACACAATGGTTCTCATTGGCAAATTCGTCGGAAGTACAATCTGGGATTTGAACTGAGAATTGGAAATATAATCTAGCGAAATCGGAGTCACAAATCAGACTGCATTGCCACGTCAAGCTAGCAATTCACCAGAGCCAGAAAGAGAAGGATCGGACAAAGGATTCCAAAATTATAAGTGACAGATCGAAGTATTTGGGCAACTTTAAAACTTAAAAGTAAACAATCACTTTTAAATACGAAACTTAAAGGACCAAGATCGAAGTATTTGGACAACTTAAAAAAGTAAACCCGCATCTTAAATACAAAGACTGCAGACCTAAGGAATCAGATCACCCGTCATAAGAGGAATAAAAAATGTCCAAACTAAGTGAATTGAAAGCATCTAACCTACGTCGCTAGTGTCCATCCTAAACTGTGCCAGGAGACAGTGTTCCCAAAAGTTACTTTGGGGTAAGTGCAAAAATTTATTTTACAAATGTGAATTTGACATGTTTTTCTTGCTAAGTGGTTATATATGAGGCTGGCAACCTCAACATATGAAAATAGTATACTCATAAACCATTACAGTAAGCGCTGGTGATTTCGTCTTGCTAGTCGTACAGACAACCGACAGCAGAGGTGACCCCAGACTCCCACTGGAGCAGTGATGAGTGATGATTACATCACATGTGCCTCAAGTATATCAAATCATTTTGTGAGATATATGTACCTTGTTAATTGTAATTCAGGCAAATCATTACCTTCACGCTGTCCAAGCACATATTTTCCCAGTTTAATATCCAGAAGAATATTGGTGATTTCTAATCGTCTTCCCTGAGTTACGCTGTGTATACTCAAGAATATAATTATTCAGAGAGGCTAACATAGGCGGGCGGACAGCGAGACAATGTGCCTGTTAATCTTCCAACAAAGTTTACTTAGCAGGGGCATTTGTTCTTTTTATTTTTGTCTAAAGTTCGTGGAACGAAGCTATCAGACAGTTCGTGTTACGAAGCTGCAAGCTAGTTGTGAGTTATAAGCAGGAAATCAACACCAACCGCCTAAATTGGACATGTTGTGTGGAAAAGAGCCCTCATCACAGAAGACTTGACGAAACCACGGCTGCAGGACTGACTTTTACCAGCAAAGTGCTTGTAAAAGGCACCAGCAAAAGGACAAATTTTTATTTATCAATCCTCGAACCAAGTCTCGATGAAGACAACTTTAATTTTCATCTAAAATTCACCATCATTTCATCTCTATTTTAACCTGTTAAAACTAATTGATTATTAAATTTGTTACATGTTATTTTAAAACGTAACAATCATAGTTGGTTCAGTTATTATATGTATGAAAGCAAACGTATGAGCAATACTCTTTATATATATATATATATATATATATATATATATATATATATATATATATATATATATATATATATATATATATATATATATATATATATATATATATATATATATATAGCGCTAATTCTTAAAAAAGAACTTCACTGGATTTACACCAGCTGGGGGCTTGAACGGGCTAAACCATTGCTTAATTCTTCACAAAAGGCGAAGGATTAACAATGACCCTGCCAAATGCAGCATTGTTATTGACTTCGGAAATATCTTGTGGAAATTCCCTTGAGATAGAAGCGTCTTTACCCTTCTATCTATAACTCTGCCAAGAGTAATCTTGTGCGAAGAAGGTAGACACCTTCGACGACCCATGTTAGATACTCTTGGTTTTGGCCACTGGTGGACCACTACAGCAGAGCTAAGGGGAAGCAATCAGTGACAAATGTGTAACTACGTTTCGTAATATTATTTTAAGCCATAAATGCAGTTATTATTTCATTGATTTCTGAAGTAATTTCAGTTTAATATTCACTCAATGTAGATTCTGTTGTTTTGCTACTATTGTGTAGTTGCTGAAGTGACTTTGTGCAATATTCAATATCTAGTTATGAGACAAATCGCATTTACCTTAAGTAAGTAATGCACAGTACTTACTGTCTCAGACCTACGGGTCTTTTATATTTGGACATGCGCCCTAATATAACCGACTAGGTTGAACGGGACGCGCCTCGCCAAACGAGGCAAAACTTTATTAAATAAAATTTTCCGTAAGTCATTTCAAAGTTTAAGCATCATCATTTTTCTCGTAGCTCCTTATGGAACATAGAGCCGCCACAGCAGCTGGCTGGTTCCCTTGCGGAATGCATGCACCAAGCATTCACCTGCTTTTGCAGCCGTGGTTTCCGTAGCATTTTGTTTCATCAGGTGAGTTGCCAGCCTCATGCACAAGTTTATATTTGTCGCCTTGTACGATACGCCTGATGGAGCACTAGTTCTATTCCTTCTTTGTCTCATCAGAGACCCTGGGAAACTACACGTTACGCTTCACTGCTTACTATAACTACAATTATTATTGTTTTTATATTCCATATCCATAAGCCAAACAGTAAGCATGTTTCTTGTACGCGCTGAGAAGTCTTTATTTGATAAAACTTAAATAATTTTTGCTTTTTGACGTTTGGAAACAGCTTGAAAAACTTTCAAGATTGGTTTTATTTTATTGTTTTCATCTTTCTCTGTTTCTCAGACTTGCCCATGTTGATGCCACAGCTTATTACGTTTGTGGCCATGTCTGACATGCCAAAACTCCCCCCTCCACCCATCAGTAAAACTGTTTTTGTTTTTATAACTTTTTTTAGTCATTTTGATGCTTCATTGTCGGACACGCCATCTAAATAAGGCAAAAATTCAGGACCTCCCACCGAGCACTCTGCTCATTTGAAAAATTATTGCGTCATCATAGTACGCTCAATATTAGAATTTTACATTCAGACATATTTCCTTTTTTTTTGTCACCATATGTGCACACTAGCAGTAGAGATGTTTGTATTTATCTTGAAAATCGCCGCCTCAGAAAATGTGCTGGCCGGGACCGTAGTCCACCTTGGTCAATTCGTAAACACGCCACTGATCATGCAAAAAATTTTAACTTGTGTGAATCTCTATACTTGTAACCGTTTGTACTTTGTCGTCTATTTGAATACGGTTTGTGTTCGCCGTGTCCTCCAGCTGGTAAAAGTATCTTCTGGATCCTCATAGTCCGGACTACAAATAACAAGAAGAAACATATAAATAAAGCAGCTCTTTATAACTTATGTGTCTGTTCTGACGCCCTGTTTTATGCCTCGTGTTTATTTTTTTTTTTTAACCAGTTTTTTTTGGTTCGGTTTTTGCCTTATTCTGGCGAGGCGCGTTCCTTTCAACCTATTTGGTTATATCAGAACGCATTTACCATCCAAAACAAAAGGCAACTCTGTTGACTGCTAACCCGATTAGCGTTGATAGATATTAAGTCCTGAAGAGGACTAACATTATCTATCTGCTAGCATAAAACCCTAAAATGGACTCACCTGCTACGCCAACGCTAGCATGACTGACATTTTACAGGGTTCCTTCCTCCGTAGTTACATTTGTTCTTCAATATCAACTGGTTTGTTCCAGTCAACTAAATTTTCCAGCAGCAAAAACATTCTTTGATTATTTTACCATTATTTTAAAGTATCGAAATGTACAGCCAATGATCTTCCCCATTCTGAAACACTGCATTCAACGCCCCGTAGATGATAGCCAGCATTTGTAATCTGGACATTACAAAGTTTCCTGAACTGAACATATAAATATTCCTTTAAATTTTCCGCCTTTTTCTGTCGGTCAAATCATCTAAACAAATATTATGTAAAAATTCACAAATGTTAATCCAACATTATTATTAGCGTTGTGGTTGACCATTATTGGTTTTACTGAGTAGTGAAACAGGCCATCACTATCGCTTACAATATCGATAACAAAACGATTTCCCCGATCGGTTAGCACATGCCACGGAAACACGGGACCTGGGGTTAATTACGCTCAACTTTGACAGAAAAATAAAGATCGCCGAGGTTTCAGGACAAGATAACATTTTTTATTAAAAAATATGAGGGTGTAAAACTTCATAAATAGCTCGAATAATCAAACAAAACTCAAACAACACCAAGTGTTACTTAGCTGGACACTTTCTTGAGACCATCATTTTTGTGTTTTTGAGGATCTGTTGCTCAGATATTCGAGAAAACAAGTTCAGATGATGTTTTACATTGGTAAATCTGAACATCTTTTATACAGACTGGCATACTGAAATAGAAGTAGCAGTGTCATTAGCTGTCATAGTTTTTTTTTTTTTTTTTTACTGTCTCAAGTTAGAAAAGAATGATGGTTCTATCTCTGTGTGTGTGTGTATATATAGATATATAATCAATGTTTTCTTACTGTCCGCCACTGTTTTTTCTGTGCTATAATTACTGAACAAAGTTTTTAGGGACTTCTTCAACAACTTCCATTTCATCAGCTTGTAAAAAAGTTCATTCTGATCGCTGTAGTTTTTATTTCTTTCTTTATATTTTGTTCTGCTGCTTAATGTTCTCAATTGCTACAAGAAGTACATGTATGAGATTCACCAAGTATAATATAACCGAAATGTTCACAGTATTGACGGGAGCGGTCATAACTCTCACAGTCTCAGCGTTCACGGGATGTAGTCTGTGCCAGCAGAATTCCGATTTGTGTATCTACATCAACACAACTCAGGCAGCAGTTTCAAGTCTGGTCCGATTAGTGGTCACTTTAATACTCTTTATATTCTTTTAATTGATAGGCAACTGTTCAATGATATTGGGTTATGTCAGTGAGAGGAGGTATGAATTACGAGAGTGCTTGAAGCAAAGAGTAGAGGTATGACTGACGTGAGGATTTTTTAGAAATAAAAAATACGAAAGAATATGTGTGTGTGAGAGAGTGAGAGAGAGAGAGAAAGAGAGGCAGGCAAGGGGGGATAGACTTGAGGAGGAAGTGCGCACCAGAAAATACATATTGTTTTAAGCAATGCTTCATATTGTATATACCGACTTCTCAAGAGAGTTGTCGAATTCTCATCATAAGAAAGAAAGACGTGTTCATGTGTTTAGTTTACGAGTTGAATGTTGCTCATAGTTTTGATTGACAACAAGTCTTTAAACTGTACAAAGGAATAATAGTTTTATACTCAGTTGCTCTTACATCCATCGTTAGCGAACACAGAAACATTGTTACAATAAATTTTCATCGGGTTGGTGTGTTCCTATTTCAGAAAGTCGAAGAGCTTGAAATGAACTGCGAAGCTTGCAGGAATCTACTAGAACCAGAGACTGTGGTAAGTCTTATTTTTTTGGTACAGATCTTTAATTTTTAATTTTTATTTTGTTAACTGAACAGTTGAGAACAGAAGTATTGTTTTCTATTTCATTCCTTGATAGTTATTTTTAATTATTTCTGCATCAACCAGTTAATATCATTACAACACAGTCTTTTTGTTCTGGAGTCCCCGGGCTAAAAGATGTAGGGAAGACGGAAAAACAGATTGACAACACAACTGGTGACAGACATGAACAACACAACTGGTGACAGACATGAACAACACAACTGGTGACAGACATGAACAACACAACTGGTGACAGACATGAACAACACAACTGGTGACAGACATGAACAACACAACTGGTGACAGACATGAACAACACAACTGGTGACAGAAATGAACGGGATGAGATAAAAGTGGAAAGACTTTGAGTCGATGTCACAAGGTGGGGGGTGGTTTAGCATCAGTTTATCGAAATCCTCTGCTCCTTGGGGAGCGGAAGAGTAACAACAATAATGATGATATCGGCTTTATTTAACCTTTAACCTTTAACCGTTATTGATCAAACATTTCTGTATTTTTTTAGATCAGCGCAGACGACTTCTATGTAGAGATGACAAAGTACAATGCAATACTCACAAGTTTATATTCGTCTATGGAAGCTTACATGAACAGCTCTGAATGGTTCAACCACCGTTTTAGCCAGGAAGCTCGTTCGTATGCTGAAAATTACAGAAACAAATTGAAGAAGAGTATTTCACAAGTTGAAACTTTAGTCCATCAACTGTCGCCAGTAGATCAGCAGAATCAAACTCTCAACCCAACTACAGCGGGAACCCCACAACAGAAGAACGACAGCGAGATATACGCAGAAACATACATCGTCAGCAACAAACTGAGTGAAATCTTGAAAATATGGAGATGTAATTGCAATACTTGTGTAATCGTTGGGAGACGTCGTTGAGACTATATCTAGGCATTCTCTGCAAAAACGACAAGAATACAGAAGGCAGATAGCAATATAACAGAAAAACGAATCAAAGCAATATTTATAAATCGTAGAATCAACACTTTCAGTTAATAACATTACGAGGTAAATAAATCACAAAGTTGAGAGTAAAATTACGAATATAACCAACAATGAAGTTAACCAGGATAGACTTTCTGCCGAGATTGTGGATGAGTGTTAACAAATGAAGCTCATCTGGTGCTATTCGGCTCTCCTCCCATTTCCGTACTGGTACGATTATCTAAAAATGTTGTAGTATTATTGAATCGCACAATTTAGCGTATATCGCGCCTTCTTTCCAATTTCTGTACATAATGCCTTTTGTTTCTATGAATTAATGTATGATTTTGAATGGATATTTATTCGCGAGTAAGATCGAAATCTTGTCAGCTCCTGTTTGTTGAAAAATGGTGCTTTAGGCAAGATTATGACAGTATGTGCTATGCACGTATCATCGTATGAAATTACTGAATTAATTTTTTCCACTTTTCTTCACAACATGTTAATAATTGTAACTTTGTGAAGTGATTTTATGTAAAAATCTGCTTTATCTTAGAAGATTAAAGAAATGAAAAAGAGTCTTGTAGTCATTTATATAAATACGCAATGTACTACTAACACACACACACGCACACACACAAACACACACGCACACACTCGTTCATTGTTATTATTTCCACTTTTTTCAGTGTTCAGAGAATGCATGTTTATAGTTGAACATTCAAGAAGTCTTTCAAATAAAGCTTTCATATAAATCTTTCTCATGTTTGACTATATTGGTGGAAATGATAATTGAATTTGGTGTGAAGTATAAATTATTGAACCACAGACAATGTACTAGTTTGTTTATTAACTCTTAAACGTCGTGGTGGTTTTGCCATTTTTTGACGCAAGAAATTATCTGTCGGTGTTAGTTTTCATATAATTTTAAGGTTTAAGAGTCTGTTTTTTTATTTTTTTTTAATACGTATTATAATGTTATACACAGTTGTAACGGAAATTGAATGATGATTTTTAGGATGTAAGATGGGGTCTAAATAAAACGTCAACGTTCAAACGGGCGCCTGGGTTAATCTGGGAAACTAATAGCTTGCTGTGTTCCGCTTTTTTAATTACGAAGCTGCATGTTGCACAATTTAGTAACTGATTGTTATGTCAAACTCGTAGTTACATAAATATTAACAGTTTGATTTCAGTAATATATGTGTCTGTATACTTTTACATGCGACATTTTATAATAAAAAGATATGTTCAATATGTTTTATGCTTTATTGTTTATTTTGGCGAATGATTTATATTGTGTCTGTATTTCTCATTTTCTTATTATTGTTTGGTCCACTTGTCGATAAGCTTTGTGAGAAGCAGTTTCCATTCCTGTGCGAGAAGTGTTCTATTAGTTAACGTAAAGCCACATCTCTTCAAGATTTCTTTCCAGGGAAATATAACACAGGCTGGCAAACCACCCGGAGGAAAATGATACAAAATCCACCAAAGACATAAAAAATACCTTACACCATACTAACTTGAAAAACAAAGATACAATAATAAAGAGTAGAAGCATCAAAATAATGCAGTAGAATTCCCGGAGTGTAGAAACGAATCTCATACCTTATTATTTCAGTATAAAGAATCACGAACAATTTTTGCCACACAAGAAACGCATCTCTGTTTCACAAACATGGTTAAACAGCATTGCAAACGTCACACTTAGAAATGACATGCTACACAATAAAGGGGACGGAGTAGCATTCTTGGTTCATAAAATATACAAAATAACTGATAGGGAATCATTCAAAACATAAAATTTTGAAGAAATAAGTGTAACTATAGATAGTCACATTGAAGCACTAAAAACACCAGTAGCAGTATGCAAGAATATGATATCAAAGCAGTTAGATAAAGAATGCAGCTCAAATCTGCAACGGTAGGGTACTTTAATGCACACCACAAAGCACGAGAAAATGAAATAGAGAAATCAGAGAAACCATTATTGGACTTCATAGAAAGTAACAAACCAATAATGCTGAATAATGGATCAGCAATTGGAAATCAACTTATGTGCAAATAAACCTGACTCAAGAACAGACGTCAACACTGTAGCAATCATCATCTCATCTCAACCCATAACCCGTCATGGGTCGTAGGGGTGCCATGGTGGAAGCATCAGCAGACATGGTCCTCCACTGCTCTCTATTCTCAGCAATGCGTACAAGTGTGGAAAAACCGTGTCCTGCCCATTCTTTGATGTTATCAGCCCAGGATTTTCTTTGCCTTCCTCTTCTCCGTTTACCTTCGACTGTTCCCTGGAGGATCGTTTTCGAAAGGGAGTCATGACGAGTTACATGCCCAAACCAGGCAAGCTTTCGACGTTTCACTATTGACAAAAGTGGTTCTTGGTGGCCTGCATAGGTGTTTATCTTCTCTCTAACATAGACATTTGTTTTGTGCTCTTTATAGCAAATGCGCAAAATTCTTCTATAACATTTATGCTCGAAAGCCTGAATCCTTCGCTCCGTATCTGCAGTGAGTGTCCAGCCCTCACACCCATACAAGAGAATAGATAATACAAGTGATTTGTATAATTTGATCTTCACAGGAAAACTGATGTTACTGTAGCAATAGACCTAGCCAAAAGAAAGTCGGAGACATTAACTGATACTAACTCTGAGCACATACCCATAGAGATAACAACTACAACAAAATAAAACAAGCAAAGAAAAAACATCAATATTCAAATACAAAAATGATGACCGAATAGCTTTCCAAACTGAAATGGAAGGAATAAAACTGTACAGAATTAGCGCAGAAATACTAGATATTTCAGGCAGACATAAAACTAACAAATTTGCCACTACACATAAAACCAAAACGAAATACTAGAAATCATAATATAGAGCATTTGAATAAAAGTCCAACCTCTTGGTGGACAAACAACCTCTTGGTGTATAGAAAAAATGTGACTAAATCAAGCACTGCAAAAAATGTAGAAGAAATAGGGTCAAAAACAACTATGAACAATATAAAAGAATAAGAAATGAAAAGAATAAAATAATACTCCAAATAATGGAAGCTTACTAAAATAAATAAATAAGTAAAACAATAAAAAAAAACATTCTGCCAAACCCTCAAACCAAGAACACATTCAGTAAGAGACGAGTAGAACACATTAAAATTACTTAAAGAAAAAGCAAAATGAACACAAATGCTTAACTATTAAACATACCTGAACGGGCAGAGTCAGACAAGCAACACGCTGATATCCTAGCCAGATACATCTATAATGTAAGTACTAGAAAAAAAACCTAAGACATAATGAAATAGAAGAGAAACTCATAATAGAGCTAAAAGAGATGAGACCAAAAAATGTAGGGGAATGTAGTAAATTTCTGAAATTACAGTAGAGGACGTAAAATAAGTGATAAATGAGAAGTTAATCTCAGCATCAGGTCAAGACATTTTAAACCAAGAAATATTTTTTTTTTAAAAATACCTCACATATCATAGAAATTTTCAAACACGGATACTGTATTGAGTGAATGTTGGCAGATTTGATGTGACGTGGCTATCTGTCACAAAAGAATCTTGTACGAGGAGATAATATCAACAAGCACACCGGTATAGCTCTTAAGGTTTTTAATCAGCCATCTTGAAAACAGGAGAAAATTTTTTTAAAAGAACTAGCATATACACGGGCAAGTGTAGTGAAATTGACAGAGATACAACGGTAAAATACCTCCAAAGATAACATGTAAGGATAAAAACATAATGCGTAGGCTGCTGATAGTACATGATCGCCCAGACCGCGGGTCATCACCCTCCATAAAAATTGACTTGCTAGACAGGATGAGAACGGTGGATCAAAAAAAGAAAGGAAAAAAAATATGACTGGAAAGATTGCGTGAGACTAGCAAGGCTAAGGAGACGCAATTTGGGGGGGATGGAGGAAAGTAAAAATTCACGTCCCCCAAAGTGACACGAGGTACGGAATGGACGCTTTTGCGATACCAAGCCCTTGATTTGAATTCAGCGGCTAAACGCAGATGTTCGAAATATTACAAAATTTAAAAAGTACTTTTTTCTTAATATTAATGTTAGGAATATAAAAATTAGCTGGCCGGATGGCCCATTCTGAGCAGTGAACTAATATGTTCTTAATTTTACAGACGGATAGATAATATTGAAGATAATGACAAAAGACAGTGTTGTTCACATCAGCGACATGACTGTATTGAATAAAAAGTGTCGCTATTTGCACAAAAAAAACACGACCTCGAGACGCAGGTGTTCAAATCTACTTAGTATGGAAGAGAAGGGATATTGTGGTGGCGGTGTCTAAAAATAACTTTTAACGACAAAATTTTAGAGGGGAGAGAAAGGTTGGTTCAAAAATCAAGTACATTTTTGTAAAAACGCAAGTAGAGACGGACAGACTAACAGATAAAAATCCATACTTGACTGAAGCATGACTGAAATGACTTTAGTGTAGGAAATTTGAAATTCAAAAAAAACCTAGGCAGTGATTGGCCACAGACAAGCATATTGTCGGCGCTTAGACGCGGATTTGGGGTCATTTCTCAATAGTTGTTCAGTGATAGACACAGAAAACGCAAGTGTGGTGATTTCCAAATGAAATAAAGAGAAATAAGTTCAGGGACGCCATACTATAGCCAGCAGCTCAGCTGAGTTTTGCTAGCATTTCTGTGTTCTTTATTCATAATCTGGTAAGATTGAAATTATTTCTTTGTATATTTTGAATATTGTTTAATGTTCGAGTGATTTGATACTGCCATATCGAAATCTAGCCTTACAAACAAGTAAGGATTTGCTCTGGACCCCCCGCCCTAGTCAGGGTCTAGGGACAAACAATATACATAAACTCCAACAAGGGTTAGGAAAGACAGATCAAGTGTTGAGAATAATGAAACATATTACCTATCCACTTTTAGGGAAGGAAACTAATAAATATTTTTCAGAATCTATAGTCTGGGAGGACCTATCTGATGTAAAACCACCATGGTAAATGTGCTGTTTGGTCAGAGAGATCTGACCTGTCTGTATGATGTGGTTGTTGTGTCAGTGTTGTGTCCAGACGTGGGTAGAGAATAGAATTTTGACACATAGCCAATACTTTGATTGCAGAGCTGTGAGTTTCAGTCGTCAACAAGGCGGTGTCTATTCAGTTGGTGATTTACTCGAGTGTATCTGTGCAGTACGTTGTGACAGAGACCACTATTATTGCCCGCCAGCACGGAGAGTTGGGACCACCAGATTTCAGCACCAAAGCTACTTCTTCAAGATGAGTGAGCCTCTGGTCTGCTGGAAGTTCACCAACACCTTTTAGTTACTAATACCCCATAAAATTCCTGCAATTTACTGGACACTGTGTAGTCAATATAGACAGGTGTGATGAGGCCACCCCAACAGCACAAGCATTAAATATCCTCCCAAGTAGATGACTACTAGAACATTTTAATAAAACTAACTAGTCTAGTACTTATATATGTACACTCTTGCATTTATTATGTAACATTCCATGCATTTCTTTCATAAATTTTAAATCCTTCTTTTAAAATAAGTTCTGGTCAACATAAAACTTGATCCAGAACAAATAAATGTAATATAATTCTATCAACAATTTTACACACGTGAGTTAGTTCAGTGTATTTTAACATTTGTTAATATTATTAGTCTTCTTAATTATCTGTGGGTGTATTTATAAACTATCACACCACACTACATATCATTACCCTAGACACTTTACGTAGCCACATTCATTAAGAAAAAAAATTAAGTGTGAGGTCGTAGTGGTAGCAAGAAAGGCCTTCTGACAATTCACAACTACATTTTATCTCAGGAGCCTTCACAGCTGGCCTCATACATTACATTTAGTAATATCACCATCATACAATACCATCAAACCCACTACAGCAAGTAACTCTAGTAATACTACATTATCTATCATCATCATCGTTATTTTCTTTAGCGTTCCTTGTGGAGCATGAGCCACCACTGTAGTTGGTTCCTTGGCAGGAAGCCTGCATAGCAGTCACGTGGTCTTGCAGCGTTGGATTCTGTGGCAATTGTTATACATGAAGTTGCCATATTCATTCACAACCTCAGATTAGTCGTCTTGTACGACATGCCTGAAGGTACAATTGTTCTATTCTTTCCTTGTATCTTCAAAGACCCCTGGGAGGCTTCATTAGGCATATAGTAAATATGGCAACGTATAAACAAACAATGCCATCAATAGAAATAATTATTTCTCCCTTCAACATTATATGGAACACAAGAAAATACACAATGCATGGAAAGTGGCCGCAGTTATCAGTACTACTCGTAAAACCAAAAAGAAGACACATGATACGAGTTCCTACAACCAATAGCATTTAAATCCCAACTGTAGAAAGTAATGGAAACTGCAATTAACAACAGACTATTGTTATTGTTATTGTTATAAAGAATTGACATCATTGCACTCCGAACAAACACATAGGTGCTGTAAAGTATAATGGAAATATAGACTACAGTATCTGACAGCCCTGAAATCCCGTTAGTGTTCTAAGATTTGCTAGTAAAAAGTCAAGCATTTTTTTATCTGCCTGCATTACTCACTTTTAATCCACGACTCTTTTCTTTGAGACGTAAACAAACGGAAAGTTTGCCAACTTCAGCGAACTGCCAGTCATAACAGGGAGCGAGGCTGGTTTGTTTACCTGAGTTTCTCACGCGAGCTGATCTGTCAATCCTCAGATATCAGACAGATCGCACGTGGGGAAAACCGGACACTTTTGAAGTAGCCGCACGGGCCAAAAACATTTTCCCGTGTACTCTTTGATGTTCATACATACAGGGGGGAGATAACTCTTTGATCTCCAGAAGCGGGCAAATCTACTAGAACCCGTTACACGGTTTTAAGTCTCTGTTGTCGATTAGCAACGCCGAACAGAGCGACCGTAAAGCCTTTTATCGGGGGGTGGGGGGAGGGGGGACGCAGTTTCCTGATATTCTGCTATGAGCAATGATGTGAAAATTAGCATCCTCTGGAGAGCAGGTAACTATAATGTATATAAACTGCGTCTTCTCAAACCAATTATCAGTTGTCGCTCAGAATTTTTCAGATAGTCTAAACACGTAGTGTAGAACCATTGTGGAAGATGTGTTAATAGTTTCGTGGGGATTGTTATTCTGATTTGTGGTAATAGAAATTAGCATTTACGTGATTTAATGTGTTAAGTTTTACCATTATAATTCACTGTGATTTCCTAGCGTTAAAACTAGTGAAATAAAACCAATATCAGAGATGCAGAAGGCTGCTGGATTACAGACATTGTCTCATAGAAGAGACACAAAAAGCATGATCCAGATGGAAAAGTACAACAGTATGCCAATGCACCCAATGAAGGCAAGACTAGATGATCTGGCATTGGGACGTCTAAAACGTAGCAGCTTTGTGCATCGGGGAAAAAGACTTAAAAGACAGCATCAAGAAGACTTATCCATGAAGACAACACCACTGAAGCCCACCCTATACCCTGTACCATGGGAGCAGGCCAGCAGTGCCCTCCAAATTAATACATCAGTCAGTGGTCTCACAAGTGGATGTGAGTATAATGATCTGCAAAAACGAACTGCTACACTGAGTATGATCCAAGAAAGCTATCCCGATCAATAATGGATACATGCCTATACAGATGGATCAGCAACAAATGCTGTTAGGAATGGAGGTGCCGGTATCTTTATCTCATATCCTGACAACCACTCTGAGACTAGGCACATTCCCACTGGTAAATTCTGTTCCAACTATACAGCTGAGGTTCAAGCTCTAGAGCAAGCTGTAAATATGATTTATAACACCAACTCTGACTGCCACCAGGTAGTCATCCTCCCAGATGCACTGTCTGTCCTGCAAGCTCTCAAGGGTGGTAAACTCCCGCATCTGAGAAATGAACTAAACAAGGTAGCTGCCAAAAAGAGAACCATACTTCAGTGGGTACCATCTCATTGTGGTGTACCCGGAAATGAAAAGGCAGATAAAATTGCAAAAAAGGGAGGAGAATGTGAACAAGAAGATAATGAAGTCACATACTTTGAGAAAAAGAGAGCTATACAGACTATCAGAAGAGAACAGAACCAACCCAACGACGACTACCACACTCTTGACCGGCAGGAACAGATAACAATTTTTCGCCTCAGGACAGGGCATAACAAGCTGAATAAACACATGCACAAGCTGCGATTGTCTGCTTCACCACTGTGCACATGTGGATTAAACGAACAATCTGCTGAGCATGTTCTACAGGATTGTCCTCTGTATGACCAGTTAAGAAGTAATGGGAAGATGGAAAGAATATTTCTCAGAACTCCTGGATGGTGAGCATGGTGAAGCATCAGAAATGATAAACACTAGCACAGAAGAGAAAACCAATGATGGTGAAGATGACATAAAGATGGAAGAACTGAAGGCAGCACTGGAGAAAATCAAGATGGGCAAAGCAGCAGGGCATGATGGTATAACACCAGAAATGGTTAAGTTCATGGGAGCATCAGGCGACCTATTACTCTTAAGGGTTTTACAGGCAGCGTGGTACAACAAGACCATACCAAAGGATTGGGAGATTGCCATCATAACTCCAATTTTCAAAAAGGGTGACAATCGACAGTGTGGAAACCATAGAGGCATATCCCTTCTCCGTGTCCCTGGTAAAATCTACTCTAGAATCCTAGAGCAGAGACTCCGACACCTAGCTGAGCCGCAATTGGATGAGGTCCAGTGCGGATTCCGAGCAAACCGAAGTACTCAAGACCTAATCTTCACACTCAGACAGCTGAGTGAAAAGGCCCTTGAGTATAAGAGTGAGATGCATCTTTGTTTCATAGATCTGGAAAAGGCGTTTGACAGGGTCCCCTGGAGCAAACTTTGGGACTGTTTGGCAAGGAAGAATATTCCAGCACCTCTGATTCATGCTATACAGAGCTTCTACAAGTCTTGCAGAAATTATGTGAGGACAGCAAACCATAAGTCGGAAGAGTTCAGGACCACCACTGGTGTAAGACAAGGTGATATCCTATCACCTTACCTCTTCATACTCCTTATGGACGATGTCATCAAGGCATGTAAGGAGAGAACAAGAAAGTATTCAGTGGGGTACTGGAAGATGAGACAGGTCTATATTTCGGAGCTGGCATTTGCTGATGATGTTGCCCTGATTGCTAAATCAGAGGCACATCTCCAATCCAACCTGCAAGTCTGGAAGGAAGAGCTGGAGAAGAGAGGGATGGTCATAAGCAGCTCTAAAACAAAATCCATGGTGATATCACGAGAAGAAAGAAAACATCAGATTAAGCTGGGAGAACAGGTCCTGGAGCAGGTCGACCACTTTAAATACCTCGGAGCTATTATAGACCGAAAGGGAGGCATCAAAGAAGAGTTGGCCACTCGAAAAGCAGCAGCTGGGAGACTTTTTCAGGCCATAAATCGAGGATTCCTCAGCAAGAGAGAGGTTGGTAAGAAAACGAAGATGGCTGTATACCGCTCCACCTATGTCCCAGTCTTGACATACGGATGCGAGTCATGGGCAATGACTACAACCCATAAAAGCCAGATCCAAACCTCAGAAATGAGGTATCTGAGGAAGGTGGTTGAAGTAACAAGAAGGGACATGGTACGCAACCAGACGATACGTCAAGGCCTTAAATCCTACCCCCTGCAGACCCAAGTAGAACAGTCCAAATTAAGATGGTTTGGCCATGTCTGCAGAATGGGAGAAGATCGGATACCACGACAAGCATGGGAAACAAAGAGCCAAGGATCCAGACCCCGAGGACGACCCAGAGTCCGCTGGGAGGACAACATTAACAATCGTTGAAGGATCGAGGACTAGAATGGAACCAGGCCAGGAGGAAGACAGCCGATAGGATAGTCTGGCGCTCTCTCTTCCAAACCTCTACACCTCACGGTAGAAGGGGAACGACTAAGTAAGTAAGTAAGTAAGTATGACCAGTTAAGAAAGATATACTGGCCCAATGACTCAACACTAAACTCAAAGCTATATGGAGCTAAAGAGGAACTTCAAACAACAGTCGAATTCATAATGAGAACTCGTCTGACGGTGTAAACATCAAAGATGCGATCGCAAGAAGAAGAAGAAGAAGTGAAATAAAATAACGCGTAGCTATTTTATACCAGTTGTTCAGTTAATGTAATTCCATCAACCTCTTTCTCACATAAGAAGATACTTTTAGCTGACGGATATTATATGCTAGGCGCGACTGATAGTGGACCTTAGAATTCACGTTTATTTTTTTTGTGAAATTTAGTAAATGACGTAAAATACCATACGACAGGCGATATTTGTTAAGTGCGCGTATGGATAATTAAATAATAATAGACATTGTGCGCTGATCGTTAACGCGCTCGCAAAGGAGCAGGGAGGGCACATACCTTCACCTGACATATAGACGCCACACTAGCAAAAACTGACTGGATAGGAATAGGCTAGAGACACCGTGTGCCTTTTAACTTTAATCAGGACTGACGGAGAGGAGAAGAGATCGTCTTGTCCCCGTCCGTGTAAATATAGAATAGTAGCATTTTTTTCATAAATGTTCTTTATTTCTCGCAGACCTGATCAAACGGCGACAAGCGGTCTATTTTGGTCCTTTTTCTTCATCTACTGGTTGATTAATGTTGTCTTCTTCTTGGCTTACACGTCCAAAATGTTCATTTGTGAACAGGATTGGCCAAAGAGACACATAAACCTTTTAAATAGTAAAATTAACTGGACTTACAAATACCCAGATATTTTTTTTCAAATTTTATCAGCCCACTGTGGCGTAATACCAATAATATTTCTATCTGACTTTTGACAGTCGTGTCAGTGGATTTATCTAGCAAGTTACGCTGTTTCAAAATCGGCATTCACCACAGAGCCAGCCGATATGATTTACTATCATCATCACAAGTAACATTTTTTTTAGTACCAGATGTTTCCCTATACTGAAAGTATTTTTCTACTGTGTACTGTAATCACAAGATCTCGGTTTTTCTACATTTAACTATTCGAAGTGACATTCGTCTATCCTGGAATCAACCATCAAATTAGGCGTCCACCTTATACAATTTAATTATTGAAGGAGGGACTGGGGCCAATGTGCAAGATAAAAACGCTGGAAATTATACGAGTGTATATATATATATAAAGACATTGTATGTCCAAGAAATTTTCTTCACCAAGAATGGGGTAAGCGTGATTGAGTGGCCACGTATGTCAGAGAGAGTGAATATTTTCTTTGTTACAGGAAAATTGTCTTATCTGAATTGAGCTTAAATATTGTTTACTTCCTCTACACCTCACGGTAGAAGGGGAACGACTAAGTAAGTAAGTATTGTTTACTTTATTGGATAGCATTTAGTAGGAACTTTGTTCTTCTCTTTACTGTCTATTCTGTAACATAGTGCTAACCTTTGACCTTTGGGGTTATTAACTTGTTGGGTTCTTTTTCTCAATAAGGGGGAGGGCACATGTATTCTGTTATTTTTCAATGTATGACATTCTGATTTTATTTGATCTTTCTTTAGATATTCGATGTTGTAAAGTTTAATGGTAATAAACAACAAATGAACTTAACTTTGTGTGTTGGTCAGACCCATACCCAATTAACCATAGTTTTTCACATTTGTGTGTCTTCTTGTCACATAGCTGTATGTGTGTGTATGTAGTTAAACTTATATTTATATATATAGGGAGGTGTAAGATTGTCTTGTACTAAATTATAGACGTATAGATAGGCTGGACTAGAGAAACTACTCATTCCAGAGACAGATCTTCTCCTTAACTATTCACTCGTGAAATCTATTCTCACACCTTTATTTCTCAAGCACTCATATCACCATCCACTCTGCTGAGGCGGGACCATAAAGATCTTTCAAACCTATCTAAATTTACGACAGGTGCTCAGTCTCCATCAGCATGTGTCGAAGAGTGTGAATGCTGACTGTTCATGTAGCTCGCTGGTTGTAAACACGACGGAAGCATCCTCTCATACGTCCATCTCTACTAGCCTTACGTTTGATTCTGTGACGAAATGCTGTCCCTGTCCTTTTGTGTGATCTCTCACACCTTCAGCCCTCCGGCCGTAAACTTCTTTTCTTCATATTTCTTCATTATTCGCTTGTTATTTGGCATTTCATTTTGCCCTTTCATTCATGTTACTCTTTATACTGGACATAGCATGGTGAAGTCTCTAACACGCCACTCCCCTTTGGCAGTATTTGATACGGGAGTAATTCGTATCTTATTGTTTCACACTTCACTCCCAGACTGTTGTTACGCTCCGCAAGGTTTGGTGACCCAGCCGGCGATAACATTTTATCGCTTAATCTGTCTGACCATCTTTTCAAGTGACAGGCTTGGTCATGATTAATGAATAGAACCAGATTTGTTTGTCTGGCGAAACACAGGTGGTTAGCGATGACCATCCTTGAGTCATTACGCCAGAAACACATGGTCACAATATTGTGATAGACAGAGGTGCAGCCGGAAGTCTTTTGCAACGATATGACATCACTGTTATAAGAGGCCACGCGTGTATATTAAATTTAATATTTTTCAAATACGCGTGGGATGAGCAAAGTTGAGAGCGCATCATGGGGCGAAGCGATCTTGAAAAGGTATATTTGGAAAGATCGCTGTGCACCATGATGTGTCTCACCAAAACACAAAAACTATAGTCATTGACTATGACTAAGCACGGTAGCGAAGGATGACGTAAAAGGTCCATAGTTACGTTTGGAGTATTCAACAGTGTCGGTGATAAAAGTCTCTCTAGTTGATAACTCTCTCTTTTGCTCATCATCATCAGTTGATAAATATAAGCCCACTAGAACATCACCAGAGTTAAATGCTGTGTTGTTGTGTTGCTTGTGGTTTGAGTATGGAATGTCAACTCGACCTACGCAGTGGTGTGTAGACATAGATTGTGAGTATAATATGCGAATGATAAGAAGAGTTCGTGGTGTTGACAAATGGTCTTTTTCTCACACTCATGTATGGCTGGAAGTCATCGACACCAACGACTGTGTACCTTTGCTACAGTTTAATTGGACGTACACACTCGACAGCACGAATAGTGACAAATCACAGGTTGGCATAATACATCATAGTACAGTGGATAAATGGTCTTGCAATGATACATGGGCACTCATGTAGAATAATAGCATAATGGACTGTCAGTAGACAAGCACTCAGTATTGCCCATATATATATCATCTGAGTTTACTGACAAAGCACGTCAGATTATAAACAACATTCAAGATGGCTTCTAGACCTAATCTCGTCTAGCGAAGATTCCTTGAAATAATATTCAGCACATATTTTTTCATATAATCATATTGAACCGCTAGTACTGGGTTCTCATGTGTAGCAGTGATCTCTGGACTCATCAAGCGATAATACGGGGTATCCCTTTCTCTTCTTGAAAGTCACAAAATATTTGGATACAAGATGGCTTCTCTCGTGAGCTGTCACTCACGTTTGGATACAGATAATGAATCTGTATTAAAGTTAGTCATTCATTAAATGTTCTCATAGCTCTGTAGATTCAATCATGATACAATTGACTTCATCATACAAGATATAGTGCTGCTAGGAATGAATGTCATCTTCATCTAGTTAAATATATTCTCTCAGACGTACAAATCGTGCCTATCGAAAAAACGGTGGCTTCGTAAGAGAGTTCATAAGGAGAATCTTTTGTTACCTTGGTATCAGAAATATGATTCTGCCATTCCTTGGCAATAAGAATAAACACTGGGGTAAAGCATACACGATAGGTCTAGACGACTATCACTTTCCCCATAAATACTGAGATCACTTTTCCGGCGACAAGCCGCTACACAAAAATCACAGCCCCATCAGGGCGAAGCCAAATCACACCTCTCTAGCGACACATCCGCCGAACAGCCCTTTGACCTTTCTAGAGACAAAAGACCATATAGTTCGACTTAGACATGCAAAGATATTCAGATATAAGACAGACTCGTCCTACCCAGACAAACAATACACATAAATTCAGGCCATAGATACACTGAAGCAAGAACAACCTATTTCTACCCAAACAAAGAATAAATCGCAGTAAAACTGGATTCATCCCCGGAGTTCGATCGAAAGTAACGACACTCCTTTCAAGGGAAGTAACTCAATAATGACTTTTCCTTAAGCACGAAAAAATATCTATTTTGTTTACAAAATATTTGCGAACATAACAAGCATACAAATGTATTATATTGTAAGATATCAAAGACTGCACGTAACAGTCTTACCATACCTCCCGGGGAAAAAAAATGGAACTTTTTTTTTTTTTTGAAATACATCTAGGAGCAACGTACAATAGGCTCGCAACGCATGAATAATGCGCAGATGAAAATATCAGGAATAAATATAACGCCTAATATGAGGCTAAGTCGACTTATGGAGCGACTAGTGAGAATGTATCTCATAAACTGAGAGAAATTATTTCTCTACAAGTAAATTTTTCCAGGAAGGTGTCATCAAAGTATAATACAATTCTGGCAATTACACAATGCCTAAAAAATTCATACCATAATTTCGTATTAGATATCTTAAATTTATGATTTATGAAGAAAAATCATCAAAGCACAGCGGTGAATAAACATCAATGAACCGCTAAGTAGTGATACAATCATTATTTTATTAAATTACAAATGTGTATCTATCTTGATATAGAAAGGAACTATTATAAACTAGACATATCAAGAAGTCTAAGACCTAATAGTTATGTGGAATCATGTGGGCATCTTGACAGAATGTCTGCCATCACATTATCTGATCCACGAATAGCTCGCACAGAGAAATGAAAAGGTTGAAGAGCAATTGCATATCGAGTAGACCTCGAGCTCTTCAAATTCTTACTCTGTATTGCAGTAAGAGCTTTTTGGTCGGTTTCTACTATGAAATGTGCGCCTAGAAGGAATCTCTGTAGCTTGAGGATCGACCAAACCATAGCTAATAGCTCACGGTCTAAAACCGAATAATTCCTTTCTGCCGCATTAAGTTTTCTGGAAATATACATTACAGGATGCAGAGTTCCAGAGTACTCTTGCATTAGTGCCGCTCCAATCCCAGTGGATGAAGCATCACTACGAAGAACAAATGTCTTATCTTTAGTAGGTAACACTAAAATAGGTGGTGTTGAAAACAATGTTTTAATCTTATCCAAAGAGCATTGGCATTCCTGAGACCAGTGGACCATATTAGGCGAACCTTTCTTTAAAAGTGTAGAAAGAGGTGCCATGATAGAGGATAGATTCTGAATGAATCTGCCATAAAATTGAATAAGACCTAACAGACTTCTCATCTGTTTTTTAGTCTTAGGGATAGAGATGTTAAGTATCTTACTTGTATTATGGTCCTCTGTCTTTAGGAAACCATGACCAACTCGGTGGCCTAGGAAAGAAATTTCGCTAAAACCAATATAGGCTTTAGAGGGTTTCGCTGTCAGGTTGTGCTCGCGCAAAGTAGACAGCAATTCATCTAACCCTGAATAATGATCTTCCCAAGTATCGCTGAAAAGACAGATGTCGTCTAGATATGCAATGACATCTGACCGATAAGATAGGATTCGGCGCATCATGCGTACGAATGTAGCTGGTGCGTTCATAAGACCGAAAGGCATAAAATTCCATTGGAAAAAACCTCTAGGTGTTGAAAAAGCCGTGAGAGGTTTGGCGCGTTCGGATTAAGGAACTTGCCAATATCCTTTAGACAAATCAAGTTTAGTGAAAAAATGAGATTTGGAGAGTCGAGTAAGTAGCTCTTCCAGTAAAGGCATAGGTTCGGCATCGAACTTCGTTACTTGATTCAATTTGCGATAGTCAACGCAAAGACGTATGTTATTGTCTTTTTTCCGAATAATAACCATCGGCGAAGAATATGCAGAGGTGGATGGTTCGATTATTTTCAAATCTATCATCTCATCCAACTCTTTCTCGACCTGTGCTTGAAAATGTATAGGTATAGGATAAGGTCTAACCCTAATAGGAGTATGGTCAGTTAGAACAATGTCATGTTCAATGACATGAGTTTGTCCAGGGATGTCAGTGAGTACATCCTGAAATGTTTGCAACATAGTTGAAACTTGTCGCTGTTCTCCTAGAGACAAATCAGGAGAGACAGTAACGTTCTTCCATGATTCACTAGAATGAAGTGGGATCATTGGAAGAGGAAGATTTACATCTGAAAAACTTGTTTCCTCATCCTGTATCACGGACAGTGATGAGTAATGACCATGTTGTACTGGAGAATTATCCGTTGCTTGGAAAATGGGTTGCAAATAATCCGGACGTTCATGGAATTCAGTAAGCATATTGATGTGGAAGGTTTTATGCTTCCCATCAATATCGACAATATAGTCGACATCGGAAATTTTTGATATTATATCGTACGGACCTTTCCAAGAAATAAGTAGTCTGTTTTCCCTACAAGGTAGTAATACAAATGCTTTGTCACCAGGACAAAGTTGTCGTAAGCATCTCTTCTTATTGGCAAATTGCCTTGCCTTCTGTTTCGCAAATTCAGAAGAAGAAGTTGCTAATTTGCATGCTTCGATAATCTTTTGTCTCAACGCGATGACATATTCGTAGGATGACTTTGTGTCATCGTCAATATTGTCAGCTGTTATGAGATCATGAAGCAACTACATAGGGCCACGCGGACGCGCGCCAAAGACGAGTTCAAAGGGGGAAAATCATGTATGTTCATTGGGGACCTCTCTGTAAGCGAAGAGGGCCGCAGGTAAAACTCTGTCCCAGTCTTGAGGATGATCCTCAGTTATCTTCCCTAGTAAGCTTTTAAGTGTTCTATTAAGGCGTTCGACCATCGCATTAGACATTGGATGATAGATACTACTTAAAGATCTATCTATCTGCAGAGTAGACATTACTTGAGACATGGTATCTGATATTAGTTGGGTGCCATGGTCTGACAATATCTCTCCGGGGAACCCCAGACGAGAAAATATAAGCCAAAGAGCATCTGCAATATCAGCAGTAGTAATGCTCTTCAGAGGAATAGCCTCTGGCCAACGTGTGCACATATCAACATACGTCAAAATAAACTGATGTCCTCTGGCAGACTTGATCTTAAATGGACCAATAATGTCTATGGCCATTTTTTGAAACGGCCGAATAGGAATGTCCGCCGCCTGAATGGGTGCAGCATGCCGTGGACCTTTGGATTTAACTTCCTGACATACTTTACAAGATCGACAATAAATCCGTATGTCCTTGTTTACCAATGGCCAAAAGAAAGCCGCAAGGACTCTTGACTTAGTACGGGAAAAACCCATGTGTCCAGCACACTGAGAGTCGTGAGCGTGCTGCAAAATTTTAACTCTCAAATTCTTGGGAACCAGGATTTGAGAATGACTTGACGTAATGGAGTCTTGAACCATACGTACAAGTACGCCATTCTTCTTTGTAATCCACGATTTACGACTTGTGTCTTTATTCGGATCACCTTTAGTTGCAAGAATGAAGAATTTCTTCAGAGTGGGGTCATCTTCTTGCTGTTTTATAAACGAGTCACGAGAAATTACCAAGGGTTCATCTTGGTTATGCACTTCATTATCTTCAGTAGATGAGGTTTGAGGCATATTAAGAGCCTGAGCTCTAGTGACTACAGTGTTAGCAATCTGCATGTTTTGCCTTTCCCACGCGGAAATTTGTTGCGGAGTGCATTCTTTGACTCCATGAATGCGACCGATGATGAGGTCAGCGATCGGATTCGGAAGAAGACATGCGTGTACATCTCCTGTAAAGAAAGGAGTAGCAATCCTAATGATAGCAGTAGAGTATTTCTCTAATGTGCCGCCAAATGTTACACATTTGACTACTTGTCCAGTGGCACGGGAAGGATCTACGAGTGACTGCCTAACACCAATTGTGGTGCATCCAGAATCAAATAGCACGGAGACTGGATTGTTATTTACTAAACCCTTATGTAAGACAAGAGAACCTCTTCCATCATGCGCGACTGATGCAGGAAGAGCAGGAAGAGGATGGCCGCAGCTTAAAGTAGACACTGTGGTTGGCTCAAAGAATGTTTTGCATTGGGGGCACTGAGATGCTCTCCCAAAATCAAAAGTGGCACATGCCATATTATTAGCGTCATTATTGTCTTTACTCTGTTTATAGGCTTCATGGGACTCTTGTTGTGCAGAGTTTGCCTGAAAATGTGGTTTATGTCTTCTGTTTTGAGATCTACCTCGGTTATTATTACCTCTGTAGTTATTGTTACCTCTATTGTAACCCCTATTTGGGTTTGAGTCATAGTTCTCTTGGTTACCATTATCATATTCATTATAATGAGTATCTCTGTAATTGCGATCTTGTTGACTCCAAGACGGATACCTCGGATAGTTTCTATAATTACTTCCTCTATGGAAATTACTATAATTGTGACCACTCCTGTGTCGAGAGCTATCAGCTCGTCTCCAGTTCTTTGAAGAAGAACCCTGAAATGATTGGTTACCTTGGTTTTGATAACTATTATGGTTACCTTTTTTATCAAATCTGTTTTCAGGTCCCTGAAATCTGTGTGAATAATTGGGATTGTATGGTGTTGCTGAAGCAACTGGCATACTCTCCTTAATCTTAGTGTTGCCAAAAGTCACGTCGGGGTGTGCAGTGACATATTGGGAACAATATTCTTCCATTTCCTTTAGAGATTTGGGTTTACGCTCATGTATAAATTCAAGGAATGGTTTGTTAACACATGACATAATCTTATCTCTGAGCAACAAATTCATAAGTCCTTCATACGTTTTTTCTGTTTTGGAAAGCTCAATCCAACGATCAACTGTGAGACGTGCCTTTGCAATGAATTCTGAGAATTCTACACCTGTCTCAGGCACCATCGTCTTAAACAAAAGGCGATAGCCTTCCTCACTTAGCTGGTATTTTTTTATCAAAGCCGCCCTAATGACATCACAATTATCCTTATCTGCTTCTCCTACAAGGCATAACCTAGTCAGAGATTCACCTTTCAAGTTTTCTGCTAATTGATTAGCGTATTGTGATTTATCCACGTTATGTGTACGACAAGAACGTTCAAATCTATCCAGCCAGAATGTAATATCGTCACTGGACTGATTGAACGGTGGAACCTTAACCTTGTAAGTAGAAGGTTTACCATTACCACTAGATGCCTGATTAACATTACTCATACTTGTCAATCTCAATTTCTCTAACTCAAATTCATGTTCTCTTATTGCTTTTTTTTCTTCAGCTTCTCTGTCTAATCTTTTTAGTTCGGCTTTTTCTAATCTTTTCTCTTCAGCCAGAGCTTTTCTCTCTTCTGCAGCAGCTTTTTTCTCTTCAGCAGCAGCTTTTCTCTCCTCTGCAGCAGCTTTTCTCTCTTCAGCAGCAGCAGCAGCTTTTTTCTCTTCTGCAGCTAATGCTTTGTCATATTGAGCAACTACCCATTCTTCTAATTGTTGACCAGTCTTATCAAGGGCTTTCCCTTGTATAATGAAGTATTCTAATGTAGACATGTTGTCTAACAATAATACTAATCACTTGAAACAATAATAATACCACAAGTTCTTAATGACTTGATTAATCAGCACACTATCCCAATATCTGTGGGTCACAAGCCTTAATAAGGTCTTGTATAACAGTAATAATAATCAAGTACTGGTTTTTACCATAATCCAAGTGCAGTGCACAGGCAATAGTGTCTTATGAAATATACCTATATAAAACATATGTCAACCAACAGAATACATAAAGTACAAATAAGACTGACAATACGAAAACGTTTGCAGAAATCAAATAAATCAAATAGGGAAATCAATGAAAATAATCACTGAATCTGCAAGGAATAACAACACAAATGACGTCACAGTATATGAATATAAATTGTGAATAGAACTGAAAGATAGAAAAGGTTAGACCAACAAATTACAAACAGATCAAAACAAAACTAAAGAACAAAGAAACATTACAAAAATAACAATAATTACAGTCTTCACAGCTAACACAAATAGCAACTGGTTGTTGCAAGCAAATTTCCAATTAAGGAAATTGCACCTAAAGAAAACGCCCACAACGGACCCTCTATCACGTGGGATATTCTGTTGTGAGGACACCGCCCAACCTAAACACAACCCGCTGACATATAAACTAACATACTATACAAACAAATAACATGTAAACATAAATATATAATTATGTGTATGATAGTATGTGTTGCAAAATAGGCTCAGTTTTACAGTAATGGCAAAGTTATTCTTATGAAAATAAATAAACTGCCACTTTATTGAATTACAAATTCTGGCCTTAAATATTAAAGTTCAACACAATAGCAGAACATAAGAAGATCCATCGATGAAAGTAGGGCTTCTATGTTCAACCACATTTCAACAACAGGACAGTTTATGGCTTTTAAAGTATCATCTCTGTACTGTGAAACTCTGTAACAAGCATACAAATGTATTATATTGTAAGATATCAAAGACTGCACGTAACAGTCGGCTTGTGTGGTAAAGTCCATTGACTAGGTGTAGAGTATTCTACTTATATAATGTATTGAAGAGTCTAGATTTCGAATAATAAATCAAGTGAGATTATAATTCAGTATGGGACAAACACATTTCTTCAGGATATATGTAATCCACGGAAGTATGTATTGAGCGACATGTCAAGGTTAGCATAACTTGCATATAAAGCTATGAACATTTAAGGAATATATGTAATTGCCGACTAAAAGAAAGTGTGCACGAAGGCATCAAATTTTAATAAAATGGACATTGATGGAAAGTATAATATGTCAAGAAGGATTGGGAAGAATAAAGCAAATGGACGAAATTATTAATATGCTATAAAAGCACGAAGATATTATCCTTAATAAGATGAAGAAATTTACAGATGTGTGGAATTATTTATAAATAAAATATCGAAGGAAGGAATTGATATTCAATTGAAGATGTCAAATTTTGAAGATGTCAAATTATGTTGGAGCAGTGTGTCGCTCATGATAGTTTTGTGGTAAATAAAAATGAAAGTCGTTAAAACCAGAAGTCTTCAAAGAATCTTTCAAAGTTTCGGATTCTGTATTGTAATATTCAACAATTAACAGTTTATTCCAGCGAGTTGAAGAATACGACTATAAATATGTATAAGAACGATTACCCAGAAAAGTTCTGGCCACTTTTTGTGGCAATACAACCACAAATAGAAAGACCCTAGACAACATACAGACAACCAAGGAACTGTTCTTAACAAGCAATGATAAACAAACCGACATCTCTAGTGCTAGAGAGCGATTGGTTCGCCAGAATCTACAATGCATTTGATTGGAACATTCAGCGGAAACCCAGCTGGATTTGAACTGGAAACTGTACAATATAATGTAGTGAAATCGCAGACACAGAACACACGGAGAGATCGCATTGTACATCGAACAACTCCCAAGAAGCCAGTGAGATATTGGACTTAGTATTCCATACTTATAAATGACAGTTCAACGTATTTGGGCAACTCTGAAAACTTAAGAGTAAACCCGCGTATTTAAATACATAGACTATAAAAACTTAAGGGACCAGGACTTTAATATAACAAGACTGGAAACCTAGGAATCAGAGTCCCCAGTCATAAGAGGACTTTAACTCAAGTTTTCCCAGGTAGTGATTTCGCAGATTCTCTCGTCAGAGGAATTAACTCTAATTTCCCAGACCCAGTCGTAAGAGGAATTTAACTCAAGTTTTATCAGCAAGTGATTTCGCAGAGACACCCGCCGTCAGAGGAATTAACTCTAATTTACCAGACCAAAGTGATTCGAACAGCATCTAACCTAAAGTGCTGTGTGTCCATTCTAATCTGTGCAAGAGATACCAATTATTTGGGGTAAGTGTAAACATTTCCATTACAACCGTGAATTTAACATGTTTTCTTGCTAGTGGATATAGATATATATATATATATCTATATATATATATATATATATATATATATATATATATATATATATATATATATATATATATATATATATATATATATGAGGCTGGCAACCTCAACGTATGAAAATAGTATATTCATGAACCACTACAGCAAGAGCTGGTGATTGTTTCTGACTAGTCGTGCAGGAAACCCGACAGCAGAGCGACCCCAGACTCCGACTGGGAGCAGTGATGAGTGACGATTACGTCACATGTTCCTAAGGTGTAACATATTATCTTGTGAGAATTATGTACCTTTTTTAATTGTAATTCAGGCAAATCATTATTCATGCACTCCAGACGCAATTTCCTAGTTAACACCCAGAAGGATATGTGTGAATTTTCATCATATTCCCTGAGTTTCCCTGTGTGCTAGGGAATTTAATTCTTCTGAGAGGTTAACATTGGTGGGTGCAGTGCATGATAATGGGCCTGCTAGTTTGCGGCGAACAAATGTACTCAGCAGGCATTTGTTTCTACTATTTGTCTAAAGTTCGTGGTTACAAGACATCAGATGATTTGTGGTACTAACTCAGCTAGTGTGAGAGAAAAGTATCTACCATAACCGCCGACAGTGGAAGAGAGTGTGGAGAAGGCTTTCGTCATCACAGGATTGATGAACCACAGCTGCAGGACCCACTCATACAAGCTAAATGCTAACTAAAAGGCACCAGCAGAAAAGGGACAATTCCAGTTGAACTTTAAGTATAAAGTTAAATTTCCACCTACGTCTCAATGACGAGAAATGTATAACTATCAAAATTCCACTAATCTTTCCATATTTATTTTAACCTGTTAAAGACTATTTCACTATTAAATTTGTTACCTGTTGTTTTAAAACAAAACAATAATAGTTGATTCAGTTATATGTATGAAAGCAAAAGTATGAGCCAGAATACTTAATCTTTATATATACAAATACCTAGACATATATTTACACTAAACAGAGCTATACCTTATAAGAGGGGTTTCGTTGGATTACACCAACTGGGGGCTTGAACGGGCTAAACGATTGCTTAAACCCTTCACAAAAGGCGATGGACCAGATAAGTTAACAAATTGCTCAGCCCTAAGCAGCGTTTGATCTTGACTTCTGGGAATATCTTGAAGGCTCCCTTTAGGTATAAGTGTATCATTAATCTTCTATCCACATCTCTGCCAAGAGTAATCTTGCGCGCAGGTAGATACCTTGGAAGCCAATATTAGATACTCTTGAGCTTTGGTCACTGTTGGACCACTACTGCAAAGCATGGGAGGCAATCCGTGACAGATTCCAAATTCCAACAGTCTTAACCGTAATGATTCATCTATTGCAGTGTCATTCTCTAGCAGTCGATCATTAATTGTTCTCAGTATATCTCCCTTATCCATATCTAGTGCTCCCATTATGGGTGCTCTTGAAGCTAGTCTGTCAGCTCTTTCATTACCACATACCCCAGCATGACCAGGACAGTATATCCACACCAGCTCTTGTAGACTGGAAGCTTCTAAGAATGTTTTCCATTCATGCCGCAACCAACCCCTTTGAACCTTCCGAAGCATGGACTGAGAGTCGGACACAATGATAGCCTTTGTTAATGAAGTTTCAGTCATCCACCTTAAGGCAGCAGTAACAGCCTCGACCTCCATTCTCATGCTGGAAGTTGTTATCTTTACAAGATAACAGTTCTCATCTGACATGCTCCACTCTTCCCCCTTGAATACATTGTCAACTGTGGTCACCTGCTTGATAGCTGTCTCTGCCTGTGCCATCAATGACATCCCTCTCTTTATTCTTGCTCCCTTAATGTCAGCTATATTACCATGCAGAGGGTGCTGTTTGTCTGTGAACTCGCATATAGGCTTTTGCTTGGGCAAACTATGGTAAACTACTAGAAAAGACAGTAGCACGAAAAATAATGAATCACCTCGAAAATGCACAGATCCTACCTGATACTCTAGGCAGCTATAGGCCCATGACAGTAACATGGGGTGACGCTGAAACTTTTGCTTATGATGTTTATGAGGGGTTCCAGGATAAGCGAAAAACGGTTGCGGTAGCAATTGACCTAGAGGATGCTTCTAACAGTGTAAACTTTGCAGCATTAATAAACTGTGTTATGGATTGCGGTGTTAACCATTGGCTTACAAGATGGATAGCAGCTGCCTTAACTGAGAGGTCAGTGGCATTTTGCTTAGGAACATGGACATCAGATCCAATGCTCTTTTGCACGGGACTGCCCCAGGGTTCTCCCCTTTCACCGGTGCTGTTTAATATCTATAAAGCAAAATTAGCCACCATTCAACCAACTGGGTTGGGACGAACACTGACATTTGCTGATGATATACTCATCCACAGAACTGGCTCTGACCGACAAGAAATGGTTAATAGCATACATGGGACACAATAGGAGGTGTCTAAATGGTGCGAGGAAACTGGCTCCAAAGTCAATCCCAACAAGGCCTGTGTGATGTGCTGCTCCTTGAACAATTCCATTGTGAAAACAGACCTCCCAGATATTACTCTCAATGGACAGAAAATTGAAAGGCAAGAAAACCTGAAATACCTTGGAGTTATATTTGATCGCGGGCTCTCGTATAAGCAAAACACACAGAAATGCAGGTCTAGCGGCCCTGAAAATAATGGCCGCGGCTGGAGTAGAGATTACTATTTCTTCTTTACCAACGCTAGTCATATCGGTCATTCAGTATGGGCTGGGAATACTCACACTGTCAGTAACACAATGTGAACGACTAGAACGCATTCAAAATGAAGGGATGTGCATATTTGTGGGCTGTCCTCGAGATATTCCCATTGTGACGATGAGGTACATGCTTGGAAGGCTGTCAATTAAATCCAGATATGCGATGGCCCAAACAACAAACTAAAATTCCATATAAAGGGAACTACCTATACAACCCAAACCCAGTCCGGATTCATGAAACAAAGAAAGACTATTGACAAACTTATGAAACTAGAACATAGGGTAAAATCTGGATTTAAAAGAAAGGCAAAAACAGTAGCTGTATGCTAAGATGTAGAAAGGGCACTTGACGAAAGCTGAAGAAAACCCACGTGAAAATTTTCAGACACTAATCACTCGAATTTGCCAGATCGTTCGCCTTAACCATTGACGAAAAACTGACATATTCCATTTCTTGTCATTTACTCAGTTATGTATTTCTGCAATGTTGTTTCAGTAAATATATTGTTACAGATAATCCAACACAGCCATCCAAGGACGCAAGAAGGTCCATTATTAGGAGATTGTAATTTGAAGAAGCACTCCTATAAGATTTAGAATTATACATATATTTTGCCATCAATATAAGCAACGTTGGAGGAGCGAACAATGATATCAAAATAAGAACACAAAAAGCAAGAGGAGCTTTCACTGAATTGGAAAATATTTAGAAATTAAAAAATAAAACCAAATTTTAACACAAACATCAGAAACTTTAACTCAAAAACTATGAAACATGAAGAACAACTGAAATAATGAACAAGAGTTACAGACTGTCATAAATAGGTAATCATGCAGAAAAGAATATTTGACATGATGTGACAAGATCACTCATGTGGAACTGATCACAAAAACCATATAGGCGTCAGCGGAATGAGAGATCAGAAGCAGACGCTGACGTTGGATAGGACACACAATGAGGAAATCTGTTGATAGCATTACAAGGCAGTACTTGCTCTTGTGTTGAATCCCCAGAGTAAGAGAGGTAGTGCTAGACCTAAAAACACATGTAGAGGAAAACTGGAGGCAGAAATGTAACGGATAAAGAAGACATGGATAGACGCTGAATAGATGGCACCAGACAGGTAGACTTGGCCCCCAGACAGGTAGACTTGGCCCCAGACAGGTAGACTTGGCACCAGACAAGTAGACTTGGCATGAATTTCTTGGCAGTCTGTGCTCATCAGGGAGCTGGTGTAAAGATGTCAGATTTTCAAGTTGATCAAAGCACGTGCATCGTCAAATACAACATCTCTATCAATTCAATATTGCCCAGAAGTTCGTACATCTTCTCATGTTCGTACTCCGTGTAAGGTCATTCATGACAAATATGTGAAATCTTCTAATGGTTTCAATGATATATCTAAATCTTCTAAATAACAGATAAAGCCTTCATGATACATATCACACAAACTACCAAGTACTTCTCTTCGTTTTTCAACAAGCATGTCCGGAACCTTTAAGTTGAAAGACTCTGACACAAGTGCAGCGTAAGAATGTCTGTCACAGATTTAACACAGTTTAGAACAAAACTGGACGACCTTTCTTTCTGTGACATTATTGCCTCCCCTGCTCCACATCAGTGGTCCAACAATGGCCAAACTTGGAGTATAATGATTAGGGTCTTCAAAGTTATCAGCCTTGGCTCAAGATTACTCTTGGCAGAGATATAAATAGAAGAATGATGGTTTTAATTAACGAAGCCTCACAGGATTTTAAAGAAAATCGAGCATAACAAATGAGATCATCTAAGCTGTCATGAACTTATTATTCTCCCGCCCCTTCTATGAGGTAATATATTTTCGCTTCTTTTTCTGATCCCTCGCTTGAAGGTAATTAAGTACTTTCTAATCTATTAGCTCTATCTGGTTAAGTATTTAGAACAATATGAGTCATACGTGTGCAGACATACACTTCAATCAATAGTGATTAAACCAACTATCGCCTTGCAGTTATAGATAAACAGGTTTAATAATAACTTATCGGTTAACAACGTAAAATAAATAAAGTTGTTTATAAAAAGGAAGCGATAATATTTATCATCATCGGATGATTTAAACCTTGGCGTAAGTTATAGAAAATTAGGAAATTCTTTTGGTTGCGCTGTATGGTACTTAGCTTCCGGTGTTGGGTCGGTTGGCGTCTGCTTCAGTCGCTGTTGGTTCCCACAGGTGCTTTGGGCTGTAATTCTCTATAATAGTCAAGTCTAGTGGCTGTAGCACGTCTCATGCATTAAGGCTGAGGTAACTACAAGGGTTATCAAACGTTATAAAGACCCGTCTGATGTTGGTGTCTAGCGTCGACTGCTGAAAAGAGACTAATGTCTCTACTAAGTATTGGGTCTTCTGACATAGTCATCATGCGACCTTCGCTTCCATCCAACACTTCATCTTCCTCAGAAATTGTACCCTCCATGCGCGTTAATTTTAACCCCACTAAGTCAGATGAGAGTGTTTTTGTACAGCGGAACACGGCACTTGAGATATATATATATATATATATATATATATATATATATATATATATATATATATATATATATATATATATATATATATATATATATATATATATATATATATATATATATATATATATATTCAAATTAGTTCATTTATTCCTTCGTACAAGTAAACTTGAGCATCATAACAAGAAAGACATTTGTGGTATAAGAAGTGTTATGGCTTTACTCACATGATTTTAGTCGCACTGGCAACCAAGGCGAAGTAGGTACTTCATTTTCACAAAATTATACCAATATTTCTAAAAACGTGTAGGGCCCCAGTTTGCCGCTAAACATGCATTGCAACGACGTCTCATACTGCAAATAAGCCTTCTGATGTTGTCTTGAGGAATTCTCTGCCACTCCTGCTGAAGAGCCTGGGCTAACTGCTGAAGAGTCTGTGGAGCGGCTGGACGTTGTTGGACGCGTCTATTCAGGAGGTCCCACAAATTCTCAATAGGAGATAGGTCGGGGGACATCGGCGGCCACGGTAACGTTCGGATATGCTGCATCTGAAGGTGATCTTGGACGACGCGAGCACGTTAAGGACGTGCATTGTCATCCTGGAAGATGAAATCTGGTCCGTGCCGTTGAGCAAATGGCACAACGATAGGCTCGATGATGTTGTCACGGTAGTAGAGCCCTGTGATATTGACCTGGCATATGTGAAGGTCGGTCCTGTCATTCATACAGATACCTGCCCACACCATTACACTGCCACCTCCATAACGGTTGTGTGCAACAGTTGCAGGAGGCTGGTAACGCTCACCTCGCCGTCGCCAGACACGTATTCAAGGATCATGAAAATCCAAAACGAAACGGGACTCATCAGAAAACATCACTGATGCCCACTGTTGATTGGTCCACCGATGATGACGTTGGCACCAATCCATTCTTGCTCGCCTGTGTTGTGGTGACGTGGTGTCACGTAGAGGTTATGAGCAATAAATTTTCTATTTTTCTCTTCTTTCTTTACCCGTGTCCTCTATTTTATTATCGCTCTTTTATCCTTTTCCTGAGTTTTTCGCATTCGTACGTTTGCGACTATAAACATTACTATTTTCCCATTCTAACGTTTACCCGCTTTCTTTCTCATACTGGGATACGCATTCTATTACGTAGATGTCAGTGGACGAGATGTGTGAATATGCATCAATCTCAGACATACGAGCAGACTTTTGTATGCACAATCAGCTGAGACGCGCGTTTTCTTCGGCTGAGCGCTCAGGTGTGGTGTCAAAACCGACATCTCCACGGCACGTAATTGAGACTTACCGTCTAGCATTTTCACCTGCCACATCGGTCATCAGGCTGAGTTCTCGGCGAAGTGTGAAAACTGCCTCGGCATTGGAGACAGGCCGTCTGAGACTCGCAACTGACACGCGCACTCTCGGTCAGTAGGTGGCAGTTACGGCATGCGTTTAAGCTAATGCAGGTGTTAAGACGGAAAAAGGGGAGATTATTTCGTTTTGCGAAATAAGTTGGGACCTCTTTGTCTGGTAATAGATATAACCAGAATGTTAAACTTTATTTTCATTCAGTCCTCAAAATTCGCAGTAGACAGGTTGCTCGAGAATAGAATAAGCTGTATAGCGAAGTTTCTCAGTTTGTTTCGACACTTTGTCGAACTTCTAGACTTCAATAAATATATCAGCGTATGATTCTAAAGTTGTGCGACCACCTGTAGTTCTGTGTTGAGTGAATACTGGGGTAACACAAATTTTGCCGGCGTTTAGTACAGAGACATACCTGTGAGAAACATAAACATTTTATATCTTTAACCACGTGGGTTTTTTCAAGTACCACCTGTCTGACAGTGCGTGTGCCTTCAGAGATAGACAGAATACCAATCCCACTAACAGTTTTTTTAAAGAATAAATGTTTATACTGGGCCTTTGAGGTAGATCATATTCTCCTCGAACTCTGTGTTGAGGCTACTTTTTGGCGAGAATAATTACATAAATCTAAAACATTAACTTTCCGACATTGTTGACAAAGTGTGTGGTGAACCTAGATTATCTGTTGAGAGAAGTTGTCCACCGGTCATTTCCTTAATTAAGAGAAACCTCGTGTTCTGACACTGTGTGCCCGTTTAAGCCTAATTCTTACCTCGTGAGTCAAGTGACACTAACTTTAGTCTGAAATAACTATCGCATGAAGCAGACGCTCCCCGGATCCATTTTGAGTAAACCAACAAACAAATCTGCAGAGCTGGGATCCGCTTCATTAAACGACAGAAACAGATAAAAAGTGTGTCAGTGTCCCGAAGTTTGCGCCAGACGGCGAACAACAGCACGAGTTTAGGTAAGGTTGTGCGAGTCAGGGCCCTGATGAAAGAACCGAGTGAAAGTAGACTGAAGGATGTTCTTTGTTGAGTCACCCACGTTGTAACTTCCTTTATGCAAGTTATTGCTAACAATATTTTCCCTTAGAATAAAGCAGAGTATCAAGTCTGTCCATACCTTAAAAGGGGGAAACCATAGACTCAATCATATGTATCTGTAACTCTTTGGGGTTATCACTTTCTTCTAACGGGACTGTGAGCTATATATCCAGGGGAAGGACCATACAAACGGGTCTATCACTATTGTAGCATTCCTTGATTTTTATGACTATGTGTACATGCTTTCGATGTATTTTATATGTTGTGATGTAAGTTTACTATGATAATTAAACTATACCTACATTTATTTCAGTGTGGTGGTCAGTTCGTTCCCATAATATCTATATAATCCTTGTTATAGTTTTCCCACGTCTGTGTGTCTAACTGTCGTCCCTTGTATGTGCGGGCACGTGAGTGGATAAAGATATATTAATATATACATAATTTTTTATAGACTGTCTGACTCCTCTGGATCTGTTGTAGAAGATAGGCGGAAAGAGAGAGAGATTCTCGATTTCCGGGACAGCCTCTATAAATTTCTACCATCTCACTCGTGGAAATCTATTTCTATTTACTACCTCTCACTGTGACTATCACTTATTCTAATCTATTCAGAAGGGACCAACCCAAGTCTTAATTTTCCTATCAAAAAATCTACGACAGAATGGGGTCTCGTCTATCGGCATTTTGAACTTTGAATAGGAAGACGAGTCGTCAAATATCAGCTCGTCGGTAAGATTCTGTATTCTGATATAGAGTAAGAGGGTGATGTCTTGTGAGTTCTGTAAAAATAATTTATCCCCTAGACGAATCGATCTGTTTATGGGCGTGCTGACCACACAATTAATAATTGGTTTTCCCACAGCATTTTTGAGCATATATACATTTGAGTTACAGGTTGATTTTGTCGGAATATATGTTAATTGTTGAATTTTGTAATACTAAACGCTGGTAAAGTTTGGGAGTGTATAACATTCATAGGGTTCTGAAGAAGTAGGTGTTTGAGCTAAGCTAAGGAGCGCGATCAGACTATACGTCCTGTAATTGCCTCCCTTACCCTAACTGACTTCAGGGGTGTACTTGATAGTGGATTAAAAATTAAGGGAATTTTTTTCTCCTCTAATTTTTGCAATAATTATTTTGTTTCCACTGTAGCAACTTATTTTTCAGTGGGTAATCTTTACTACCATTTATTTGGCGTAGTCGTCTGCATTAGGTGCTTTATTGCCGATTAATAGCAGCGATAGTTCGACACTATATTTTGGAGGAGGTATTCTAGGGTGAAGTATATCATCTTTTGATTTTGGTAATTTCTCGTAAGTAGTAGGAACCAGTGTATCCTTTCTTCTTTTCTTTCTCGAACTAAGTCTCAGCCACTGAGTTACTATGGCCGAAAGGGCGAAACTTAGACAGATGCTCAGGGACGAAGCGAGAGAAGAAGGTTTGTACGGAGAAGAAGCGAAAGCTTTTGTCAGGGACGAACTGGAAAGATAAGATGCAGAGAGGAAAGCAGCTGAAGCTAGAGAGCAGAAGAAGATGGATGAGGAAATGGAAATCCGCAGGGACAGAGAACGAGAGAAGGAGAGACAGCATGAGAAGGAGAGGGAGGAGCGTGAGGAAAGAGAGAAGGAGAGGGAGGAAAGAGAGAAGGAGAGACAGCACGAGGAAAGAGAAAATGAGCAACGACGACAGCATGAGTTGGCTCTTAAAGCTCTAGAAGTCCAAAGTCGTGGGGCTGCCTCTACCTCCAGTAATGGAGAGTCTTCTCCTCATTCTTCCTTAACTGATCCTTCTAACACTCAATCTCTTCAACTTAACGCTATGTCTTTTCCGCTAGAATCTTTCCCTTGTCCTAATGAGAAGACTGACACGTATCTAAAAAAATTTGAGAAAATTGCAACTCTGTACGGTTTAGAGAGGTCGCGTTGGAATATGAAGCTTTCTCAGGCCTTGAAAAGCAGTGCGTATGATGTTTACGCCAAACTGGAGAGCAGCCAACAAGACAAGCCTGATAAGGGTGGAATTAGGATGCCGTCAAATTACCACCTCTATCGACACCAGGTATTACAATGCAAGATGTGGGTGTCTTATCTGGTTTAGATTGTTGCGGTGTGTGTGTTGCAGTAGAACAGTTCAGGGTACACCACAGGCAACATGACGTGTAGAGTCATAAAAATGGTAACTTCGCTTTAGGTTTATACCATTTATTGCACGCCACAAAACAGTCATGATACTTATGTTATCATCGGCATAGTACAACGAATGCAGCATTCAAACTCATGTTAACTGACAGTCATGTAGAAGTCAATACTCAATAGTTGTATGGAAAACAAATATCATAGCGAAGCTTGATAAATAATACATATAACTTCTGCAACCGTGGTCAGCTGCAGATCCTTAATGTTCATAGACAATAATAATTATTCCTTCCTGATGCTAGCAGATCAGATGTATACAATACGTCCGTTTACTGTCTGCACGTGAGTAGCATACATGGATTACAGGTCAGCTCGACCTTTATAACCTTCCTAAGTCTAACCATCTGACTTGGACGTGATCTCTGATATAACGAATCCTGGAACACAGACAATAGTCTTGTTGGTCTAGAGCGACCCATAGATATATAACTAGTTCAGGTATAAAGATACCGGTGACTTAATCCTAGTCAAAGTACCTCTCCATTTTGAATCACACAGGCGAGCAAAAAGGCGACAAAATGACGAACCTCTAGATGATAGCCTAAAGTTCGATACAAGAGGAATTACCTTATTTCGGAAAATCAACCATGAACATATGCCTCCAGGCAGGCTTGAATAATACGGGGAAATAGTCTAGTTAGCTAACTAACTCACAAAGACAATGTATTTCCCTCAGAGAATCACAAGACGCAGTCGCGTCCGCTCGCTAATCAGTCCATTTCTCAACTGCCCGACCTGGGCGGAACAACAAAACGACAACCCAGTCGAGACATGCGCAGAGTGACAATCTCTGAGTCGCTGTTCACAATAAGACGATTCTAAGAACATTCGAGATAAAAGTCTTACACAGTCGCGCCTTTTATGGACATGAACAGAAGCGTTAAGAAAGGTTTCAAACATCTACAACAGTTGACTGATACTACCAAATAAGGAGATATGGTCACGCTTCGTTCAAGACATTATAGACCGAACGTGTCTCTATACAAGAGGAGGTAAACTCATAAAAAATAGCAGTATCGATATATCGGGTTCTGTCCCTTTGACCATAAAATATATATAACATGCATTTCAGTCAAATAATGATCATACATACGAAAAACGATCATACAAAGACTTTGGAAAAAAGTAATTATTTGTGCGTAACATTACCGCACCCTCCCGGGAAAAAAAAAATGAAACATTTTTTTTTTAAATCCTGGAGCCGGAAAAATCTAGGCTCCTAACGCACGTATGATGCGCGGATATACCTAACAAAATAGCTCAACACTTGGAGCGAAACTGAGATCATATCCCAGGTCCTTAGAGAAAAATTTATCTAAGTATACGCGTATATATCCCAGGAAGGTGCCACCAACACAAACCACAATGCTGGCAACATCATAATAAAAGTCAAATTATTCTCATACCAATATATGAAATCAAATATATTATTATGATATCATACAATGTGTTGCAAATAGCGGTGTAATATATTAATATACCGCACTATTTTATTACATTATGTAATGCATCAGTAACTAATAAGTAATACATGTGTTGATCTTCGTTGACATAAAACATTCAATAGAAGAAGATGTGGACATCATCCGCTCCCAATCTAGGACAGGACTTGATATACTCAAAGTTCCACAATGGACACAATTTCGCATCTTCAATGATGTGCTGCGAAAATATCAATAACACAAATCTTAAAGACAACTGGTAAATCTCTCAATACAATCCTGAAAATAATTTATTTAAATGTGGCCGAGTGATCTTTTGGCCCGTATATCACTAACTAAGCCTTCTTAGATAATTACATGGTACAATGTTATAAATTCCCCCTCAAAAAAGTGAGAACAAAAAAAAAACTACTAACATGTCATTATAACATTGGACTGTATATCAGGAAATATATATATGACAGAAGAATCATGTGGAATCGTGTGGGCATCTGGACAGAATGTCCGCCATTACATTATCCGAACCACGGATAGCTCGAACCGAGAAATGAAATGGTTGAAGAGCTATGGCATAACGAGTGGACCTCGAGCTCTTCAAGTTTTTGCTCTGAATAGCAGTAAGCGCTTTCTGGTCGGTTTCCACAATGAAATGTGCGCCTAGAAGAAATCTTTGTAACTTCAGAATAGACCATACCATAGCCAATAACTCACGGTCTAAAACCGAGTAATTCTTTTCTGCAGCATTTAATTTCCTAGAGATATACATCACCGGATGCAGAGTATCAGAATACTCCTGCATTAGTGCTGCCCCAATCCCAGTTGACGAGGCGTCACTTCGAAGAACAAAAGTCTTCTCAATAGTAGGTAACCTAAGAATAGGTGGAGATGAAAATAGGTCTTTAACCTGGTCCAATGAAGATTGACATTCTTTTGACCAGCGGATCAAATTAGGCGACCCTTTCTTCAATAAAGTAGAAAGCGGTGCCATAATGGAGGACAGATTCGGAATGAATCGTCCGTAGAATTGGATCAAACCTAATAGACTCCTTACTTGTTTCTTTGTCTTAGGGACCGAAATGTTAAGTATTTTTGAAACATTGTGGTCCTCTGTCTTTAAAAGACCATGACCAACACGATGACCTAGGAAAGAAATCTCACTAAATCCTATAAAGGCTTTAGAGGGTTTTGCAGTCAAGTTATACTCGCGAAGAGTAGACAGTAATTCGTATAAACCCAAATAGTGATCTTCCCAGGAATCACTAAATAGACAGATATCATCTAGATATGCTATGACATCTGTACGATATGCGAGAATTCGCCGCATCATGCGTACGAATGTAGCAGGGGCGTTCATAAGACCAAAAGGCATGAAATTCCATTGGAATAAACCCCTAGGTGTAGAAAAAGCTGTAAAAGGTTTGGCACGTTCAGTTAGCGGGACTTGCCAATAACCTTTAGACAAATCTAGTTTGGTAAAGAATCTAGAATTAGAAAGTTTATTGAGTAGCTCTTCTAATGAAGGCATAGGTTCAGCGTCGAACTTCGTAACTTGGTTCAATTTGCGATAATCTACGCAAATGCGAATGTTATTATCCTTCTTTCGAACAATAACCATAGACGAAGAGTATGCTGAAGTGGATGGTTCAATGATTTCCAAACGTATCATTTCATCCAATTCTTTTTCGACTTGAGACTGGAAATGGATAGGTATTGGATAGGGTCTGACTCTGATAGGATTATGATCAGTTAGCACAATGTCATGTTCAATGACATGTGTGTGTCCCGGGATGTCTGTAAGAACATCCTGAAATGTTTGCAACATCGAAGAAACTTGTCGATGTTCCTCAGCGGAAAGATTTGGAGAAACGGTCACGTTTTTCCAAGATTCCGTAGAATAAAGTGGGACCATAGAAAGAGGAAGATTGACATCAGAAAAAGTAGTTTCCTCATCCTGTATAACTGACAGCGATGAGTATTGACCATGAGGTACTTGAGAATTGTCCGTTGCCTGGAAAATAGGCTGCAAATAGTCTGGTCTTTCATGAAATTCCGTGAGCATATTTATGTGGAAAGTTTTATGCTTTCCATCAATATCGACAACATAGTCGACATCAGAAATTTTGGAGACTATTGCATATGGACCTTTCCATGCAATTAGAAGTCTGTTCTCCCTTGAAGGAAGTAGAACGAGAGCTTTGTCACCTGGACAAAGTTGTCGTAGACATCTATTCTTATTCGCAAACTGCCTTGCCTTTTCTTTAGCAAATTCGGAAGACGAAGTTGCTAGTCTGCATGCCTCAATGATTTTTTTCCTAAGAGCAATGACGTACTCATAAGAAGACTGAGTCTCATCGCTAATATTATCGGCAGTGATTAGATCGTGAAGTAAAGACATAGGGCCGCGCGGTTGCGCGCCAAAGACAAGTTCAAAAGGGGAAAACCCCGTATGTTCATTGGGGACCTCTCTATACGCAAAGAGAGCCGCGGGTAAGACCCTGTCCCAATCCTGAGGATGATCCTCAGTTATTTTACCCAGTAAAGTTTTTAGAGTCCTATTTAAACGTTCGACCAACCCATTAGACATTGGGTGATAGATACTGCTGAGAGACCTTTTTATATGTAGCATAGACATTACCTGTGACATAGTGTCTGATATCAGTTGAGTGCCATGGTCTGACAATATTTCTCCGGGAAAACCCAAGCGAGAAAATATCAGCCAAAGAGCGTCTGCGATATCAGCAGTTGAGATGCTCTTGAGAGGTATTGCCTCTGGCCAACGTGTGCACATATCGACACATGTAAGAATAAATTGATGCCCTCTAGCCGACTTAATTCTAAAAGGACCGATAATATCTATTGCCATTTTTTGAAAAGGGCGAATTGGAATGTCAGCAGCCTGAATAGGCGCAGCATGTCGTGGTCCTTTAGATTTGACCTCCTGACATACTTTGCAAGAGCGACAGTACATTCGTATGTCCTTGCTTACAAATGGCCAAAAGAAAGCCGCAAGAACTCTCGACTTTGTACGGGAAAAACCCATATGTCCAGCACATTGCGAGTCATGAGCATGTTGCAATATTTGCACCCTCATGCTCTTAGGCACAAGAATTTGTGAATGAGTGGATGTAGTCGAGTCTTGTACCATACGTACAAGTACGCCGTTCTTCATAGAAATCCAAGATTTTCTATTAGTATTTTGATTAGGATCACCTTTTTTTGCTAGAATGAAGAATTTTTGTAACGACGGATCTTCTTCTTGCAATTTGATAAATGAGTCACGTGTAATAGTCAAGTGACTATTTTGTTCATTTACTTCATCATTATTAGTTAATGAAGTTTGAGGTGGATCCAGAGCATGTGCTCTTGTGACCACCGTATTGGTAGCTTCAATGTTTTGCTCTTCCCAAACAGCAATCTGCTGTGGGGTACATTCCCTAACTCCGTGAATACGACCAATAATAAGGTCCGCAATAGGGTTTGGAAGTAGACACGCGTGGACCTCTCCCGTGAAGAAAGGAGTAGCAATATGTATTATGGCAGTAGGATATTTTTCCAACGTGCCACCAAATGTGACACATTTGATGACCTTTCCTGTAGCACAGAATGGATCTACAAGAGATTGCCTAACCCCGACAGTAGTACATCCAGAATCAAACAACACCGAGACTGGATTACTATTTACAAGCCCCTTATGTAATATAAGAGAACCTCTCCCATCATGAGCAACATTAGCAGGAAGAGCGGGCAAAGGATGACCACAGCTTAGAGTACTAATGGTTTTCGGATCAAATAAAGTACTGCATTGGATACATTTATTTGCCCTACCAAAGTCAAAAGATGAGCATCCGATAGCATTATGGTCTTTATCATTATTAACCTGTTTATCTGCTCCCTGAGATTCTTGTTGAACAGAGTTTGTCTGTTGATATCTTTTTCTCTTCTGTTGCGATCTACCGCGACCATTATTGCTTCTGCAATTATCATTAAAGTCCCTACTGTAATTTTTATCCTGGTTTGCGTTCCAGTTTCCATAACTGTCATTACCATCTCTATGCTGTTGAGAACCTCTATTATCTTGGTATTGAGGTCTCTGCAAATAATATTTTCCTCTATACCGATTACCTTTATGAAAATTTCTAAAGTTACCGGGAATAGAATACCGTGTAATATTAGGTTGTCTCCAGTTCTGGGAAGAAGAATCTCCCTGAAATTGATTACCCTGGTTCTGGGCATAATTACGGTTACTCTTTTTATTGAAATTTTGCTGGCTACCCTGAAATTTACGCATAAAATTCGGGCCATAAGGTGCTGCCGAAGCAACTGGCAGACCTTCTTTTACCTTAGAGTTGCTAATGGTTATGTGAGGATGTGCAGTAACATACTGGCTACAGTATTCTTCCATTTCTTTTATATTTTTAGGCTTACGCTCATGAAGAAAAGAAAGAAAAGCTTCATTAACAGAAGACATAACCTTGTCTCTAAGAAGTAAGTCCATGAGGGCTTCAAATGTACTTTCTGTCTTAGAAAGCTCAACCCATCGTAAAAAAGTAAGACGTATGCCTGAGATGAATTCTGAGAATTCAACTCCAGTTTCTGGTAACATGTTTTTAAATTTAAGACGATATCCGTCTTCGTTAAGTTGGTACTTCTTTAACAATGCCGCCCTGACAACCTCATAGTTGTTCTTGTCAGGCACATCTACCATACCCAACAAAGTCAAAGCATCACCTCTAAGTATCTTGGACAGATGATAAACATATAATGTTTTATCTATATTATGCACCTTACATGCACTTTCAAATCTATCTAGATAAAATGTTATATCATCAATTGAAGCATTGAATGCTGGTAAATTAAGCTTGAAATCAACAGCATTAGACTTATTAGCAGATGATACCTTATTAGCATCATTAGCATTACTAGATAACTTCAACTTTTCTAACTCCAAAGCTAAGAGTTTTTCTTCATGTTCCATTTTTGCTTTTCTCTCATCAGACTCTCTTTGTAACCTTCTTTCCTCAGCCTCAGCCTGTAACTTTCTTTCCTCAGCCTCAGCCTGTAACTTTTTTTCTAATCTTTTATTTTCAGCCTCTATTTCAAGTCTCTTATTTTCAGCTTCTTTTTCAAGTCTCTTATTTTCAGCTTCTTTTTCAAGTCTCTTATTTTCAACCTCAGCCTGAAGTCTCTTCTCCTGAGATTCTGCTTCTCTTTTTTGTTTTTCCATTTCCATTTGTAATCTCTTTTCATCTACCTGCATCTGCAGTTTTAAATTTTCAGCATCTATTCTCTTTTTTTCAGTTAGTTCTTTCATTTTCTTTTCCTCCGACTTCAATGCCTTGGCATATTGAACAGTCGCAAATTCTTCTAATTTATCACCTGTCTTCCCAAGGGCTTTACCCTGCTCAATAAAGTACTCAAATGTAGACATGATGTCTAAAATGTGAGTACAGAACCTGAAATAATTAATTATCTTATTTCAATCTTAATAGCAACAAGACTTAATAAAGTGCTTGTATAATTACTATGTTTACTCCAATCTCTGTGGGAAACAAGACTTGACACCAATTTGTATTATCAGTTGTACAATAATATCACAAGTCACCTCTTAATTATCAGTGCACTACCCAAATCAGTGCATAACCATCAGTTATTTATTATAACTGCACTACAATAGTGCATAAGCAACAAACCACCAGCTAGTTATGATAAGTGCACTATAGATCAATAGTGCATGAGCATATATGTAACAATAGTGAAAGCTAACTATGCAAGAACTATGCAAACAATAACAAGACAATGTAAACAATAACAAAGTACCAACAATGTAAACAAAACAAAGATCAAAGTCAATGTAAACAATAACAAAGATCAGAGTCAATGTAAACAATAACAAAGATCAACGTCAATGTAAACAATAACAAAGATCAGAGTCAATGTAAACAATAACAAAGATCAAACAATACGAAAACATTCGCATAAGTCAAATAAATAAACAGCGAAACTAAAAAGAATAATATGATGACAGAATGCGAAGATATGACAAACAAATGACGCTACAGTATATACACAACAATTTACGTGAAGAACTGAATAATAGAAAAGAGGAGACCTACAAATACAAACAATTGAAATCGAAACTAAAAAACAGAAAGAAAGAGAGAAACAAAAAAAAATATACAAAAAACGAAAATAAAGCACAACTCGTCACAACTAAACAGATATAGCAACGATTGTCGCTAGCAAATTCCACAGTAGGAAATTCGCACAGTCCCTAACGAAAACGCTAACAGTAGAACCTCTGTGGCGTGGTATCATCTACTGAAAGACACCGCCCAACCGAGAAAACCCGCAGAAATATAAACATATAAATACAAATCCAAATAACATATAACATGTAAACATATAAAAAGTGCGAAAAATGTGATAGACAGAAGGCTCAGTTAGAACATAAGGGCACAGTTCACAAACAAAACAGGCCACTTAACTTCTATGTATCCACAACGTCAGCACAGTTCAGAACAGGATGTGATCAGCATTCTTAGGACAATGATCCAACGTTGATCCATATCTGCTCTCGTAAACTGCCATGACGAAGGAAATGAGCTTCTAACAGGAAACAGCTTCTGACAGGAAACAGCTTCTGAACTTGACCTTCTGAATCTGCAACAGTAATTCTGAGACCGGAACAGTTGTTACGGCACTTGTCCTTCTTCTCAACAGATCAGGAAATCCATTCGCTCGGTACTTGTCCTTCTATTTGTAGACAAACTTCAATACCGCCGAGCAGCGCCGGGTAGTTTCAAAATATCAACAACTGTCAGTACTGCTGCGTCTTTCAAAAAATTTCATCAAAGGTGATGAATAGCAACTGCAATGTTGTCTTGTAGTCTGCTGATGATGTCTGGGTTTGTTGACCCCCTTGAGAGTTGGTACCAGAATAAACCAACTATTGGCCACCATGAATTGATAAGGGTGGAATTAGGATGCCGTCAAATTACCACCTCTATCGACACCAGGTATTACAATGCAAGATGTGGGTGTCTTATCTGGTTTAGATTGTTGCGGTGTGTGTGTTGCAGTAGAACAGTTCAGGGTACACCACAGGCAACATGACGTGTAGAGTCATAAAAATGGTAACTTCGCTTTAGGTTTATACCATTTATTGCACGCCACAAAACAGTCATGATACTTATGTTATCATCGGCATAGTACAACGAATGCAGCATTCAAACTCATGTTAACTGACAGTCATGTAGAAGTCAATACTCAATAGTTGTATGGAAAACAAATATCATAGCGAAGCTTGATAAATAATACATATAACTTCTGCAACCGTGGTCAGCTGCAGATCCTTAATGTTCATAGACAATAATAATTATTCCTTCCTGATGCTAGCAGATCAGATGTATACAATACGTCCGTTTACTGTCTGCACGTGAGTAGCATACATGGATTACAGGTCAGCTCAACCTTTATAACCTTCCTAAGTCTAACCATCTGACTTGGACGTGATCTCTGATATAACGAATCCTGGAACACAGACAATAGTCTTGTTGGTCTAGAGCGACCCATAGATATATAACTAGTTCAGGTATAAAGATACCGGTGACTTAATCCTAGTCAAAGTACCTCTCCATTTTGAATCACACAGGCGAGCAAAAAGGCGACAAAATGACGAACCTCTAGATGATAGCCTAAAGTTCGATACAAGAGGAATTACCTTATTTCGGAAAATCAACCATGAACATATGCCTCCAGGCAGGCTTGAATAATACGGGGAAATAGTCTAGTTAGCTAACTAACTCACAAAGACAATGTATTTCCCTCAGAGAATCACAAGACGCAGTCGCGTCCGCTCGCTAATCAGTCCATTTCTCAACTGCCCGACCTGGGCGGAACAACAAAACGACAACCCAGTCGAGACATGCGCAGAGTGACAATCTCTGAGTCGCTGTTCACAATAAGACGATTCTAAGAACATTCGAGATAAAAGTCTTACACAGTCGCGCCTTTTATGGACATGAACAGAAGCGTTAAGAAAGGTTTCAAACATCTACAACAGTTGACTGATACTACCAAATAAGGAGATATGGTCACGCTTCGTTCAAGACATTATAGACCGAACGTGTCTCTATACAAGAGGAGGTAAACTCATAAAAAATAGCAGTATCGATATATCGGGTTCTGTCCCTTTGACCATAAAATATATATAACATGCATTTCAGTCAAATAATGATCATACATACGAAAAACGATCATACAAAGACTTTGGAAAAAAAGGACAAGGTGGAAAAGGGAGAACCCCTGAGCACGGGACTAATGATCAGAGCGAGCAGACTGAGCCTAAACGCATCGGATGCTTGCTAACAGTCTCGCAAGGCAGACATATTGACAGTGATTCCCAACCTGTTGGGGATAGACCCTCAACGCGAGGTACTGTTATATTGAACGGTTCTCAAATTTCTTGTTTATTTGACACGGGGCTTTCCTATGATTGCATTGTTGCTAGAAACCTGGTTAAACCCGGTCAAGAGACAGGAGAGACCGTCGAACTTTGTGGAGTCTCTAAGAGTGATGCACCTACAGCGCTTCCCATCGCATTGGTGGAGATACACTCTGATTTTGTCAGAGATGTGATCAAAGCGGCTGTTATGGATTGTCCCATCTACCCAGTCATACTTGGTGGTAGATACGTGTCTATTGGGAAACCGGAAGAGCCGGTTGTGGCAGCAGTAACTACAAGAGGGCAAACCAAGAAGGAGCGGGAGCCTGCGCCTAATTTGTTACCTATGGAACTTAAAGAAGCGCAACAAAAGGACCCTACTTTGGCAACCTGCTTTAGGAAACTGCCCATGGCTAAGGAACCCAGACAGCACGGGGACATTTTTTCTAAGGATGGCGTACTTTATCGCAGAACGGGCAAGCCTGACCAAGGTTACAACCAGCTCCTAGTACCGAAACAGTACAGAAGCCAAATCCTAGAAATGGGGCACTCTCTTCCCTTCAGCGGACATATGGGACAGAACGCCACAAACCAACGGATAACTACTCATTATTGCTGGCCAGGAGTAAATACTGATATTATCAGGTATGTCAAATCCTGTGCCCAGTGCCAACGTGTACCACCCAAGCAACGGACACCCCCAGTCTCTTTGGGTGAAATGCCAATAGTGGGAACACCATTCGAACGGGTTGTGATTGACATTTTAGGACCCCTAGAAAGGACTAAAAGAAGGAACAGGTACATCCTGACCTTAGTCGATACATGCACTATGTGGGCAGAAGCTATCCCGCTAACATGCGCAGATGCCAAGCATGTCGCAGAAGCCCTCGTGCAGATTTTCACTCGGTTGGGATTCCCTCAACAAGTGTTGACGGATAACGGATCTCCATACCGAAACCTGTTGATGGATGAGATCGTGAAGATCTTGAGGGACCAGCACATCTACACTAAGCCTTACACTCTGGCCAGAAATGGGCTAGTAGAACGTGTTAACGGAAACCTCAACATGATGTTAAGTAAACTGGCACAAGTGAAACCTGAAGATTGGGATTGTTGCATTCCGGCAGCTTTATTTGGCTACAGAGAATCTCCTCATACTTCCACAGGATTTCCGCCAGCTACGCTTTTATTCGGCAGACCCATTAAGGGCCTGCTTGAAGCCTTACTTTGGTCGCTGACAGACCAGAAGGCTGATGAGACAGTCGTCTCAGCAAGTAAATATGTGTCGGATTTAAAGGATAGGTTGAAACTAGGATGGGACCTAGCAACGACTAACTTTAAGCGCACGCACAAAGCACGCTAACCTATACAGGAAAGTCGCGAAAGAAACAGAATTGGAAGCAGGAGAGAAAGTTTTGGTGTTACTCCCTACCGGAAACAACCAACTGAGGATCGGATGGCAAGGGCCGTTTACCGTCCTGAAAAAGATTTCTAAGGCTAACTACCAGATCTCTATTCAAGGAAAGGAGAAAGTTTTCCATTTAAATCTGTTAAAGAGATACTTGGAAAGACCGGTGCCAACCTCCGACCATCTCCTGACGATCGCCAAAACTGACGAAGATGACGATAGTGGCAGGGAAAGTCCCCTGCACACACACGAAATCTTTCAAAAATGTCAGAAGCGGCGACGCTCTTTCAAGCGCGCATGGGAGCCATTCCAGAGAAAGGAAACTTTAGGGAGTAGACATGAGTAGGAATTGGAGAGAGATGGAGGGGGAGATGAGAGGGAAGAGGACAGACACCCTGAAGCTACGGATATAGGAAATTTATTTCCATAACGTAGACATGGAGTGCTTCCATATCTTAAAGGGGGGACGTTCTGTCACGTAGAGATTATGAGCAATAAATTTTCTATTTTTCTTTTCTTTCTATACCCGTGTCCTCTATTTTATTATCGCTCTTTTATCCTTTTCCTGTGTTTTTCGCATTCGTACGTTTGCGACTATAAACATTACTATTTTCCCATTCTAACGTTTACCCGCTTTCTTTCTCATACTGGGATACGCATTCTATTACGTAGATGTCAGTGGACGAGATGTGTGAATATGCATCAATCTCAGACACACGAGCAGACTTTTGTCTGCACAATTAGCTGACACGCGCGTTTTCTTCGGCTGAGCGCTCAGGTGTGGTGTCAAAACCGACATCTCCACGGCGCGTAACTGAAACTTACCGTCTAGCATTTTCACCTGCCACATCGGTCATCAGGCTGAGTTCTCGGCGAAGTGTGAAAACTGCCTCGGCATTGGAGACAGGCCGTCTGAGACTCGCAACTGACACGCGCACTCTCGGTCAGTAGGTGGCAGTTACGGCATGCGTTTAAGCTAATGCAGGTGTTAAGACGGAAAAAGGGGAGATTATTTCGTTTTGCGAAATAAGTTGGGACCCCTTTGTCTGGTAATAGATATAACCAGAATGTTAAACTTTATTTTCATTCAGTCCTCAAAATTCGCAGTAGACAGGTTGCTCGAGAATAGAATAAGCTGTATAGCGAAGTTTCTCAGTTTGTTTCGACACTTTGTCGAACTTCTAGACTTCAATAAATATATCAGCGTATGATTCTAAAGTTGTGCGACCACCTGTAGTTCTGTGTTGAGTGAATACTGGGGTAACACAAATTTTGCCGGCGTTTAGTACAGAGACATACCTGTGAGAAACATAAACATTTTATATCTTTAACCACGTGGGTTTTTTCAAGTACCACCTGTCTGACAGTGCGTGTGCCTTCAGAGATAGACAGAATACCAATCCCACTAACAGTTTTTTTAAAGAATAAATGTTTATACTGGGCCTTTGAGGCAGATCATATTCTCCTCGAACTCTGTGTTGAGGCTACTTTGTGGCGAGAATAATTACATAAATCTAAAACATTAACTTTCCGACATTGTTGACAAAGTGTGTGGTGAATCTAGATTATCTGTTGAGAGAAGTTGTCCACCGGTCATCTCGCTAACTAAGAGAAACCTCGTGTTCTGACACTGTGTGCCCGTTTAAGCCTAATTCTTACCTCGTGAGTCAAGTGACACTAACTTTAGTCTGAAATAACTATCGCATGAAGCAGACGCTCCCCGGATCCATTTTGAGTAAACCAACAAACAAATCTGCAGAGCTGAGATCTGCTTCATTAAACGACAGAAACAGATAAAAAGTGTGTCAGTGTCCCGAAGTTTGCGCCAGACGGCGAACAACAGCACGAGTTTAGGTAAGGTTGTGCGAGTCAGGGCCCTGATGAAAGAACCGAGTGAAAGTAGACTGAAGGATGTTCTTTGTTGAGTCACCCACGTTGTAACTTCCTTTATGCAAGTTATTGCTAACAATATTTTCCTTTAGAATAAAGCAGAGTATCAAGTCTGTCCATACCTTAAAAGGGGGAAACCATAGACTCAATCATATGTATCTGTAACTCTTTGGGGTTATCACTTTCTTCTAACGGGACTGTGAGCTATATATCCAGGGGAAGGACCATACAAAAGGGTCTATCACTATTGTAGCATTCCTTGATTTTTATGACTATGTGTACATGCTTTTGATGTATTTTATATGTTGTGATGTAAGTTTACTATGATAATTAAACTATACCTACATTTATTTCAGTGTGGTGGTCAGTTCGTTCCCATAATATCTATATAATCCTTGTTATAGTTTTCCCACGTCTGTGTGTCTAACTGTCGTCACTTGTATGTGCGGGCACGTGAGTGGATAGAGATATATTAATTTATACATAACTTTTTAATAGACTGTCTGACTCCTCTGGATCTGTTGTAGAAGATAGGCGGAAAGAGAGAGAGCTTCTCGATTTCCGGGACAGCCTCTATAAATTTCTACCATCTCACTCGTGGAAATCTATTTCTATTTACTACCTCTCACTGTGACTATCACTTATTCTAATCTATTCAGAAGAGACCAACCCAAGTCTTAATTTTCCTATAAAAAAATCTACGACAAATGGGCAAAGCTACAAACGGTTTTCGTGAGGCCAGTTGCACTTGGTGCAAACGGTTTCGTACTGTCTGAGTTGAGACCCGGATCCCAGTGGTCTGTTGAAGGTGAGGTTGAGTAGCATTTAGAGTCCGAGTTCTGAGGGCCTGCGTAACAAGAAGTTGATCTTAGCGGCGTGTAGTGACTCTTGGGCGGCCAGTCCGAGGCAGATCAGCCACTGTGCGGAAATTTTGATACCTGTTCCACAGTCTGCTGACAACTGACTGTGAAACATTGAGGTTCCGAGCAACATCCACTTGCCGACTTCCGGTTTGCAACATGCCTATGCTTATCCATCTCTGCTGTTCTGTCAAACGTTCCATGACGAAGAAAAGAAATTTTATTTGTTGCAGAGTCTTTTTATACCTGTCCATTGTGAGTAGTGTTCATCAAACCCGAGATACACGCATTTTTGTGAAAAAGAATAATGTGTGAACTTTATGGATGGGCCCCACCTCTGTTCTTGGGATTGGCTTACTCATCACGAGTCACCAGGTCAACATGATATTGCACGTGAGAGTGGAGAAGAGTGTGCTCGATATGTCCATACAACCATTAAATACGAAATCCACTCTTTTGTAAAATAATACATAAAATCTTAAAATATCCCCTACTTTTTGTGATAGGTATATATATATATATATATATATATATATATATATATATATATATATATATATATATATATATATATATATATATATATATATATATATATATATATATACATATATATACATATATATATTATATATATATATATATATATATATATATATATATATATATATATATATATATATATATATATATATATATATATATATATATATATATATATATATATATATATATATATATATATATATTATATATAATAGTATATGTATATATAATATATATATTATATATATATATATATATATATATATATATATATATACCATTTAGTAAAGTGCTTGTATAATAAATATGTTCAACATGATATCATCATCCACTCCCTGCTCTATATGCAGTTGTAATATGTGCATTTTATCATTTTATGTTTTTGCATTTAACATGTGTAAATTGCTTGCGAAAAAAAAAGCTCATACGAGGCTGGCAACCTCAACATATAAAATGATTGTATTCATGAACCACCACAGCAAGAGCTGGTTATTGCTTCGTGCGGGTTGTCTCACAAGGAACTCAAAAGCACAGGTAGCCCCATACTCCATGTGGAGCAATGAGTGGATGATGATGACACCCTGGTGTGCATATTTATTATATTAAAATTTTAATACGTTTAGGTGTACTATACATTTAAACATGTTTAAATAATGCAATTGTCGTTTTCCGCTGTCCAAACGTAATTTCATCCGACTCACTTTGATGAATATTAATGTTCAGGGATGGTAAGGTTTCTGAGGAAGATGAAGTGGTGGAATGGAAGTGGAGGGAGCCTGATTCTCATATCAAGAGACCCTGCTCTTAGAAGAGGCATTAGTTTTCTCTCAGTTTGTGGTACACTTTTCTAGTTCAAGTTGCCAAAACACCTACATCAGACGGCTTTGAAGACGCTTGCCTTCACAACTGAAGTGGCTATCCCCAGCATTACCACCAGACACGTGCTACTACTGTCCCAGAATTTGACGATTGACGGAACAGTCAATAACTCCCTTGGGAACCAAGAATCATGGAATAAACACCAACAACAAAAAATCGTCGTCAACACCTGACTAGTTAAGTATTACAGTCAGGCCCAGGAAAAGAGTATTTTTTTTTTAACGATAGCCGCTTTAAAGTCCCTACCTGTGATGAAAACATCAGTGCTTCAGTTTTTCATAAAAGCCTTATTTTAACTGTGTTAGCTATAATTGATTATTAAATTTGTTATCTGTAATTACAAATTAATAGTTGATTTAAACATTATTGAGTGAACTGCACCAGTTAGGCTCACTTAATTGAAATACATAACCATTCAGAGCTGTTAAAGTAATATTTTCTGAGTCATTTCTGTTAGGGGCTCAGAAAATACGAGCAAATTTCTTTTTCCTCACAGAAGGGGCGAGAAGTTAAAAGTTCATGACAGCTTAAATGATCTCAGTCGTTATGCTTGATGTTTTAAAATTCCTGTTAGGTTCCCTGAAATAGAACATTCATTCTTCTATTTGTATCTCTGCCAAGAGCAATCATGAGCGAAGGTTGATATCTTTGAAGACCCTCATTTTTATACTCTAAGTTCGGCCATTGTTGGACTAGCGCTGCAGAGCAAGAGAGACAAACACCCCACAAGGTCGTTAGATTCGACTAACATGAGGTTGTCCATGGGGCTGGAAACCTTATCATGTCAAACATATTGCTACAAAAACAACCACTGCAAGATTGCGTGAATGAATATTTTGATGCAGGTTTCCTTCCAAAAAAAAAAAAAGTGATGGCTCCATGCAGGGGCGGCTTCGGGGCGGCGCGAGAGGTGTGGCCGCACTGGACGCCGACTTGGTGAAGGTTCCAAAATTTATTTATTTATTTATTTTTTATTTTTTTATTTTTTTCTATAACCAGCGGCACTCGAGCTTTCCAGCTCTTTCGGCCCAATGACATGTCATTGCGAGGCTGGGGGGTCAGTGGACTTTCCTTCCAACCCGGTCAGGAGCTTCGCTCCTTCCCATCCACACGGGATTTATGTGCAGGAGCCGTTCAGATTATTCAGTCAAATTTCCGGTCGTAAACATTTCTTCAAACGCCGACGGCCGGGTTTGAACCATGAACACCTGGTCGCCAGTACAACGTTGTAGCCATTACACCAGCGCGACTCCCTCCAAAATTTATTATATGGAATAAAAACTTTAAAATTTTAAATAGCAATAAATTTGAAATTAAAAAATTCAAGGTAAAAATGATTCTCTTTAAGAGTACATACATTATTACACATGGAAGGGATCTGGGAACCAACGCGAGACCTCGCACCACCCTGAAAAAATACCTAGGGCCGACTCTGGCGCCATGCTCCGCAAGGACCGAAAGGGGAAATAATGATGATGGCATCCGTTGTGTTTGTATTGTGAAGTCCTAACTTATTCCCTCATGTGATTTATCTACCGGACTGGCATCACTGACACTTTACAGGGTTGCTTCCACCGAAGTCACTTTTGATCTTCATTATCAGCAGCTTTCTCACCGTCAGCTAAATTTTCCAGCAGTGATAAAATACTTTGATTATTTTACTATTATTTGAAAGTGGCGATATGGACGGCCAATGATCTTCCCCATTCTGAAACCTGTTCGTCTGTCCCGTAGATTGTGGCCAGCATTTGTAATCTGGACGTTATAAAGTTTCCTAAACTAATCCAACATTATCATTACCGTTGTGGTTGGCCAGGGTTGTTCTTACTGAGTTGTGAAATAGGACATCACTATCACTTACAATTTATCCATCGATAATAAAACGATTTCTCCGATCTGTGAGCCCATAACACGGAATAACCGGACACTACTAATGATTTTACCCCATTCTGAGAGAAAGATAAAGAGCTCCAAGATTACAGGAAGGGATAATAACTTTTTTTTATTTAAGAATATGCAGATATAAAACTGCATAAATAGCTTGCTTATATCTAACAAGATTCAAACAACACCAGTTGTTTCTGCACTGGACACTTCGACCATCATTTTTGTATTTTTAAAGATCTGGTGCTCAGATATTCGTGACAATATGTCACAGATAATTTACTTAGGTAAATCTGTGCTTCTTTTTGGCGAAATGAAATTGTTAAAAACAGTAGTAGTTTTTTGTTTTGTTTGTCTTTGTGTGTGTTTTTTTTTTTACAATCGTTTATCTAACAGAACAAGCCAAATTTTAGAAAGAGTATATATACATATATATATATATATATATATATATATATATATATATATATATATATATATATATATATATATATATATATCTATATATATATATATATATATATATATATATATATATATATATATATATATATATATATATATATATATATATATATATAATAGCCCCTTCAGTCATAACTGACTATGGGAATGCGCCCCTGAGGTGACAGCCCTCAGCTGCTTATTTTCCTGGTGCTCCTTTCGACGTTTTCTCCTCACCTCTGCTTCTTGTGTGAGCCTCTCTTCGCCCAATCTGAGGTGGCGCCGTAAATAGCATCGCCACTTAGTGCGATCGGCAGCCTCATCCTCCCATGTTGCTGGATCCATGTCCAGTGCCCTCATATCTCTCTTGCACACATCTTTGAACCTCAGCTGTGGTCGCCCAACTGTTCTCTTGCCATCTGCTAATTGTCCGTAGAAGATATCTTTTGGGATGCGACCATCTTCCATGCGGCGAACATGGCCAAGCCAGCGAAGTCTGCGCTGTCTAAGAAGCGTATACACACTTTGAAGGCCAGCACGTGACAACACCTCGACATTTGTCACTTTATCTTTCCACGAGATGCCGAGGATGCGGCGTAGACACCGCAAATGGAAGGTATTGAGCCTTCTTTCTTGCTTAGCATAGGTCGTCCAGGTCTCGCTGCCATATAGGAGTGTGCTGGTGACGCAGGCATTATATACCGCATATATATATATATATATATATATATGTATATATATATATATATATATATATATATATATATATATATATATATATATATATATATATATATATATATAATGTGTGTGTGTCTATCTATATACATATAGTAGTATTATAATCTATAGTTGTGTCAAAGTATTTAAGATCGAGAATAACGAAAGCTAATATCAATATTTTCTTACTGACCCACTTTTCTTCTGTGCTTTAATTACTGAACAATCTTTTTTAGGGAGTTCGTCAACAACCTCCATTTCATCAGCTCGTTACAAAGTTCATTCTGATCGCTGTAGTTTTTCTTTCTTTCTTTATTTTATTTTATTTTATTTATTTACTGCTTATTATCCTCTATTGCTAAAAAACGTACATGAATAACATTCACCAAGTCTGTAATATAACCGAAATGTCCACAGTATTGACGGGAGCAGCCATAACTCTCACGGTCTCAGCGTTCACAGGATGTAGTCTGTGCCAGCAGAATTCCGATTTGTGTATCTACATCAACACAACTCAGGCAGCAGTTTCAAGTCTGGTCAGATTAGTGGTCAGTTTAATACTCTTTATATTCTTTTAATTGATAGGCAACTGTTCAAGGATATTGGGTTATGTCAGTGAATGGAGGTGTGAATTACGAAAGTGAGTGGTTGAATAAATCACCTCAATGAGCAGAGGTATGAATGTCGTGGGGATTATTTAGAAATAAAACAACGTTTGAGAGAGAGAGTGACAGATAGACAGAGAGATAGACAGAGGGAGGGAGGCAGGCAGAGAGGAGGATAGGGTGGAGGAAGTACGCACCAGAAAATACAAACTGTTTTAGGCGATACTTCATATTATATATACCGACTTTTCAAGAGAGTTGTCGAATTCTCATCATAAGAAAGAAAGACTTGTTCTTGTGTTTAGTTTACGAGTTGAATGTTGCTCATAGTTTTGATTGACATCAAGTTTTTAAACTGTACCAAGGAATCCCTGTTTTATAGTCAGTAGCTCTGACATCCATCGATAGAGTGCATATTTAATTACTGTTACATCTTCATCGGGTTGGTGTGTTCTTATTACAGGAAGTCAATAAGTTGGAAATCAACTGCGAAGTTTGCACGAATCTACTTCAGCCAGAGACTGTGGTAACTCACATTTTTTTCTTTTACTTTTGGCACAGTTCTTTTAATATTTTTTTTTTTTAATTCAGCAGTTGATGATAGAAGTTTTGTTCTTTACTTCATTCCTTCGTAGTTTTAACTTTATCTGCTTGAACCTTTTGATATTACAATCATTGTTCTGGAATCTACAGCGTAAAAGAGGTGGGATAGTCGGGAAAAAACAGATGGAGAAGAAAAAAGAACAAAACTGAACGAGATGAGTTAAATATAGGAAAGACTTTGAGCTATTATAGACCGAAAGGGGGGCATCAAAGAAGAGTTGGCCACTCGAAAAGCAGCAGCTGCGAGACTATTTCAGGCCATAAATCGAGGATTCCTCAGCAAGAGAGAGGTTGGTAAGAAAACGAAGATGGCTGTATACCGCTCCACCTATGTCCCAGTCTTGACATATGGATGCGAGTCATGGGCAATGACTACAACCCACAAAAGCCAGATCCAAACCTCAGAAATGAGGTATCTGAGGAAGGTGGTTGAAGTAACAAGAAGAGACATGGTACGCAACTAGACGATACGTCAAGGCCTAAAATGCCACCCCCTGCAAACCCAAGTAGAACAGTCCCAACTAAGATGATTTGGCCATGTCTGCAGAATGGGAGAAGATCGACTACCACGACAAGCATGGGAAACAAAGAGCCAGAAATCCAGACCCCCAGGACGACCCAGAGTCCGCTGGGAGGACAACATTAGACAATCTTTGAAGGACCGAGGACTAGAATGGAACCAGGCCAGGAGGAAGACAGCCGATAGGATAGTCTGGCGCTCTCTCTTCCAAACCTCTACACCTCACGGTAGAAGGGGAACGACGAAGTAAGTAAGTCTTTGAGTTGATGACACAGGACAGGAGGGCTTGACATGAGTTTATCGAAATCCTCTACTCCTTGGGGAGCTGAAGGGTAACAACAAAAATGATGATATCGGCTTTCTTTAACCTTCATTGTTAAAACATTTCTTTAACCGTTATTGTTAAAACATTTCTTTAACCGTTATTGTTAAAACATTTCTTTAACCGTTATTGTTAAAACATTTCTTTAACCGTTATTGTTAAAACATTTCTTTAACCGTTATTGTTAAAACATTTCTTCAACCGTTATTGTTAAAACTTTTCTTTAACCGTTATTGTTATAACATTTCTTTAAACGTTATTGTTAAAACATTTCTTTAACCGTTATTGTTAAAACATTTCTTTAACCGTTATTGTTAAAACATTTCTTTAATCGTTATTGTTAAAACATTTCTTTAACCGTTATTGTTAAAACATTTCTTTAACCGTTATTGTTAAAACATTTCTTTAACCGTTATTGTTAAAAAATTTCTTTAACCGTTATTGTTAAAACATTTCTTTAACCGTTATTGTTAAAACATTTCTGTATTTTTTTAGATCAGCGCTGACGACTTCTACGTAGAGATGACAAAGTACAAAGCAATACTCACAAGTTTACATTCCTCCATGGAAGCTTACATGAACAGCTCTGAATGGCTCGAGCTCCGTGTTGACAAAGGTGTTCGTTTGTATGATGAAAATTACAAATACAAATTAAACCAAAGCCTTTCACAAATTGGAACTTTGATCCGCCAGCTGCGACAGGTAGATCAGCAGACCCAAACTGTCAACCCAACTACAGCGGCAATCCAACAGCAGCTGAAGGACGTCAGTAATATATACGCAGAGACATACATCGTCTGCAGCACGCTGAGCAAACTCTTGGAAATTTGGAGATGTAATTGCAATACTTGTGTAGTCGTTGGGAGACGTCGTTAAGCTTATATATAAAAAAAAAAACAATAAGAATTACAGAAGCCAGATAGCAGTAGACGAAAAATGAATCAAAACAACATTAATAAATAGTAGAATCAGCACACTCGGTTAAATAACATTAAGAGGTAAATAAAACACAAAATTGAAAGTAAAATTACACTAAACAATTCTAATTATAAAGAACAGTGAGGGTGACAAGGGTAGACTATCTGCCGAGATCGTGGATGAGAGGGTGACCAATGAAGCTCATCTGATGCTATTCGGCTATTCTCCCATTTCATGACTGTTGCAATTATTCAACAATGTTATAGTATTATTGTATCGTAAGCATGTATGGCGCCCTTTCAAATTTCTGTACATAATGCCTTTTGTTTCTTTGAATTTGCGAGTAAAATCGAGACTTTCTTCACAAGTTCATGTAAGTTCTTGTCTGCTGAAATATGGCTCTTTAGACAAGATTATAACAGTATGTGCTATGCACGGAGTCATCACATGAAATTATTTGATTAAATTGTACTTACTTTTCTTCACATTATGTTAATAATTGTAGCTATATTAAATGATTTCAGGTAAAAATCTGCTTTATCTGAGAAGATTAATAAGATTAATGAGCTGAAACAGGGTTATGTATTATGTAGTAATTTTTTTTTTCAAATGTGCAGTACACCGCAAACACTGGATATGTTTGTTATTACATATATTTATTTATTTATTTATTTATTTATATATTTATATTTATATATTTATTTATTTATTTATTTATTTATTCAGTGTTATTATTTGTACATTGCTTTCAGTGTTCAGAGAAAGCATGTTTATTGTTGAGCATTCAAGTAGGTTTAAATAAAACATTCATATAAATCTTGCTCGTGTTTGACTATACTGATAGAAATCATAATAAAATGATATGTGATGTAAAGATTATCGAACCATAGACAATGTACAAGTTTGTTTATCAACTCTTAAACAACGTGGGGTTTTGCCATGTTTCACGCAAGAAATTATCTGTCGTTTTTTTTTTTTATATATTTTTTTGGTTAAAGAGTCTTTTTTTTTACAAATTTTTTTTTTTTTTTTTTTTTTTTTTTGTAATAAGTATTAGAATGTTATACATAGTCATAAGGGAAATTTAATGATGATATATAAGACGGAGGCCACAACAACAACAAAAAAAACTTTGTTCACACAAGCGCCTGGGAAAATATGCCCTAAATATTGGCCTCTCGTCCTCTTAGAGACAACGTTAAATAGGAATTAATACCAGGCAGTGTTCCACTTTTTAAATCACAAAACTGCATATTGTACAATTTAATAATTCAAATTTTTATGCTAAACTAATAGTTACATAAATATTAACAGTTTGGTTTCATTAATATCTGTGTCTGTCTACTTTTACATGCGACATTTTATAATAAAAAAATATGTTCAATTTGTTTTATGCTTTATTGTTTATTTTGGCGAATGATTTATGTTGTGTCTGTACTTCTCATTTTCTTATTATTGTTTGGTCCACTTGTCGATAAGCTTTGTGAGGAGAAGCAGTTTCCATTCCTGTGCGAGAAGTGTTCTCTTAGTTAACGTAGCGCCACATCTCTTCAAGATTTCTTTCCAAGGAAATATAACATCACCCGAAAGAAAATAGTGCAAAATCCACTAAAGACAAAATAAAAATAGATTTGTAAAACAAAGATACAATAATGAAGAGTAGCTGTATCAAAATAATGCAGGGGAATTTCTGGAGTGCAATAAAGAACCTACCTTTATTACGTCAGTATAAAAGAATCACGAACAATTTTTGCCATACTAGAGACGCACTTCTGTTCCACAAATAGGTTAAACAGCATTGCATACGTCACTTTTAGAAATGACAGGCTAAACAATAGAAGGCACGGAGTAGCATTCGTGGTTCATAAAGTATACAAAATAACTAACAGGGAATCATTCAAAACAGAAAATTTTGAAGGAATAAGTGTAACTATAGATTGTAAAAGAAGCACTAAAAACTCTAAAACATATAGGGGGTTGTGCGCATATGACGTCACGTAATTTTTTTTGCCATTTTTACGCCCCCCTCCCCCCCCCCACTTTTTTCTTTCCCCCCCCCCCCACTTTTTTCTCACCCCACCCCACCCCCCACCCCTTTCGGTCACATTTCGTCACAAAAATCTAGACTCTCCATCCCTCAATATGGCGTCACAAATATCATACCCTCCCCCTTTTTTCTATATTTTTTACTACTGAAAAGCAAAAACGTAATCGTATGTAAATTAGTTACCTAGTTATCATCATTATAATCCCCTTTCAACTCCCTAAGTTAGTTACCTAGTTATCATCATTATAATGCCCTTTCAACTCCCTAAGGAGCATATGCTTTATGCCAAGTCTTCCTGTCCTGTGTCAAGTCTTCCTGTCGTGTGTCAAGTATTCCTGTCCTGTGTCAAGTCTTCTTGTCCTGTGTCAAGTCTTCCTGTCCTGTGTCAAGTCTTCCTGTCCTGTGTCAAGTCTTCCTGTCCTGTGTCAAGTCTTCCTGTCCTGTATCAAGTCTTCCTGTCCTGTGTCAAGTCTTCCGGTCCTGTGTCAAGTCTTCCTGTCCTGTGTCAAGTCTTCCTATCCTGTGTCAAGTCTTCCTGTCCTGTTTCAAGTCTTCCTGTCCTGAGCCAAGTCTTCCTGTCCTGTCTCAAGTCTTCCTGTCCTGTGTCAAGTCTTCCTGTCTTGTGTCAAGTCTTCCTGTCCTGTGTCAAGTCTTCCTGTCCTGTGTCAAGTCTTCCAGTCTTGTGTCAAGTCTTCCTGTCCTGTGTCAAGTCTTCCTGTCCTGTGTCAAGTCTTCCTGTCATTTGTCAAGTCTTCCTGTCCTGTGTCAAGTCTTCCTGTCCTGTGTCAAGTATTCCTGTCCTGTGTCAAGTCTTCCTGTCTGTGCCATCAGCTCTTTCCATATCTTCTTCATTCCCTTTATGTTTGTCTCCAGTTCTCTTTTCTATTCCCCGGGTCTTTCTCTGCTCTCTTATCCTGGGAATTCCAGAACAAGTACTGCCTAGTAAATCTACCTGCAGGTTTGTTCAATGGTGTGTGTCCTAGTCATCTCCAGCTTCTTCTTCTCAGGTTTGTTCTGTGATGTGTGTCCTAGTCATCTCCAGCTTCTTCTTCTCAGGTTTGTTCTGTGATGTGCGTCCTAGTCATCTCCAGTTCTTCTTCTCAGGTTTGTTCAGTGATCCTAGTCATCTCCAGCTTCTTCTTCTCAGGTTTGTTCAGTGGTGTGTGTCCTAGTCATCTCCAGCTTCTTCTTCTCAGGTTTGTTCAGTGATGTGTGTCCTAGTCATCTCCAGCTTCTTCTTCTCAGGTTTGTTCAGTGATGTGTGTCCTAGTCAATGGTGTGTGTCCTAGTCATCTCCAGCTTCTTCTTCTCAGGTTTGTTCTGTGATGTGTGTCCTAGTCATCTCCAGCTTCTTCTCAGGTTTGTTCAGTGATGTGTGTCCTAGTCATCTCCAGCTTCTTCTTCTCAGGTTTGTTCTGTGATGTGTGTCCTAGTCATCTCCAGCTTCTTCTTCTCAGGTTTGTTCTGTGATGTGTGTCCTAGTCATCTCCAGCTTCTTCTTCTCAGGTTTGTTCTGTGATGTGTGTCCTAGTCATCTCCAGCTTCTTCTTCTCAGGTTTGTTCTGTGATGTGTGTCCTAGTCATCTCCAGCTTCTTCTTCTCAGGTTTGTTCAGTGGTGTGTGTCCTAGTCATCTCCAGCTTCTTCTTCTCAGGTTTGTTCAGTGATGTGTGTCCTAGTCATCTCCAGCTTCTTCTTCTCAGGTTTGTTCAGTGATGTGTGTCCTAGTCATCTCCAGCTTCTTCTCAGGTTTGTTCAGTCTCCAGTCTTCTTCTTCTTCTCAGGTCTCAGGTTGTGTCTAGTCAGTGGTTGTTCTGTGATGTGTGTCCTAGTCATCTCCAGCTTCTTCTTCTCAGGTTTGTTCTGTGATGTGTGTCCTAGTCATCTCCAGCTTCTTCTCAGGTTTGTTCAGTGGTGTGTGTCCTAGTCATCTCCAGCTTCTTCTTCTCAGGTTTGTTCAGTGATGTGTGTCCTAGTCATCTCCAGCTTCTTCTTCTCAGGTTTGTTCAGTGATGTGTGTCCTAGTCATCTCCAGCTTCTTCTTCTCAGGTTTGTTCTGTGATGTGTGTCCTAGTCATCTCCAGCTTCTTCTTCTCAGGTTTGTTCAGTGATGTGTGTCCTAGTCATCTCCAGCTTCTTCTTCTCAGGTTTGTTCAGTGATGTGTGCCCTAGTCATCTCCAGCTTCTTCTTCTCAGGTTTATTCAGTGATGTGTGTCCTAGTCATCTCCAGCTTCTTCTTCTCAGGTTTGTTCAGTGATGTGTGTCCTAGTTATCTCCAGCGTCATCTTCTCATGTGTTGTTCATCTGGCACTTGTCTGGTTCGTGTCAGCAGTTCCACATTAGTGGTCTTGTGAAACAACTACAATCCTTCAACTTAGGCAAGCACCCATTTATGAGAGCATCCGTGGTTAGGGGGCAGGCCTCTCGCGGCAAAGGTAGCGAGTTTGGAATACGGTGGTGTCACGCTAAAGTCTATCAGCTGTAAATGAATACCTGATTCTTATCTTGGGTCAGGAAAGGCAAAGGCAGTGAGGAGGAGAAGTGGTTACTTCACCTCTGGAAGCTTGATCTAATTTTGTAAAGTCTCTAACACTTCACTTTCCTGTGGCCGTATCTGCTGTGAGATTTCCTCTTTTACCCATGTGTGAAAGTCTGACGCTTTTTCGTTGTTGTTTTTGTTGTTCGCCTTGTTCAGAGAAATTGCAATAGGACTAACTTGACATTTGAATTGATTCTGATTTTTGTGATGGACGTGACTTCTCTTAATCTCGATCTATTTGTTTCATCTCATCAGACTGTTGTCGCTATGGAGATAACCTGTTACAGTTTGTTTTTGTTTTTTTCAATCTAATTTTAAACAGCACAATCCATTTAGTCTGTATTTTGTTTTCTAAGATGTGTATTCTGTTATAAATATAAATATATAAATATATAAATATATAAATATATAAATATATAAATATATATATATATATATATATATATATATATATATATATATATATATATATATATATATATATATATATATATATATATATATATATATATATATATATATATATATATATATATATATATATATATATATATATATATATATATATATATATATATATATATATATATATATATATATATATATATATATATATATATATATATATATATATATATATATATATAGCATAGTGGTTAGTGCACTGGCTTCCTAGCGCAGTGGTCTATGGTTCGATCCCCAGATGAGGCGGAAAAATTTTTAGGCCACAAACGGCTCCTGGGTCGACCCAGCCCCAAATGGGTACCAGAGCTACTCTGGGAAGGTTAAGGCGGCCGGCGTGATGCCGACCACATCACCCCTCGTGTGCCGACGGTGAAGATAATATGGGCCTAACACCATATTCCCAATATGCCTAAATGGGCGTGTAACGGGTTCCTTTACCTTTTTTTTTACTTTATATATATATATATATATATATATATATATATATATATATATATATATATATATATATATATATATATATATATATATATATATATATATATATATATATATAAAATTAAAAACAATTTAAACCTGTTAAAGGTTATATCAACTATCCGATATTCAGCTGAGATTATAATATTTACTAGTAAATATACCTGTCAAAAAAAATGACGGGTAATGAACTAAAGCTAAATTCTTAACCTTTCAGCATCTGCAGCACAATTAGAAGACTGTCAAATTTATTTTGTTGATTCTGAATGGAGTTATTTTACATATGTTTGTAAAGTTTTGAAAAGAACAATTATCTTGGTTTTTCCTCTTCCCTGTCAAAAGGAAACAATATCAAACGGCCAACAAAATAAATTATAATAATAACAACTAGTAAATATACCCGTCAAAAAACAATGACAGGGACAGAACTAAAGCTACACATTTAGTAGACTGGGGAACTCATTTTGTGATTTTGAATAAAGTTATTTTATCATTGTCTGTAAAGCTTCGAAAACAATTTTTGCCTACATTTTTTTTTTTTTTCAAAGGACGTAATTTATCCTCCTTCTGTCACAGGGAAATAATCAAGCGGGGAACAAAATAATAACAATAAAATATATTGTAGATTATTTTTTTTACACTTTACTATGCGCTTTCTGTTTATTATTTAAAATATAACTGCCACTGTTGTGGGGCGTGGGTGTACGTTACATTGAGTGTCGTGCAGTTTTGTGCAAATGCCAGAAGCGCACGACTTTTATATAATTTCCAGACTGCAACTTTAGTGGGAAAAAGTTTGTGACAGATGTCTGAGAGAATTAAAAATATATGGGATATAAGTCGTCTACGAGTAAGTTGTTATCTATTACGGCAAAAAGTCAACTATAGCAGATAAAAGTTAACTATTGCGAATAAAAGTTAACTATTGCACATAAAAGTTAACTATTGTGGATAAAAGTTAACTATTGCGAATAAAAGTTTACTATCGCGGATAAAAGTTAACTATTGCGAATACAAGTTAACTATTGTGAATAAAAGTTAACTATTGCGGATAAAAGTTAACAAATGAGGATAAAAGTTACCTATTGCGACTTAAAGTTAATTATTGCGAATAAAAGTTAACTATTGCGGATAAAAGTTAACTATTGCAAATAAAAGTTAACTATTGCGGATAAAAGTAGAAACATAAATTTATGTAAGAAGCGAGAATGACTTTAATTTTTGTGTGACGTCACATTTTTCCAACCCCCGTCTCCTACATCGTTACACAACGTTAAAAATATGTTGACACCTCTCCCCCCTCTTTTGCGTTACGTCATTTGTGACCACCACATACTGCTCCAGTAGCAATATGCAAAAACTTGAAGTAAAAGCTGTTAGAAAAAGAATGCAACGGTTGGTGACTTTAATGCACACCACAAAGCACGAAGAAACTAAATAGACAAAAAAGGAAACCATTACTGGACTTCATAGAAAGTAACGAACCACTAATGCTGAATAATGGATCACTAACAAAAATCAACCCATGTTCAGATCAACCCGGCTCAGCAATAGACATCAGCATTGTAGCAATAAACCTAGTTAAAAACAAGTCGGAGACATTAAAGGATACTAACTGCGAGCACATACGCATAGAGATAACAATAAAACCAAAAAAGAAAATAAACAAAGAATAGAAAAATCAATATTCCACTGCACAAATGTTGACCAGATAGCTTTCCGAAATGAAAGACTTATATAAAATTACCGAAGAAATACTAAACATTTCAGGCAGACATATGCCAAACCCAAAGACACCACTACACATAAAACTAAAATTAAATACAAGAAAAAAATAAAACTGAACATTTGAATAAAAGTCCAACCTCTTGCTGAACAAATAAATGTACAGAAAACACCAAACGCAGAAATCAAGCACTGCTAAAATGTTAAAAAAAAATAGGACCAAAAACTATGAACAGTGTAAAGAGATAAGAAATAAAACAAATAAAATAATACTCTAAGAAAAAGAAGCTTACTAAAAATAAAACACAATAAAACAACTTACTGCCAAACTCTCAGACAAAGAACACATTCAATAACAGATGTGTAGAACAAATTAAAATCACTTAAGAAAAAGCAAAACGAATACACATGTTTAACTATGAAACATACCAGAACGGACAGAATCAGACAAGCAACAAACTAATACACTAGCTTGAAACATCTTTAATATGAGTACTTTAAAAAAACATAAGACAGAAAGAAATAGAAAAGAGAAACGCATAACAGAGCTAAAGAGATGAGACAAAATATGTATGGGAGATGTAGCAAATCTCTGAAATTAGAGCAGACGACGTAAAATAAGTGATAAATGAGAAGTAAATCTCAGCATCAGGTCAAGATATTTTAAACTAAGAAACGTTAAAAAAGATGCCTAAATATACCAAAGAAATCGGTGATCATTGCTACTGTGCTGAGTGAATGTTGGCAAACGTGGCTGTCTGCACAAAAGAATCTTGCGCAAGGAGATCATATCAACAACTAGAAAGACACTGGTGTAGGTCGTAACGTGTTTAACCAACCATCTTGAAAACAGTAGAACAATTTTAAAAAGAAGAGCGTGTACATGGGCAAGTAACTCTAGTAATACTACATTATCTATTATCATCATCATTTTTCTCTTTGCGCTCCTTACGGAGCATGGAGCCACCACTGTAGTTGGTTCCCTGGCAGGAAGCCTGCATAGCAGTCACATGGTCTTGCAGCGTTGGATTGTGTGGCAACTTATTTAAATGAGGTTGTGTTACGGGCTTTTCACTGATTTAAATGGGTTAGTCTAGTATTATGTTTCGTACAATTATTTGATCGTCTGTTCTGTGTTCCGCCAGGTATCGATATTGATTACAACCATGGATTCTTTTGATACTTCTTTCAAGTAATTGCATTTTAAAACGTGCTTTCAATAAAAGTTCATATATATTTGAATGACCGTGTTATGTCGTTTCATTTCATATTACCAGTGTGACAGCGTGTGTGTTCATTTGAAGGTTAATGGTCATTCTTCATAAAAACAGTCATAACTGGAACCTTGAATACGTTACTGAATAAGACCAGTTTTTGACGACATAATAATTAAATAAGGATTCATTCTTCCATCATGAACCACAGACAATACTTAATATAGTTCACATCAAAGAGCATTGGATACATTAAAGCGTAGAGTCTATATTTTCACAGACATTGTATGTCCGATACATTATCGTTATAATTAACGTTCGATTATATTTCCACCAAAACTGTTTGGCATAATTCTTGTATTTATACAGAATTAAACATTCTACTAGTTCTATTGGATACACCGTCTAATATATAAATTTACTTTGGCATTCAAAGCCAGGCTTAATCAGCACTTCATATTCTAACTGCGTTTCATATTTTACGACTTACGTTAATCATAAATTATTGCGGCTAATATTGCCGTCTTATATTTTCAGACTCAAGGGTCCTTGTACATTCTTTATTTCTGCTTTAAATATAACTTCCTAGTTATGCACTATCACACTTGAGTGGTTATACCACATCTTTAAAACACTTTGGCTAAGTGGCCATGCCACATATTTTGAAACACTGCCATTTGCCTTGAAGGCCATACAACGACTCTCGTTACTATGTCTAACGCGTCATGCATCGATATACGCGGTATATTTCATTTATTTATTCATCCGAGGTGTTTCATGGTGCAACCATCCGAATCGAGCTCAAACCCAGATGCTTGCAAACCATGCAACAATCCTCAACAGGTTGCCAGCCTCATTCACAACCTCAGATTAGTTGTCTTGTACGAAATACCTGAGGGTGCAGAATATTGTCTTTCTTTGTCTCTCCAAAGACCACCGGGAACTACACGGTTCATATAGTAACAATGACAAAATATATACAAACAAACACATAAATGGAAATAATTACTTCCCCATACAACAAGATATTTACTGCTGACGAAAAACTGTCATATTCCATTTCTTGTTACTTACTCAGTTATATGTCTTAGCAATTTTGTTTCTGTAAATATATTGTTTGAGATAATCCAACTCAGCCATCCAAGATGGAAGATGGTTCTCTGTTAGGAGATTGCACTTAAAGAAGCACTCCCACAATGTCACGGGATTGCCTCCCCTTGCTTTGCAGTAGTAGTCCACTAACGGTCACAACGCGAGAGTATCTAAAAGTATGTCGTCCAAGGTATCTATCTTCTCGCAAGATTAATCTTGGCAAAGATATAGATAGAAGATTAATGTCGTTTCTACCTTAGGGGAGCCTTCACAAGAAATTCCCAGAAGTCAAGAACAAACGCTGCTTAAGGGACCCAAAGACGCAGCAACAGAGAATGCAGTCAGCGACCCATAGCTTGACTGCTTGCGGCAGGGTCAGCGAACCAGAGCTGACCAAGACCCTACTCCACCTCCAAGTGGTGGTCCTGGAAACAGGCTGCATCACTGCAGTCTGGCTGACAGAGTAGGGATCGAAGAGGGAAGGCAAACCCGGTCCCAAAAAATGCCGTGCTGAAGTCGGATGTGTCGGTCAAAAGGCGAAAAAATATCGCAGCTTCGCTGTAAACAGACACAACGCAACCAACGTCCTTTTCAGGACGAACGAGGAAGAAGAAGATATAAAATTTAGCTCCAGATGAGTCCTGCAGCTGTGGTTTCCGTCACTTCTTTTTTGGTGATGAGTACACCTCCACATAATTCGTCCACTGTAGGCGGTTGGTGGTGATACTCTTCTCTCACACATAGTTTCTCCTTGAGGTCAGCACACGTTGGCCAGGTCAGACGTCATGAGTCATCATGGGTTGGGCAGTTTTGGGGAATGTTTTCGGGGGTCTGGATTTCAGTTCCACTTGGATCTTCATCTGTATTAGATATCCATCAGGCGGAGAATGATGGTCTTTTGATGCCTGTTAAGTTGGTGGATTGGATCATCTCTGTTGTATATATCACCTTCCTCCTTCCACTGATTTTTGTACTTATTGTGGGTGATAGTTTTAGCTTCTCGAGAGGGTAATGGGCGGCTGAATTGTTCCATTTATTGCCACTTCTGTGATTCCACAGTAAAGAAGGGGAGGGGGGGGGAAGAGGGGTGTAACCATTGAAGAGCAATGGTTGATGACCTTTGGATAATGTTAAGCTCACATCTGATCTCGAGCATCATGTTTTCATTTGATGTTCTGTATTGAATCCAGTAATGATCTACGGTCAGTGAAGTTTACTATCTTAGCTGGTGGCTGCTGTTCTGATTTAGTCAGGAATTTCAGAGCTTGTAGTACTGCCATAGCCTCTGCCGTGAAGGATGAGATCTTTCCGGTTGGGAAGACCTTACGAATGTTCTTCCCATTCATGAATCTTATGAAAATGCCTCCTCCACCATTCGTTACTGCCCTCTCTGCGGATCTTCTGTGTCCATTCCCTCGGGTTGTACTTTTCTTCAATCTTCTCCTGAGCCAAGGGTTTTAGTTGTAGATGGGTCTGGTAGCCTGCCTTTCTTTTTTTCAGGGCCTTCTGTGATGATAGATGTACTTTCATGTCAGTAGTTTGGGTCGTCATAATCAGTTAACATTTCCATTTCCGTAGGTTGTGTTGGGAGGAGGTCTTCGTGACATTGATGCAGATGTTTAGAGAATTTTAAGAAGCTGGTTCTCTTCAGCTTTTTTTTTTTTCTTTTTTTTTTGGTTTTTTTGTTTTTGTCGAGCTATGGAGTTTGACAATCATTGGATGACTTGGCATTCATAGAAGCTTCTCGCTGTGAATAAACACCTTTTCCTCACGAAACCAGTTCTTTCCTTGCAGTTCTCATGTGTTTCACCTGGCACGCGAGGATATGCCCGTTAATCTTTAAAAGGGGTGCGATCTCATAACAAAATATTTGACTGCCTGCCTCGTGTCAGGTGATAAGAGAAACGTGGCTTGTGATTGGTTTCTTGCGAGAGAAATTATCTACTCCTTTGTCACAGAGTTATCATTATTGCTGCCAAACTTGTTTCCACTCTCCAGAATGCAATCTTTTGTCTCATTGTTGTATGACGGCTCCCTTTATCGCCACGCAAACGAAATCTAAGCATCTATACCACTGTCATAGGTAGACAATCTTGGCTTTGTGCAACGTTCATGCTTGGCTAATCATAGTTCCATCTTAAGTTTTTTTCGTCGACTGCCAACTCTGTTGACTCAAAACGTGGTGACACTAGTTTGTTTAAACAGGGGATTAAGCTATCAAACGAACTCTCACATCGCCAATGTTGCAAAACTCAACGCTTTATAACAGCGCTTAACGAGACAAGCTGGTTTGGACGATAGCGTTACAGGATAGCGCCAAGCTGGATACATTAAAGTTAAAAGTAAATACAATGTGTTATTAGAAACGATCGCGTTAAATAATGATGATAAGGCAATGACGGGGGAGAGGATAATGAGAACGATTAAGAAAAATCTAAAAGACGACGCAAGAATATGACCACTTCATTACAATCCCTATAGCTCGTAAATGCCATATTCCTTTTTTCAATTAAGTAACGACTTTTCTTTAAGATCAAAATCCTATTTGATATTTGTCGTGTTTCAAATCGTTGAGAGTGATCTCCCCTTGCCAATATGGCGACTTTACTTTTGACGGTAGCGATTTTCTTTAGAAACCAGACAAACAGAGAGACCACACTGCTGCCTTGCAAGTGGACTTGGGGACTGTCAAAGGCTAAGGAAGGCAACCCGATATAAGTGCCCTTTGAAATCGGATGCACTGGGCCGCTTGATGATGATGTCATTAAATAGTGCGCAATATGTCACTAACTCCGTAGAGTTTCACTGGGCTACACAGAGGGCAAAGGGCAAGATTTAGTGGAAAAGCTCACAAAAATCTGCTTCAAAGTTGCCCAACATATGCGGAAGAGAGAAAGCGCATATGGCCGACACAGTACCATTCGTGGACAAGCTCTACAGAGATTCAAATAGCCTCAAACTGACTACTGCTTTCTTTAAAAACATTCTAGTAGAAGTCTGACGGTGTACCAAGAAGAAGAAGTCGTTGACGCTCATGATCTCCATGTTCCACTTATTGCAGAGAGCTGACAATTTACATTCACCTCACTTTCTTGGTACATTTTATTCTTTCAAATTTTGACCAGGATTGACCCAGTCGATTGTATACGATAATTAAAATAATGTTTAAAAAATTATGTGGATGTGGCAGACGATTCAGCTGACCCTGAATGACCCTGAAGTGTTGGATGATATAGTACGACCCTTTGTAACGACCCCTTCGTATAGCATCAGTGCCCCCGAATATTGTGATAACTTTTCGTCAAACGGGATTTTTTTCACCTGAACTCATTAGCTATGCAACCGTTCCACACAGATGGTCAACACGTTTGCTGATTAATATGTGGACAGTTTATCTACCGTTCATTCTGGTCATCGCATTGATTTAAATAGAGGCCAAAATCACGCCCACGGACATCTCTTGAGCAATCATATGCAGTATTTTCATTAACTTGGCCCAGTGGGGGCGGTGCCAGAATCAAACAGATAGTAGCGGCACACGATCAAACAGGCTGAGGGATCTCAGGAAAGACTATCGGCGCTATCAAAGGCAGTAGTGGTCCCTGAAACGAGCGACGCAAGTTTCCTGCCGGTATTTCGCATCTCGGTGTTAAACATGAAACCGATCGCAGTGGGAGCGAACGGGAAAGCCGTTGCGCAAGCAGCGAGCGGAGATACGTCAGACCAGGGGCGGCTTCTCTCTTTAGTCTGTCGGTCAGATCCCCAAAAGTCTCCTGAGATCTAAAAAGGTGTCAAATTTTCACGTCCCACTCATTTTACATTTCAGCTAGATATATACAGACCACGTAGAAAGCCATGTTATCATTCGGTCGCCAGAGATTTAAGATTCACTAGCTATAGTAGAAATTCTGCTAGATTTCCATCTGAATTGGTGGCTACATTGGAGTGATTTCTGTTTCTGTGCACGGTATAATATATTTGTTAAAGTGATCAGTGGTCTAGTGCTTTCATTTTATTTCACTGGATTTTGTGTTTATTTAAATCTATTAAATTAAACTCATCCCAAAAATTCCAGTGGTAAAGTTAATGATATATCTATTATAATATTTCCAAAAATAATAGATGCTTTAATGTTAAAGTAACTTTTAAAGTCGCGAAGGAATTTATAATTAATAAATTTAGTTAAGTCCTATATATATAGATGTGTATTTTAACCATTAGACTCGTGACGTTTTTTTCTTAAATACATAATTAAATACGCGAGTGTATATAATAGCCTTAACGGTAAATTTATCGCGCGTTAGAATATTATTTGATTTTTGAGGTATGATTATGTTGTCATGGGTTTTCTATCTTTTTCTATAGAATGATCACCTTTGCAATTCCAGCATAAAGAAATCATACAGAGAGTTTCCGACTCGGTTCTTAAACTTCTAGACATATTGATGAAACATTTTTTTAAATTTAATCTTGTGGCGGTCCGATGCGACCTAGCTATCATAATTACATGAAAGAAAGCTTACCCAAGAACATTTAAATAAATCATCAAATTAAATTTCAACCTATAAGTTAAACTGGAAGATGAACAGTGCCAGTAGCAATATTTTATTTACTGCTCTACTGTGAGAGAGTACCTATTTACCTGACTGTGACTGAGAATAGTTTTTCCTCACTGGATTAAAAACTTTACCGGACAGTTGCTATCATCACGCATTGAAGGAATTTTACCACCACTTCATTTTCACCCCTGTGTCGAACTGTGTCAGTGTCATCCCATAGACTCCCTTTTTTATATAATAAAACACAAGAACTCTTAGGCTTCAAATCCGGCGATAAGTGGGAATATTTGCTATCAGCAAACCTCGCTACATCTGGGGCGGGACATCGAAGTACTAGACATTTTCACATGTCAAGAGTGTAATTGCTGTTTATATAATTTTTTGGATTGTCTGATGCTGCAATCGGTAAGTGTGTATGAATATATGAGTGTGGATCCTCACGCGCATGCATGAATGAAAGGAGATTTAATTTTTTTCAACCATTTGTTAACTTGCCTACCGGGTAATACATTTTCAGTATACCCTGCATTGTTCCTTTAAGTGGGATATTTTGTTAACTCTGTTTCCCCCCCCCCCCCCCACCCCCCTTTCATTTGCTTAGTAAAGGGAAACCAAATTTGGGATAACAGGATTTTTTCTACCACCCATACCTAATATTGTAACCCCTCTTTCAGAGTAATTAACTTCACTGTTGGGTTACATTACATATTGTCCTGATAACTATCTATCTTTGGACTGGGTTTATCTTTGTCTAATACAAGCGGGAAGGGCTTAGTCGATACCAATCTTCTTCCCCCCCCCCCCCCCCTCACCTTGTTAGTTGTATTTTCTGTACTTATGATATGATTTTATGTAACACATGATATTTTTTTGTGATTTGATTTTTAAGGTTAATAAACATCATAAACTTATTTAGTACTGTGTTGGAATACCCAAAGCCCAACATTTCCCCTATTTATTTAATATAGTTTGTATTCACGTGCGTCTGTGTGTTTGAAGCACCAAATCGGTGTGAGCGCAGATGTGTGTCTGGAAACTGGCAAATAATTGTTTGACCAGGAGAGTCTGAGGAGAAGATTGAGAGAAACGATTTGTCGTAAATAAGTCTGTCTTTACTCTCCCCAGCACTCTGTGAAGCAACTATTTACTCTCTACATTTTCTATCACTGAGCTTTTCACCACCATTCTCCACTCTAAACCGGACCACTTTTTTTAAGACTCTTTCTCTCAAAATAAATTTACGACAGTGGACACAATTCCATTAAAGTAGTTTTAAAGTAATGGAAATAATGACCTGCGAAAATAGATTGTACTAGCTGTAAGTACCCGGCGCTGCATGAATTTTTCTAGTAACGGTTTATGAAACTTACATACGTAAGTTACACACATGGAAGTTACATAAGTTACAATTAATATATTTGACTACATCGTGTCATATCTACTTATCGTTATTTTCTACATTTATTATTGCAACATTATTCCAGTGCTTTTTTATTAACAATTTTTTTGTGCTGCCTCCTGGGGCAAAAATGAATACATTTCTTGGTGTGAAGATCAGTGATGAATTATGACTTCAGCGAACTCATACATTAGAAATGATTAAGTACATAGTGAAATAACAATTATTATCACTGAAAACGAAAATCCATTTACAAAGTTGTCTATTAATCTACTTACTCGCTCGAACGATTCACTACAGAATTTGCGAAAGTAATCCCGCTTCGGATGCCATTAGCCCGCGTCTGCTGTTCTTGACAGTCACAGGTAGAATGTCTTAAAATTTCCCTCTAAGAATTTTCCACTGGCCTTCCCGTTGCACTTTTGGTTGACCTCTTGGGTGGCCCCATAGTGAATTCTTCTTTGGTTCCAGGAGGATCAAGTTATCTTCATTTAAACAGGTCCCAGTGTGGTGGACTGCAAGGCGTAACCCCGCCTTGATTTACGCACGTCCAGTCAGCAAGAGTTCCTCTGCTGGACTGTTCGTACATGTCATGAAATGCGATACAAGTGGAATGTCCCCAGTAACCGAGTTAATAATGTATCGGTCATGAGTCGTGAAAAATCGTATTGTTTTTTTTTTTTACACGGCTACAGTATTTTAATTGCATGACTCGGGCTGATTGTTCTAAAGGGGTATGACTGACTAAAAAGAAATAGAAACTTAACCTGTTAATTAATTGTCAAACACTTTTTTTTCTGTCAGCTTCAATGAAGAGCCAAAAATAATTTTAAAGGGATTTCTATTTGTGACATTTTGAATGCTAAAATTATTATTATTATTATTTTTGTTTTATTAAAACAAAATAACTATAAATTTTTTCTTTTTATATAATGCATAGCATTTACTTTTTATTTAAATATGTTTAATTATTACAAAAGCATATGAAATCTTTTACAACGTTACAGTACAAAAATAATAACATTTTTCCCCGTTAATTAAACATTTATTTTTTACTTCCCTTGGCAATACTAACGTGCTCAAAGTCTTTGTTATCCCCCATCATGCAGCGTTTTAACACTGTCAGAGACACACACCACTTGTCTTTTACCATCATTATCATCACCTGCTGCCATCACACGAAGGTCAGCAGCAATGGATCTGCAGCGTCTCTTGCCTTGATAGTTCGTTCCTGTCCATCTCTTGATGTTATCTTCCCAATTATAGCTCTGTCTTCGTCTTGCAGGTTTGCCTTCAGCTCGGCATTCCATTATAGTTGTTAGCAAGGTGTTGTCTTTTCATATGGCCAAAATATGTTAGCTGCTTGGAAATTTTTTTGGTGTGTAGATTAAATAGGCAGTGGTACAGCACACAACCTTGTCTGACATCTCATGAATATTTTTTTTAAATATGTTCGTATTTGCTTCCATTTTTTTTTAACATCTTTTTTCACATTCCGTGGAAATTTACAAAGACATACATTGAAACATTGACAATAATAGCATGAATATAAGTATAAAAATGAAAATACAATGAGCAGCTATTTAAAAACAACGGAAAAGATAAAGTCAGCGTTACTTTATAGAGCAAATACGGAAAAAAGGGTTTTCATTGTATCTCAAGAAGAAGAAGATTGTATCTTCACTGAAACATTTTAATGGAAAGTTTTTTTGTCTATTCAGTTTTTTTTCCCCCTCCATCCACCCCCAATTAATTATACTTAGTACTATGCTTGCCAAGAATCCATTAATGTCAATCTTCTTATTTTTTTTATCCATAGCCGCCAACCGTCAAAGCAGTCAGTGGCCATCACGCCTGGTGGCATCTTGTAGGGCAGCAACAAATTCATTCCACTTTGCTCTGTTTAACTCCACTCTCTTCACTCTGGTTCGGTTCAGAGCCTTCCTGACGCTATCGTCTTCGTCTGGGACTCCGATGTGTTGCTCTTCGTCACGTACCTCCTCCCGTTAGCATTTAGAGAGGTCTGATTTCCCTCTTCTCTCCAGAATGACTGAGGAGAGTATATATATATATAAGCCTCTGGCTGTAGATCTAGCTCTGATGATAGCTCCCTATTCTTCACACAACGACGATTTAAACCGCTTCGGGTTATGGCCTACTGCTTTATTGTGGCAGTATGTAAACATACCGGCAACGTAGCCTGTTCTGTACTGGGCCGTACATCTAAGAGCTCTAATTCCTAGGCAATTCCACGCTTAGGTATATGTTTCCTCACGTCATGAGAACTTCTAATGCCTCTCCGTATTGCAGACGTAACTAGGGCGCCAGTTACTATGCGCGTACCCCAGTTCTCTTCAATTACGATGTTGTCTCTTGCCTCCCTTTCTGAGAAGGCAAAGTCCGTTGCAGGCTTAGGGTTATCTACCCCGCCGTGAATCGCTGTAAGACAAAATAACAACTATTTTACACCAATTTTAAAAAATACATAATTCAAAACACATTAACAACCAAGATTTACCTACACCCCGTTTCCCATACCATAGTAAAACTTCACTAAATACAAGCTTCCATCTCTAAGTATTATTTCTGCCCTCGGGTCAGACTTAACGCTCGCTCCTTCTCCTCCCCTGCACTATTCTTATATTAAAGGCAGCCCATGGAAGGTTATCAAATAGAACAACTTATTTAGCACACAAATGCATACACCATATATCAGAATATTACACACTCTTCATCCCTTTTCCTTCTGAATTACATTAACAAATAGCACAACTTATTAACACACAAATGCCTACACCATATATCAGAATATTAAACACTCTTCACCCCTTTTCCTTCTGAATTACATTAACAAATAGCACAACTTATTAACACACAAATGCCTACATCATATATCAGAATATTAAACACTCTTCACCCCTTCACCTTCTGAATTACATTAATTATACCCGTTTCTTAGGCCCCCACAAAACATGCGCGTACATACACTTCTATTTATCATAATCAACTGTGGTTACTCTGAACACGTTATAACGTTACACAGTGCTCTCGTCTAACCTAAGCCCCTATTCTCAACCGTTAATATCTCAAACCCGCGCCACGAAATCATAGAACTCGCTAGCTAGACATAGTATAATTACAACAAAACTTACACTACAAGGGCTCTAGCTTTGTAGAAATCGGCAATGGGTGGCAACTACTGGCTAACAATAAAATTAAATCTCATAAGAAAGCTTACTCTTACTTGCTAACTCTATTAGCTAAAATTCATACACCACTTATTAAGTTTACGAACATACCCAGACTTTCAGAATATCCACGAACCTAACAGACTGAACTGACGCTATTCACGGCAATAAAATTCTTGGACTTGGGAGCACTAACTAATACTTTGGCCCTGCATATATATGGCAACGTTTCTGATGCAAGACCGACGCGGTGAGTCATAGCTTCTTGCATCGTCCCCCAAAATCCGCTTCCAACCCACTTCTGACGTAATCTAATGACTGCTACATAAATTAAAAATCAAAACCAATCGTACGAACTACCCTTTAAATATCATAACATTATGTTAACTCGACCAATTTACTAGCGACGAAGAGTTATTCTCCCTACTGGAACGGGGGGAATCAAAGAAAATAGACTCCCCTCGAAGCTCGCTGAAAAATGTACGTAATATTACCTAACTATACTGACCGCGTATCAACAAGAATGACTCACTAGCCCACGTTACAACACGGGTAGGGGTTTTCTCCCATCTCAAACCGAGACGGGTTGGTGTTGGTGGTATGAGTCATCTTACCGCCATAAAGAATAACCTAGAATTAAAACAAATACGAACTAGGACGCATTCGAATAAAAAAGGAACCGAAATTAATGAATGGGACAAGAAATAGTGCGAGTTGAAAATAAAAATTAACAATAACTCATAACAGTTACTCCGAATAAGTAGTTCTTGGTTGCTGATGGTATTCGGCCAAAAGATTCGGAGAATTTTCCTTAGGCAGATTGTGTGGAAGGAGGACAGTTTCGACATTTCCTTCTCTGTTACTCCCCAGCATTCTGCACCATAGAGAAGCACAGAACTTGGATGTGTTGATTTGTGTCGTGAATTCTGATTCACAACACGCCATTCATACCAAAACGGCGCACCATACTAAAGAAAGTGTAGGCTAGACGGACCAATGAAACGGCATCCTTATTCATGTATGATTACAAACGTATTAGGCATCTAACATGGCCGGACTCCAAATCTGTGTTACCGAGTTGGATTTGAACATAAACTATAGGTTTATGAGCGAAGTACCACATGAAAGAGGTCATTAATTCTATAATGGGACTGTTCCTTTATAAGATAGTGTAAAGATTTCCACGGAAAGTGTTACACTAACAGAGAAAATTTGAGTGGAATGCATCGAGACATCAGGCAAGTCGAAAATTTTGCTGTTTAGGCTGCGCCTATGAAAGTATGGACGAAGTAACGGAAAAGACAATTATCTAGAAAGATAAAGAAGAATCCAGGGCGTACTTTAAGCCTAAGATGAAGGAAATCGGTCCAGGAATAAAGGAGATATGAATATTTTTAATTTTCCATAAATGCACAACTTGACAGAATCATGCCTGCATTTTAGGACGCGAACATACTTCAGTCTTATTGTTCTCCGATACATTCGGCCCTGACCTATATAAGGACGTGTCGACATTTCGAAAGCTTGCCACAAAAGTTCAAACTACAGCGAGAGCGCCAGTTCTGTCAGAGAGACTCCATTGCATTCTGCATCTGAGAGCAGACTGATTAGCCATTAACAGCTCGACTGTATGTACTTGAGGGTAAGAAAAAATGTATAAGTTTATATATATATATATATATATATATATATATATATATATATATATATATATATATATATATATATATATATATATATATATATATATAATCAAATTGTGCGTTAGAAAAAGTGTAACTGTATTATAAACCACTGTGTAATTATTGGAAACAATCCAAGCCTGTGTATATTCAGATAAATTGAGAATGGAAGCGGAAAGTGTGTTGATAGTTTTAGAAACGCATTTAAAGAATTATTTCTTGAAGGAATGGAACACACACAAGGAACAAAGGAAAGAATGAAAGTCATTGAATTACTGTATTGATTAAGATATTACGTAGTGTTTCCCATAGGGCCTAATAACTGTATGGAGGCGAATCATGGACAGATAGCAGTAACCAAGGAATTGGAGAAAAATTATATTCACAGTAAACTAGATTGTGTTATTACTGATTTATTATGCCCTGTGCGTCTACATGCACATTGTCTGAAACTGTCTCTTATTCCCTACATCTGTGGTAGAGAGGTAGCGATAGACAGTACAGGGGTTAACCAATTATATTTCAGGTTACATCCTGTAACAAACCTGTACCTTTAAGGAGCCAGACACAACTGAAGGAGCTAGTGGTGCAAGAGCCCTATAAGTCTAGACAAGTCTAGAGGGACAGCAACATAGTTACCTAATGCCTGGAAGAATCACATCTGACAGTTTCTTTCCAGAGCAGTATTGTGAAAGACTCCAAGACAAGAAGTGAAGATAAGTAGCCATACAAGGCTACTGACCAGTGTTTAACCAGCTGTACCACAATAAATCAAATAAGACAGTATGATGAAAAGCCAGTGCATCTAGATAAGCAAATTCACAAAACAGTGATTGACTTAATGAGAACTGTCCTTGGAAATATACCGACTGTAGATATTTGTGAATATTTGACAAGTGATTTTATTAATTTTATACCTGAATCAATTTTGAGTTCAGTGAAAATTTCACAAAGAAAAAAAAACTTGTACAAAATAAATTGTAAATTTTACCAACAGACTTACTTGGATTACACTGACAAACAACATTTTTCTTTCTTATATAAAAATAAGTGTTCTTATGTCAGTTTCTTGCGCTGATTTCAAATTTGAAATCCGTTTATCTCTACCACATCGGGTTCTTAAGATATTTGTGAATAAATATATTTTTGGGAAACCGTTATTTGCTCCGTTTCATTTTTACTATATAACTTATTAAAAATTAATAAAATGCAAAATAATTCTACTTTTTATACTGCTAAAAGATGCTTGACATATGTTACGCTATTTTTCAAATAGTTACTGTATTTTGAAATAATTCTGAGCGAAATATGGCTTCCAGAAGTTGAAGAAATTCGGCTGATCTGTTCTGTTACGTGTGCAGATATTTTACCGATCGTGTTCACCAGAAAAACTTTACACCATTACTAAAGAAAGCATATGAACTTTATTTCGTTTCGAAAGTTGATGATGCAAATAAATCTTGGAAGCCAAATGCAGTTTGTTCGACTTGTGCAAATACATTGCAGGTTGGTTACGAAAATCGCTGAAGCATAAGTCGATGCCTTTTTGAGTACCAGTAATATGGCGTGAACCGACAAATCACGCTATTGATTGTTACTTACCTGCTTTAGAAACTAATTCAGACTCGGATTATATACCGGTGAATGATGGTGTTCATTAACCATTCAGAACTTTCAGATCTAATACTGTGATCTCGCTCTTACCAAAGGACATGCGGAATTACTCGGTTCGCGACTCAAAGAATGGAATCTTTTAGAGCCCACTACTCCAATATCTAAATTTCGTCATAGACACAGAGAACTTGTTCAATACTTTGAGATGGATGATGACATTTGCTATTGCAAAGATGTAAACAGTCTAATGGTGCACCTTGGTCATGAGCACATAGTCAACGAATGGCGACTTTTCATCTACTCTTCCAAGACTAGTCTAAAAGCCGTGTTATTGCATAATGGAAATTTATTTTCATCAATTCCAGTCACTTACTCTGTTCATATGAAAGAAAATTATGACAATATGGCTATACTTTTGGCAAAAATAAAGTACAATGACTACCAATGGCGGATTTGTGGAGACCTAAAGGTCATTGCAATTCTCACGGGCATGCAGACTGGGTATACTAAATTTTATTGCTTCCTATGTGAATGGGACAGCCGCAACAGACAGGAACATTATGCAAGAAAGGTGTGGCCTATCAGGGATCGTATGCAGCTCGGGCATAAAAATGTAATACACGAGCCATTAGTTAACAAGGACAGCATCATTTTACCACCGTTACATATAAAGTTGAGGCTCATGAAGAATTTCGTAAAAGCGTTAGATAAAACGAGCAAAGCTTTCACTTATCTTCGAAAAAAGTTTCCGCAAGTTAGCGATGCAAAGATAAAGGAAGGTATCTTTGTAGGACCTCAGATTAGGAAAGTTATTGCAGACAAACAATTCGAGAACTTGTTACATGGTAGTGAACTTTGTGCATGGATGGCATTCAAATCGATCGTCGATAACTTTCTGGGAAATCACAAATCTGTCGACTATGTGCATATTGTTAAGCAGTGCATAGATGCATACAGAATTATGGGCTGTAACATGTCCCTCAAAATCCATTTGCTCGATTCGCATCTTGACTTTTTCCCTGACAACCTTGGCGAAGTCAGCGATGAACATGGAGAACGATTCCATCAAGAAATCGCCGTAATGGAGTCACAATATCAAGGACGGTGGAGTGTGATCATGCTTGCCGATTATTGTTGGATGCTTCATCGCGATGTACCACATGCCATTCACCGACGAAAGTCAACTGCAAAGAAATTCAAGCCTACATAACTGTTACACTTCTTGTACGAACGATGTTGTAATACTGTATGCGTTGTTAAAAAAATTCAATTACGTATTTCTAGAGATCCCGACCTGATAGAGAAAAACGGTTTCCAGATTTGAAAACAACTCATTAAAATTGACCAGAAAAACATAGAAATGTTAGAGAAAGAAAAATTTTTTTTTTTTTTTTTTTTTTAGCCAGTGTTATTTAAGTAATCAGCGAAATCTGACACCTGCGTTTAGTTTGAAGTAAATTTAAGTACCCTTCGTTTGATTATTTTCCAAGGATACGGAAATCTTAACCTTCGTGTGTTTAGTGGCCTAAAGTTTGCACCTGATTGGGTTTACTGGCCACAACAACCGTTGTTCACATTTCTGTGAAGATTTTGGTTATTTACACAAGGAAAAAACAATATCGGTATATCTACATAGTAAATCAACACTATCGTTACAAAAAACTGTGCTTGTATAACTTTAGAATGGGGAAAAAAAACACAAATAGTAATACGTCTTACAAGGAGAAAGGACAGGAAAAACCTACGTTGCGGCCACAAGGCCTTCGTCGGGGACAGACAAACAAGACAGGAGGGAAAGAAAGAAAATGAGAATTAAGTAGAGAACATGAAACTATAAAAATAAGAGAAAAACAACTCCCTTATGTCCAGTCACATGTCCAGTCACAGAAGCAAGATGGCTGCCACTAAACCGGAAAACGGAAGTCGATAGTACATTAAAAACAAAAAATAAGAAATAATGAAAATAAGGACCGGAAAAGAGTGAGAAAAAAAAAATAATAATAATATATAAAGTGAGGAAAAAGCGATTTAGAAAATAAAAAGAAATAAATAAAAAAATAAATTAAAAATAAATAAATAAATAAATAAAAATTTAAAAAAATTTTAAAAAAATAAAATAAATAGATATAAATAAAAAATAATAAAAAATAAATAAATAAAATTAAAAAAATAATAATAATAAATAAAAAAAAAATTTTTATAAAAGAAAAAAAAATAAGAATAAATAAATTATATATATATATATATATATATATATATATATATATATATATATATATATATATATATATATATATATATATATATATATATATATATATATATATATATATATATATATATATTTTAAAAAATAAAAATTTTTAAAAATTAAAAAAAAAAAAAATATGGTGATCACATCAAAGTAGACAGTCATAATACAATAGGGACTAGATAGAGAAAGGCGTCTCAGACAAAAGAATGTTGGGTATTCAAGCCGTGTGGTTTAAGGCAACCCATAAGATGGATGAAGCGTTGTTCCTGGCGAAACCGACTGTTGGCGTCCGAGGAATAGGATCTGATGGCTGTCACCTGGATGTCAGTGGCACCGTGGTGGTCCGGGCCATTGAAGTGGATGGCCACAGGTGTGGATTTAAACTGAGAGATGTCGTAGAGGTGTCTGCAGAATCGGTCGCCCAGTCGTGTGCCCGTTTGGCCGATGTAAGTTATGGTGCAACGTTTGCATATAATAGCATAGATGACGTTGCGTGACTCACATGTGAAGCCATGGGTGATGGTGAACTTGGCGTTAGGGAACGAGACAGAACGTGTTTCGATAACATACTGACATGTCTTACATCGTGTTCGGTTACATGGCTTGGTCCCAAAGTGGCCATCGTTGACGGTTTTTAAACGGCTGGGGACTAGGAGGTCCCTCAAATTTTTATCCCGTCTATATGCCAGCAAGGGTGGCTCACTAAACACTTCCCGCGCCTTTGGGTCAGCTTGGAGGAGAGGAAGGTGACGATACAGGATCCTTTTGACAGCAGTGTTGTGAGGGTGATAGGTCATTATTAACTTGAGGTGTTATGGTGGGGTTTGAGGGCCTCTAGACGTGAGATAGGGAGAACACGCTCTAAAGCAGAGGTAAGAACATCCCCTGGATACTGTCTGTTACGAAAGAAGTCCAACATTTCTTGTGCTCGGCATAGAAAGTTGTCATCATCTTGGCATAACCGACGGAGACGGAGAAGTTGTGAGAAAGGCAAGGAATCACGACAAGCCGGAGGATGAGAGGAAGTATAAAGGAGGTAACTGTGTGCATCGGTGGGTTTGTAGTACACCGAAGTGATGAGGTGGGGGGGGGGGGGGGGGGGTTGGTGACAACGATGTCGGGGAAATTAACAGAGACAGTGGAGATGTGAGAGGTGAATTGGATCGCAGGGTGGAAGTTGTTAATGAAGTTAATGAACCTAGCTAGATAGGTCAACCTCTGGCATATCAGTGAGACCTATGCCATCATCTATGTATCTAAGATACACCAATGGAACAGGTCCAGGATACTGCTGCCACACCTGATACTCCAGGTAGCCCATGAAGAGGCAGGCATAACTGGGACCCATCTTGGTGCACATGGCGACTCCACTAATTTGTATAACTTTAGAGTACAAAAAAGAGTGTCTAAATGAGTGTGTGCAAGGAGTGAGAAATCTTTTTTTTTTTTTAATTACCCATTCTGGGGCTCAAAGTGAGGTCTATTTACTTTATTGAGTAAAATGTGTAAATTATGTGTGATCCCAGCCCTGGCTAAGACACTTTGATCTTAGCCAAAAGGCCGAGGAGGAGTGAGAAATCGTTTTTTCTTTTTTTTTACCAAATTTACATGCAAATGAAGGGACCACTGTTATTGTTGTTATCAAATCACCAAAATAATGGAAAATAAATGTTTTATACATTCCATTGTAAAGAATAAAATTTGACGGTCAGTTATGAGTAATCAGAAATTCGTCATATCATTCACCCATTTAAATCAATTTTTTTTTATTGTGGTAAAAGTATGACTTAGGTTCTGGAAAAAAATACAATGATGTAATCGGCACTACACAGCTCACCATCTGACACCCGCCTCTCAAAATACGAAATAGAATCTGTATTCATAGTTCATTATTTCCTACTTTAAAACCCTTAATATAATACAGTTAATGTAACATCATTTTATACGGTTTCAGTATTGATATATACAAAAGCCGTGGCAATGCCGATCACAACTTCACCAATCAAGATGTACCAAGAAAGAGAGCTGCATACATAGTTTTCCTCTCTACGATAAGTGAATCACAGAGATTTTGAGTGCCAACGACAAATATACAATGCCCATGTCAATGTGGTTTAAAACAGTACGATCTAGGTCATTAAAGAAAAAAATAACTAATTAACAGCAGCTCATTCTAGTCGCCCGACTATCACCTTTATGATTGCTTACGTGGCTTGTTCTCATATTGTGCACTTTTTCTTATCAATCAGGCACCCGCTAAACTGCACATGCTATTGATGTCACATTATGTAAAGTATATTCTTGAGTTCTTTCCCTTTGCGAAGGAAACACCTAAACAACAAATTGTTTTCAGGCAGCGTTTCTCAACCGGGGTTCCACGTCACCCTAGGGTTCAGTAAGAGGTCGCTAGGGGTTCCGCGGGAGAGCGTGATTAAAAAACTAAATGTTAAACGTCTTTTTTTTTTTTTAACTTTGCGAGCCGGGCGGTATTATTATCGCTCACAGTGCTGGGCGATACGGGCGACTTATTAATTCTTCAGTTGAGGCTAGAAGTCCTTCAGATATTTATTTAGATTAACTCACGAGGAATCATACACAGATTCCAAACCAAGCACAATTAGGGTATGTCCATTCAATCCCCGCCCAAAAGGCCGTATACTTCAAAACATGAAAGACACTCCAAAGACCAGGTTGGACGATTCACATAACGATTTATTGCACATTTTGAAGCTCCAAGTATCTCTTGATAATATGCACATAAAGGTATGGCATCAACTAGACAGTCTCTAGTGTCGAAGACATTTCCACACAGTTTTTATTATAATAATTCAACTCACGTTCATCAGATCACACATCATTCCTCTTACATAAATGCTGGCATCCTCGCACGGAGGTGTGTGGAGGATCCAGAGATGGAATACAAAGGAATATGACCAGTAAATCTTCAAACACTCAGGAGCATAAAACCCATACGTCCAACGCCTTGAAAAGACACACAGCGAATCCCCAAAGCCAAGGGACGCTTTTGTTAGCAGACTCCAAAACTGGCGTCTGCAACTTTAGGCCACCAAAAGTAATGACGTCACTTCCTGAAACCAGGGCAACGGTGTTATAAACAAATCAACTACATGTCGAACTGTATTGATATCGACATACATGTTATGAACTTTACTCATAACATTTACTCCCCCCCCCCCTTTCCCCCATTAAATAATGGAAACGAAGTTTGCATTATTTACGTGGTGTGAGTTCAAAACATCACTGGAGTGAAAAGATGGTATAATCAAATTTCACTGTTGGTATGAAATAGTATAGCACCCAGGTTTGTGCTCCATAGTAAGCAAATAAACACTCAAGGTGTGGAAATTAGTAACAAAATTACTAACACCATCGACTACAAGGATACAAATCATTTAACAAAAGTGTGAGGTAACCATAGCAATATCAGCCAACATGTAAAAATGAAATGATTATATCAGTTCAGGCACTATCATACCGCACACCGTCCAAAACACCTAACTGTCCCGTCAGGTAACAGTAGTCAATTAGTCTCAAAATGCAAAGCATTAAATTAAGTCACAGAGACAATAGATGACATGAGGCAGACAAACAATCAATAAAGTGTATGACTGCGACATTTTGTCAAATGAATAATATTATGTGTACTTCAGAATTATATGTCATGAATGTAACATATAAGTGTGAACAATAGGGACGACTATGCTTATATGTAGTAACAATAGCTCATAGTATGGCGTATTAGCCAATAACTATAGTAAAGTCCAGTGAGAGTGTGACAAAATTGTGTCAAAATCTCAACAAATTCTAGTTAATTCACATTAATCACTAATTAATAGTATATAACCAAGTTCAAGTCTATGATCCAAAGTCCTTTCGAATGAATAAATGTTCATATAATGTTCCTAGATGTATGTAGAAGCACATTCTTGAAAATGTCCATGATTGTCCACTATGTAATATACTGTTATGATCCATCCAGTTGTCCATAATCACCACGAATTTCAATCTAATAATAATCAGAGGCAATTTTCGTGTTGTGTCCCTTTGATATTTTTGAGTCAGTCATTTCAGCTTATGTCCCTTTATTTGACAACGCTAGCCATTTCACTTCAGAATGATAAAATATGTCAGCACGAAAATCTCTTAAAAGGACACCACTTGTAACATTTCACCAAAGTTATGTTTTTAAGTCTGTAAGTGGCATATACGTATTGTCATTCAACCACAATATCAGAAGTAATGCGCTGAGTTCAACAAGGTATTAGTCCATTTTGAGTATTCACAAATGCAACATCATCCTGTTGCTGTGCGAACCACTTTCTCATATCAGCAATGATTCTGTATTTGACGATGTAACCATGCAGCTTAGTTCACAGCATAGTTAGCGTAGACAATGTCAGAGAATCTTTTCAATCGTTATAGTTGCTGTGCCAATGTATAGTGTTATACGAACAAGATGTTATACATGGAATATTTTCTTGATCAAGTCATCATGAAGTAAGTATGTAGGTTAGATGCGATCCTGTGAATCACCTGTATTCGTAGAGTTCATAGGTGACATATGGTGTCTCACGGCTGACATACATAGTTGGGTGCATGTAGCCTTCAAACATCTGCATCAATGTTCCACCGATTTCTGCTTCATAGGCGTCCACTCTGAGGGTAAAAGGAAATGGAGCGTTATGCAATCTCAAAATTGGTGATGAAGAAAAATAGCATTTTAGAATATTTACGAACACATAGCAAACATGCGGACAGAAAATCGTGTTTGGCGATGTTACGGTGTTTTATTGATGTCGTCTGCTATAGTTGGCAGTGCGCAATTTTAAGTTAATAGAATTAATATATATCGATGTTAATACTTCACGGATTATTGAACGCAAATTACACGGTCAACTTGTGACGTGTTAGCGTTGATAAGGTCACGCTTCGTGACTTAGATATGGCCCCTTTTTACGTTGATCGTCAAGCCGTGAAGACGTGTCTCACATCCTTCCAATGTTAGGCTTCATAATTGCCGCAAATATAGAATTTATATAAGGACACAGGGTCAGTCCAGATTGATATTGTAAAGGATGGAATTATAAGGTTAGTAGATAACCTGAATTATGGAAGGATCGTTAATCAGTCTTAATATATCTTCGTCAAGACACATGCGCTCACTGTCGGCTGTCTGAATCACAGTAGCGCGCGCATATAGCCATGATGTTCTGTTGACCTTAATTCGGTAGGACACGGACTGATAATTATATATATTCAATTGGAATCAAATTGATGTATTCTTTACTATGAACCATGCTCATGATATCATCACATGTTTTTCGTAATAAATCGTGTTTTGTGGACTCAAAATACTTGGACTTCTCCAGTCGATATCATCCAATTATTATTCATTTCCCAGCATTCGCGTACTATACAAAGAAAGCACGAAATTAAAATAATGAATGAAACCCAAGATAAATCTCAAGAAAAGGCCAGAGGTTGTGAACACTTTTATTTACTACTCAGTTGGACTGAGTATGCAAGGACAAACTAACTCAACAATAACCAGTTTCAACAACAGAATCCTTCAACAACTGGTGCCCATTTTCTGGGGAACGAAAAAGTTTTCTTCAATAAGGTTTCCGAAGTCTCATTCAATGACCAAGAACTGTTTACAATTGAAAAATACTCACGTGATGTGCGAAAGTATGACCAAATACGCATAACGACTAAAGGTCAAACACACGTCATCAACTTCTGCATACATGAAAGTCAAGTCGGAAACCGCTAACACTGTCTTTGTCAAATGAAAATACTGCATCAATGTAGACCCAAAGATGGAAAACTCTATCAAGCAATCAATATCAGTTCACGACATTGGTCTACGCCGTTGGTGCATACTGACATTGACCGGAGTAGATAACTGAGCACAAAAAGATAAGTTTTATTGTAACCTTTGTCGGTTAAATAGGCATACACTAGTCCATTTCGCCTTTATATAGGCATGTCTTATTACTATCATTTGTAAATTTTATATGTGTTTTCAACCGTCTGTTTGTTATTATGTTAGGCGGGTAGTTGGCGAGGCGAATCATAACCGATTTTATGTCTCTCAGGATGACCGAATCGGTTTTGATCGATCTGTAGGGCAGTGAAATATTTTCATTTTGCAGAGAACCCCATTGAAGATTATGCCGATGGGAACCTTTGTCTGTATTTGAAAGTATTTGACTTTAAGTGTTAGGTGTGAAGTTTTGTAATATTACTGTTGTATTTTGCTGTATTAAGTTTCATTTTTATTCAGTTCTAGTCATATGTTTGTATACTATCTTGTTCATTCTGATCTTTCTATCATTTAGTTCATAGACATTTTAATAACCGTTATATGAGTCCATGTCTACGTCATCAGTTTACGTGTATGTAGGTCAATCTCGACTTAGTTTTTCCTTGACCTTTCAGTACTTCCGATTCTTGTACTTAGTTCATAAATTCATTTATGTCTGTGAAATTGTCACTTTTGTATCGTACTACTATTTGTAAATATTTGGTTAATGTGCGTATTGTAGTTATTCATTTCATAGATTGATAATATAATTATATTGTTATAAATTGATTCTCTATAAGATAGTAAATTAATTTAATTAATTATTATTAAATTGCATGATGACGTAGGTGATGTCATCAAGTTGCACTATTGGCCCAAGACACTAGCCTTATTCATTATGACTAGGGCATGATGCCATAATATAATGATAAATTATTGAAGTAATATAATTTTTTTCGAATAAATGCTTGGTAATCACACCATGCAGAGGTGATGAATTAGGAAACTATATTAGATACAAAAATATATAATACATTATGATATTAATGAGGGAAGATGCCCATAGGTAATAAGTGAGATTAGTTGATACATGAAATAAATTCAGCATCATAAATTAATAAAGGTATAATACATTGGTATAATGTAATGAGTAAACATTATTGATATAAATTATTTAGTTACAAAATAGTTGTGAAACTTATAACTAATAGTACTATAATATTATAGTTCATTATATTGAGTATTAATCTATTTTTACACATACATATAATTAAATATTTAACTGAGGAGGCATATTGTTGAATTAATATAGCTACTCTTGACATCTTTGTTAAGATTGGGAAGGATTATGGTTACAAAGGACCAGAACTTCGTCAGTTTGCAGAAGAGCAACTGGCTATTGCAAAGAAGGAAGAGGAAGAGAGAAAAGCAGCATTGAAGCAGGAGAAAGAAGAACTTAAACGAGAGAAAGAAGATCTTAAACGAGAGATGGAAGAACAAAAAGAACTTGCTAGGCGTGAAGAAGAAAGAAAAGTGGCAAGAGATGAAATCCTACGGATTGAAGAAGAGAATAAAACTAAACGAGAGGAAATTATAAGGCAACAAGAAATGGAATTGGCACGTCTTAAGTTTGAAACTGCATAATTACAGGCACAAAGTGCTACTACGAGCCAGACTGATAATTCTCAAAACGGATCTTCATCCAATCAAAACAAAATTTATTATAACTTTAAATTACAACATTTTAAGTTGAACCTTGACGACCTATCATCATACCTAGCACGGTTTGAACAGGTATGCAAAACAAATAACTTACCTAAACACGCATGGGCACTTAAACTAAATGAATTTTTAGATGGTGAACCATTAAATGCAACAGAGAATGCTGATCCTACAATAGCAGTGGATTATGATTCGATAAAAGCTTTATTGTTAAAAAAGGTTCCATTTAGATGAGGAAGGCTGTAGACTTAGGTTTAAAACGCTTCTACCTGAGTCCAATAAAGACTTTCCAGGTTTTATTGCGAATATACGCAATACCTTTAACAGATGGGTGGAACTGGCAGGTGTTAACAAATCGTACGACAAATTAGTTGATTTGTTACTGAGGGATAAAGTTTTATCCTCTATCAGTCCACCGTTCTTTTCTTTTATACAAGAACGAAAACCATCTACCATTGCTGCACTGGAAGAAATGGCAGTAAATTATTGCTCCGCACATCGTAATGCGAGCATATCTAACTTACAAATAAGAGAACCTCTACCTGTAGCTTCTAATATGGCATTCCAGGGTAAGGATAAATCGCGAACTTATAGTATGGATAGGAATTATCCACACAGAAGGAATAATGCCCACAATGACTATTATAAAAATAATAATACATATGGGAACGTAAACAGAGGTAGACAGCATAATAGAAATCAGTCACCTCAATACAGGTACAACAATGGTCAACACAGTTCAAATCATAATCGATCATACAACTATAACACTACTAACAATGATAACAGGTGGAATAAGAATAATCAAGGCTTCAGACCTAGACACAACAGTCACCACGGGGGACAACAAAATAATTTTAATAACTATTCTAGACATCGGTCTCAGTCACGTAGACCGTCACATTATGATCACAATATCGGGGCGGCACTTACTACTATTACGACCCCAGGGGTTCCACATGATGATAAACCAATACAATCTTCGTCCACATGTTATGCTATGAATTATAACGTGGCAAATAGTTGCCCAGACTGTAATCTTGTTTTTCAGAAAGCAAAAGAGACAGTATTGAATTGCGGACACATTCTACCAGAGGTATGTCTTGCAGCTAATGATGGAACAGGCTCTCTTATATTTAACAGAGGAATAGTAAATGGTTCTATCGTCTCTGTTTTGAGAGATTCCGGATCCACGACCATTGGAGTCCGACAGTCACTGATCCATCCAAGTTGTGCTACTAACGAATATGTTAGGTGTATGACCTTTGGGGGTACAATTGAACACTACCCCACTGCGATAATTCATATTAATACGCCTTTCTTTTCAGGAAATGTTAAGGTATGCATGTTGAAAAATCCAATTGCAGATCTTATGGTTGGTCGCATTCATGGCAGCAGAGATTGTACGCCAGAAGAAATTATTGAATGGGAAAAACACAATCTATGCACTGGAAATGCAGTGACGACTAGAGCTCAGACTAAAATCGTAGAGAATGTCGACACTAAAATGGTGGAACCAGACAAACAGGGAGATATTGATGTTCATTCTCCAATTGACAGATCAAATTTTGCGATCAAACAGAAGGAAGATAAATCTTTAAGGAAATTTTTTGCTCTGGTTAATAAGTTTGATAATCTTACCTCGAGCAATAAAGACAAACATTGGTTTACAATTAAAAATGATATATTAATCAGATGTTTTATGGACAAGTCTCAAGTAAAAACATCAAGTCATGGTACCTTCTGCATTTAGACGCTATATTCTTCAACATGCACATAACTCACAGTGTGCAGGTCACATGGGATATACTCGGACACGATCTCGAGTATTATCTTCATTTTTTTTGGCCAGGTGTTTCACGAGATATATCACAGTATGTACGCTCTTGTACTATATGCCAGGGAGTTAAAGCACGCGGAGCTTTTCACACGGCTCCTATTCAGGCTTGTGATATCTCAGTACGACCTTTTGACAAAATGGCCATAGATATCATTGGTCCACTCTTACCGTCGGCCAGAGGACATAGATTTGTACTCACTTGCATTGATTTATGCACACGATGGCCAGAAGCCATACCATTGAAGACCACCACTACAGCAGATGTAGCTGATGCACTACATCTTATCTTTTCTAGGGTAGGTTTCCCTAGGAAGTTATTGTCAGACCATGGATCTCAATTCATATCTGATACTATGACGGAGGTAATGAAGACATGGTACATAGATAGGAATCTTAGTAGTATTTATCATCCTATGAGCAATGGTGCAGTGGAACGGCTTAACCGTACACTTAAACAACTATTGCATAAGATTACGGTTAAACACCCTCAGGACTGGGACAGAGCACTCCCAGCTGTCCTGTTCGCCTATCGAGAGGTGCGACATGAACAGACTGGCTTCTCTCCATTCGAATTAGTTTTTTGGCGCGCCGCCAAGAGGTCCTATGGGACTAATAAAAGACTTACTAATTGACGGCGAGATGACTCAGGATACCCAGTCATCATACGAGTATGTAATCAATCTCCGTAAGAATATTATTTAATCTTGCCAGTTGGCAACAGCTTCTTCTGAGGCTGCAAAGCTAAAGCTCGAACATTACAAAATAGGACTAGACGATTACGTCAGTTATTTCCAGGCGATGAGGCTTATGTGTTACTTCCACATAATGACAATAAATTACTTATATCATGGAATGGTCCTTACAAGGTTATTGACAAAATTTCTGATGTTGACTACGTCTTGGACATTAAGGGACACAGAAAAATATATCATATAAACATGCTGAAACAATTTCACACTCGTCCAGAACACTTGCAATCTATTTTCCACGAATTAGATGACACATTAGTACCAACTTGTCATTATACTAATCTATCAGTGATACAGGAAGAAGAATCCTCTTTTCCTGAGGTACAGATGTCTTTACCTGTACCTGTATTACAACCTACGGAATCTTGGCGGGATGTAACCATCTCTTCTTCGGTTACACCGCAACAGCATCATCAGATTGCTGATCTCTTACAATCATTTCCAGATGTGCTGACAGACGTACCTGGTCGCACATCAGTGATTAGTCACGACATTATTCTTAATGATGATACACCAATTCGTGTACATCCCTATTCTGTCCCACTACATTTTCTCAGCAAAACGACTCAGGAACTTGAGCAGATGTTGTCTTTAGGTATTATTCAGACTAGTACCTCACCATTTTCGTCACCTTTAGTCATTGTCCGAAAGAAGGACAACAACATTCGTTTATGCGTTGACTATAGGAAACTAAATGCTCAGACCGTAGCTGACAGCGAACCACATCCCATTCTTGACGACTTACTTCCTCGTCTATCTAATGCAACACTTTTCACCAAGATAGACTTAACAAAAGGTTATTGGCAGATACCACTAACCGAAAAAGCCAAATATTACACAGCGTTTTCCACTCCACAAGGTCTTTACCAGTGGAATGTGATGCCTTTTGGGCTTATGAACGCTCCTGCTACCTTTATTCGCATGATGCGAAAAATTTTATCAGGTAGACCAGACATTATTACATACATTGACGACATATGTTTATTTAGTTCGTCATTTGAGGAACATTTTTCGGGGCTTAGATGTGTTTTGGAAATATTAAGGGAAAACCACTTAACCGTTAAACGAACGAAAATACAAATAGCGTTTTAGGAGATAACCTTCCTGGGACATATTATTGGGGCTGGACGTATTCAAACTGTTCCCAGTACGGTGTCTAAAATTTTGAATCTATCGGTTCCTCAAACGAAGAAACAGGTTAGGAGTCTATTAGGGTTGGTCCAATACTACAGTAAATTTGTACCTAACTTATCATCCATCACGGCTGTCTTGTCATCATTGTTAAAAAAAGACATGCCGTTGACGGTGAAAGGGACTGACGAATGCGACAAAACGTTTCGTAGGATATTGACAATCTTTTCAAATCCACCAATTTTTGAGATTACTTGATGCTTCTAAAAAGTTTCTTCTTCGCACAGATGCCAGTAATTACGGTATCGGAGGTTGTTTGCTTCAATGTCACGTCGATATACTTCATCCAACTATGTATATATCACGAAAACTTAAGTTGCCTGAAACAAGATACTCTACAGTGGACAAGGAGTTACTGGCAGTAGTTTGGGCGATCACTAAACTTGAAAAGTTCTTGTTGGGAGCACCCTTCGTGATCCAAACTGATCAGAAGGCGGTGGCATCGTTACGTCGCTCTAACCACAAAAGCCCCAAACTTGCCAGATTTGCTATTCTGTTACAAGCTTACGATTTTGTCATCGAAGCCATACCCGGACCTGAAAATATAATGGCTGATGTACTTTCGAGACACCCTACTGAAGTCGAATAATAATTGTCCACAATTTCAAAAAAATTAAAGACTGAACAAGACTGACTTTTGAACTATGATGTATTTCTGCGATGAAAATGATATGAACTACCTACATATGGAACGAAACTTCGAATAATTTGCAGGGAATCAACCAATATGTACACTCTCCGAAAGAAATTGTTTGTAACAAGAAACGTATTTCGATGGTTCGTTTTTAAGGTTTGGACTTTGGTTAGTGTCCATTCGTTCTACAACTCGTTACGATATAGTCGGGAAGAGTATCTGAATCCATGCTGGACAAATACCGTTATCCTACATAAATTGAAATGACTAATTCAACACCAGGAAAGTTTACACTCACTCAGGAACGAAACATAGTTGAACATTATGAACTTTCTTCTCCAATGGAACTTTCCGTAAATTCGCAAAGGAAATAACGACGGCTGGATCTTCATGTCAGACATTATTAAGTTTAATAGTTATTAAATCAATAAAGAATAAAATAAAGTTGAAGTGTGATAATAAAATGAAATGTATAAAATAAAGAAAAGATGAAAACAAAATAATATCACACAATTGAATACTATAGATATTTTATTTATGAATGGGTTAGATATTATATGAAATTAGTTAAGATGTTTACATAAAATGTATGAATATTCTTTTTCTTTTAGTAATTCATTGAGATAATTAGTTAGTAATTACTCGATACACATGATTAATTTTAAACACACCTAACTAAATTAATTTATACTTTATCTTTTTCTTTACTTTACTTGTCCTTACTTCTCATTTCTTTTATTATGACACTATCTCTCAGTTTATTTAATTACATGTTAATTAATTAATACCCTGCACACATACTATGATTAATTAGTTTAATTTTAATTAGTTGGAATAATTGTCTTTACATAACACTTCATTATTTAGTCACGACAGACTTTAAGTTAAGTAGATAATTATTTAGCGACAGTTGACACTCCTTTGGTTAATATATTATCCATGTATAACTTAACTGTTAGTATATTACATGATTAGTATAATATCGACATGACCACGACACTGTTCTAGTCAGAACATCGCAGGATATGCGTCGGGTTTTTGTTAAATTTTTGAGATGTTTGATCAAGATAGTTCAAAAAAATCTATCTAATAGATTTTTTTCCCCCGTCTGGCAGGGAATTGTTCCGGTGTTTTTATTTATGTCGTCTGCTATAGTTGGCAGTGTGCAATTTTAAGTTAATAGAATTAATATATATCGATGTTGATACTTCACGGATTATTGAACGCAAATTACACGGTCAACTTGTGACGTGTTAGCGTTGGTAAGGTCACGCTTCGTGACTTAGATACTATCTCCTTTTTATGTTGATCGTCAAGCCGTGAAGACGTGTCTCACATCCTTCCAATGTTAGGCTTCATAATTGCAGCAAATATAGAATTTATATAAGGACACAGGGTCAGTCCAGATTGATATTATAAAGGATGGAATTATAAGGTTAGTAGATAACCTGAATTATGGAAGGATCGTTAATCAGTCTTAATATATATTTGTCAAGACACATGCGCTCACTGTCGGCTGTCTGAATCACAGCAGCGCGCGCATATGGCCATGATGTTCTGTTGACCTTAATTCGGTAGGACACGGACTGATAATTATATATATTCAATTGGAATCAAATTGATGTATGCTTTACTATGAACCATGCTCATGATATCGTCACATGTTTTGTCGTAATAAATCGTGTTTTGTGGACTCAAAATACTTGGACTTCTCCAGTCGATATCATCCAATTATTATTCATTTCCCAGCATTCGCGTACTATACAAAGAAAGCACGAAATTAAAATAATGAATGAAACCCAAGATAAATCTCAAGAAAAGGCCAGATGGTTGTGAACACCTTTATTTACTACTCAGTTGGACTGAGTATGCAAGGACAAACTAACTCAACAATAACCAGTTTCAACAACAGAATCCTTCAACAGGCGAGTTCTTCTTTACCAACAAAGACATAACTGAGGTAATATCTGAAAAATAAGGTAAGAAATTTCTATAGAAATCTACCAAGCCTAACAGACAGCAAACTTAATTGTTTTTTTAGCTCGAGGAATATCAAGATTATAGAAATAGTAGAACCTTCAAGTTTAAGAAACTCACCTCCTACTTTATGACCAAGAAAAGAAATGTCCGTGAATCCTATTCCTGTCTTAGAAGGTCTAGCAGTAAGATACTGAAGACGTAAGGTATTCAACAACGACTGAATTTGAAGAACAACAAGTTCGATAAAACAGACAAATACCATCACCATAAGTGATAAAGTTATTACGATAGAGAAAATCTTTCGCAACCTGCGGACAAAGGCAACAATAGATATTCCAGTAAGTAGAGAATTTAACAAAGTAAGATGCTCAGCAAAGCCAAGAGCAATGAAATAATCAAAAGTATAATCTCTAGATGTGTGCATTCTACAGACACGAGCATCAGGATGTACCTCCCTATTAGTCTCATTATGAGTATCAAAGGGAAACAAGATCTTCCGTAGATGATGAATGGGCAGAGAACATTCACGTCCCTGCAAAGGACCAAGTATAAAGTCACCATGTTCTGCAACCGGTGTACCACGACCTGTAGCACCCAAAGAAAGAAATAGTATTATTTAAAACTGCCACACTACCCAATGTAGTGGCCAGTACATACCTCATGAAATCATGGGATGTCAGCATCTGAAAGAAAATAGCTGACATAATATTAATATCCCTGATGTTCCTATATGAAAAGGGAAAATCATATATTAGTAAGACAATTGGAAAAAGGAAAAGAAACAGCCAAACATATAGTTTTGACTGAATAGTATACCACCAAACCATATTTGACAGCAGACCAACCTCGACATTAACAATGTCTGGTACAACAACATCAATGATAGATGTGGATGGTCTCATATTAGCAATATTGTCATTGACAATTGTGGGTATCATATCATCCATACTGGATGTGGTTGGTTCCAAATCAACAACCAGTGACTCACTCGAGTCAAAATAGACATCTGATGATTTCTCAACAGACTGGAAATCATCAACCGACTCCTCAATGATGGGAAGAAGATATTTTCTTTCACCACCCTCATCATTACCCATAAAAGTGTCACTGAGTCAGAACATGTAATTGAGCATGTAGATGCCTAAGAGCTTGTGCTCTGGTAGTATTAACCCTGGCAGTATATACATGTCGTTTCTTCTCCCACCTCATAATATCATCATCAGTACAATAACAAAGTCCAGGGATATTCCCTAAAATGATCCCAGCTACTGGCTTTGAACACAGATATACTATAGACCTAAATGTACAATACGGGGTATCTAAAATATACTTCTGCAATGGGATAATATTCCACTGTAACCCCAAATGTAATGCATTGGATCTCATCTCCTGTGTAATCCGTAGGATCCACCAATGAACTTCGAACCCCAACAGTGGTGACGCAGTGTCCCTAAGTATAGACACAAATTGGTTGTTCACAAAACCCCTATTAAAAACCACTGATCCTGTCCCATTACATGAGGACATGACTGGTAAAAGATGTCCACACTGGACTCTAGGAACTCCCTCAAGCTGAAATAGAAAATTACAGTTAGAACAATCAGTACTGTTTTATAAATCTACACCACATTTATTATCATTCTGAAATGGATTATTATCATAAAGATGCACAACAGCATCAAAATCTGTGTGGTGCGGAATGATGTATCAATTGTACATCAAGACAATGGTCTCGAAAATAAGCACCGTTGTCACGATCGACAACCATGCGTGCATCCCTATTTGAATAAAAATAAACAAGTGCTTCCTTAACATTGAAATTGTTGATAGGTAAAAGACGTACAAATGTTACGTCAGCAGTGAATTGAAAAAATTCACCCAGTGCCTGCCATGTAGTACTTTGTGGCAGATTTCGCACTAGCAAGGTGCGTGAGTAAGCACCTTTATTCACATGAGACCCATGGAAGTAATATCTCCTTTTTATCATTACCATTAAGTGTCACACCATGATTCCTATCAGTAAATTTCGTGTCACCTTTGACAGCATCATCCACACTCTTAAGAGTAGATAAACTCTGAGCATGGTGTTTACAAAGAGGATGCTGAACAGTACCAACATCAGCATTTACTGTCTTTTGACGACAAAGCTGTGTACAGCGATCCTTATCAAAATAAATGGAACCAATCTGAACGACATCGGTCACGTTAAGATCACATTGAAATAACTGGTCTGTACCTTTACGACACATATCCTGCAAGTTTGCAATGTTTGTAGCAATTATGTTAGGCTTCTCAGGCCAAGATGTAACCTGATTATGTCGATTATGGGATACATTTTCCGCGTGAGCATAGGATGATCTGTGAAAAAGTTTGTCACACTGTTTTTACTGCTGCTGGCATGTCGCCATGACCTACTCTTAGAAGTGGCAGTATTGATCTGACCAGAAACACTGGTATCAAAGTGATGTCGAGGGAAGTTGTATCTGCCTCGACATGATATCTTCACCGTTTCAGATTGGGTTGACCTGTTTTTATCACCCTTAGTACCACTGGCAGGTTGTACACTATTTTTACCATAACTAGTGTTTGACAATATAATCCTTGTTTGAAACAACATCCAGTAAACCATCAACCTTTTTCCTTGCTTTAGCAATCTCCATATCTTTGAGTGAAATTTCTTCACTCTGCTTCTTATTTTCCTCTACTAGGTTTACAGTTTGACTTCTCTCCTCAATAAGTAATGCCTCACAGTTTACCAACTTATCACGAGTCAAAATTTCTTGTGGACCTTGAAGGCATGTTAGTTCTTGATTCTTAAGTTCAAGTACTGCCAATGTACTCTCCAACATGGCTCTCTTTTTCGTTGCCATTTTCTTCAATCTCCTTTTATGTTCCTCATCCATATGTGGCTGTAGTTGGGCAACGTGAACCTTAAGACCCTTAATTTGAGCAACTTGTGCCTGAATCCGGGCTTCCAAAGCCTCATTTGCTTTAAAAAAGTTTGCTTTAATAGAAACTATCTTATTAGATAAATCATCACTGTTCCTGGTAAGTTTTCTCTGACAGGTTGCAACATTATCATGAAGGTCCTGAACCATAGAGTCCAACGTTTTATTATTCATTAAGGCAGTCTCTAAGGACTCCTAACAATTTGCAAGATCCACTTTTAATGATCTAAAGTTAGATCTGTCCACATCGGCCTGCAATTTTAGTGCCAAACCTCTTCATTTAAATCATCAATCAACCTCTCTCTGCCCTGTCTTCAATGACCTCCAATATCTCATTTTCTATCCAATACCATTCCCCTTCTATAGAAAAATCATCACCTCCTTCATCTTCTACCTGCTCCAAATTCTCCATAATAAATCTCTGAAGGGCTGGTCCCTGGAATCCACACTTCTTACCCTGCCTGAGAAAATACTCAATGGCAGATATAATTCACCATAAATGTGAATACGGATGGTCCACTAATAATTCAAATATAATATCAACACTATGTGAGCAACATTAGTCACAACTATTTCAATACCCAAAATCAACCAACTGCATTTACCAGTAGATAGTACTAATAGATATTATACTAGATGTTATATATGGAGCAATAAAAGAACAGAGATACAAACAAGATGACTGAATACAGTGACAAGAGCTAAATGAAGAAAACACTAAGGAAGAAATAAGGCAGAAGTATCTGAATTATAGAACAAATGAACAAAATATAGCTCTATCACATATATTACAAGACAAGTACGAGTTTACAACATGTATGACATCTAATAAATGAGGGATAGCAAGATTAGGCTAGCAATGTCACAAACAATAATGTAGCAAAATTGAATAAATTTACAATAAACTTCACAACAATAACACAGTTTTACAATTAACAGTACTTTCACAACTAGACAAATAATGGACCTGTTTAATTCAATCAAGGCAGTAACACTAAACCATGTACGCCGGCCCCTTAATTTGAACCAAACAGATGCATAAAACTACAGAACGACCATGAATTTACGACCATCCTTAGAGATATAGCAAATTCACAGTTCCCTTCCAACCTCCCGCACTGATTATACAGATATATATATGCACAGAAATACACATAACATGTAAATAAGAACCCTGTCAAACTAGATTTATCAAGTCTCACGCTGCAGGTATCAATTAATATACTCATCTGCTACGTAAAAGAACACTCCTCCTGGCAACAATTTCTGCGTCAAGGAACAAACGAATCAGTAGCAGCGCAGCAAACAGGGTTAGACCTAGACTTTCATAAGTCTTCACCACCAAGCAGGAACGCCATTATTTACGTTGACCTATTGATAAGATTCCTCGACAGATACTTGAAAACACGCCATCATCGGGCAGAAAACTTGAATTTTCAAACGTAGAAGTATGCAGTAAATACTAATTCTTGAAATAATGTTCCTTCAAATCTTCATATCGTTCGGCAGACGATAAAAAAAAAAAAAAAAAAAAAAAAAATTCAACTCACGTTCATCAGGTCACACATCATTCCTCTTACATAAATGCTGGCATCCTCGCACGGAGGTGTGCGGAGGATCCAGAGATGGAATACAAAGAAATATGACCAGTAAATCTTCAAACACTCAGGAGCATAAAACACATACGTCCAACGCCTTGAAAAGACACACAACGAATCCCCAAAGCCAAGGGACGCTTTTGTTAGCAGACTCCAAAACTGGCGTCTGCAACTTTAGGCCACCAAAAGTAATGACGTCACTTCCTGAAACCAGGGCAACGGTCTCATAAATAAATCAACTACATGTCGAACTGTATTGATATCGACATACATGTTATGAACTTTACTCATAACAGTGGGCAAGGACCGAGTGCTCCATATGGCAATGCATAATAGGACCGTGTTCGCTCTTGCACATACTATATTTCATTAGCATCTTGTAGAGTAGACATTTGCGATAGACTTAGGCGTACTAGATTTAAATAAAAAATAAAGGAACAACTGAATTTCTTCTACATACACTACTGTCTTGCAATACAGTTGATACCCTTTATGGGAAGGCGAACCACACAAAAAGTGTAGGCTAATAAGTTGGCCAAAATAAAAAGATCCACAGAAAAAAATAATTCTCTTCTCAAAAGAGCACTGATAATTTTGTTTGGATTGTTATATTTACAATTTATTGATCACGCTGAGGTACCATGAGCTGTATTTATAATAATTATTTTGCAGTCGTTTCCTGAGGTCTCAAAATTATTTTCAAAGGGTTCCTCGAGGATAAAAATGTTAAGAAAGACTGTTGGAATGTAACCTCGCCAAATCTAATACTGTACTTCTTCTTCTTCGTTCGTCCTGAAAAGGACGTTGGGTACGTTGTGTCCGTTTACAGCGAAGCTGCGATATTTGCGCCGTTCGGCAGACACATCCGACTTCAGCACGGCATCTTTTGGGACCGGGTTAGCCTTCCCTCTTCGATCCCTACTCACTCAGCCAGACTGCAGTGATGCAACCTGTTTCCAGGACCACCACTTGGAGGTGAAGTAGGGTCTTGGTCAGCTCTGGTTCACTGACCATGACGCAAGCAGTCAAGCTATGGGTCGCTGACTGCATTCCTCACTGTTGACGCATCTTAGGTCCCTAAGACCTAATAGGTACAATTTAGTAAAGTGATTCTTACGTATTATTTTAAATAACGTGGTCCATTATTGAAGTTCAGACAGTGTCTCTGCCACAAACCCAATGACGTAAATATATGTATTCTTGTAACTAACGTAAAGAAATACAACATCAATGAGAAATTATTTGGGTCGATCTCTGCTTCACTCCGGCAGTAATCAGTTACAATTGTTGTACTGACTTTATTACGTGCTTTTCAGTGATCAGCACCTTTTTTCTTTCTCTGCTATGTAGCAGATATTTTGTATTTTCAATATTCTTACACTCCTCTCAGCGATAAGTCGTTATATCTGTTTGGGGAAGGAATTGATAAGATAATATTAGCCGACAACCATGTTGGTTAATTTCGGGTGTGCCCGATATCAGGCTACGGAGTAACATTAAAATCGCCCAGCGCAGTTGCTTAATCGCTGATAAGGCCAGGGTGCGTTCTCTGTCAAGATGGTAAAGAGACGGATTTTGTGCTCAAGCGATAGATAACGAGATTACTCGTCTGTGCGACACATTTTGGACAGACATGCATGACATCATCGTTTCCGGCACACCTTGTTACAAAGACATTACTTTATACTAAAGGAATAATAAGTTATTTGTAAACATGGCCGAGAGACGAGCAGATGTTTTCATTCCATATATGGGAGACCTGACCTTTTGCATCACGCACATTATTTCAGGCGGAAATAGTTTTGAAATTACCCCACACAACACGCATGTTTGAAACGATTGGAGCTTTCTTAATATCGTAACAAAACAAATGCGGGAGGGGGGGAGGAACGGCCATATAACCTTACCTTTTCGCAGTTTTAAGACACTGTGAAGATCGCTTGCCAAGACGAAACCAGACTGTCAGAAGTTAGAATTCAGAACTCCATTTTTCAGACCGGACTATTGTTGGAGCATTTTGAAGGACTTAAACAACTCAGTAAATTTCTATAGTTTAATAAGGAACCGAGATCTGAGGAAACTGAAAACACGGAGTCACAGATGGAATCTAGTGTTAAAATAACGACCCCCAAGAGCACGTGTAAGAGGCCTAGTCAAGTGCCGTTATTCATCTGAGCATACAGTCTGTGAGCCAAGATTGTCGTAAGTTGTACTGTTTACATTTTATATTGTTCATTACTAACATGTGAAATTATATATATATATATATATATATATATATATATATATATATATATATATATATATATATATATATATATATATATATATATATATATATATATATATATATATTTCCATGTGAATATAAATATGTGAAAAGTGATAGTGGATGTCCACGTCATTTGAGGTTGGCAACCTCATCATGATTATTTAAACATATGCACTTTAAAATTAATGAAAGTTTCAAAGCCTTTCAATCAGTGTAGATGTATATGAAAACATATTCAATCTATATTGTGAACACTTTCCAATCAATGTAGATGTTAATGTAAACATATTCTTTCTACACTATTACCCTTTTCATTTGAATGTAAAGTAAATATAAAGCTATTCAATTTAAATGTAAAGAAAGTTTCCTCTCGAGGGATTAAGCTTAATTCTCATCGAGGGTAAATTCTGAGGTAGATGGGATGGTGGAATAGGAGAAAGGGACTTATAACTATGTGTCGGAAAACGCAATACTCAGGAGAACGTTTTGTTTCTATTCTTTTACCATAGTTGTTGGTGGTACCAGTTGAGGGTACTATCTCTGGAACAAGAAGAGAAAAGTGGCTTGAGCTTAAAGACGAGGGACCAACTTAGTAGACACTCCCTGACATTTCTGGGAACGTGATGCGCCCTACAACCTTGACCAGCGACGAGCGTGATCAGTCTACCGAGAACCAACCCATCAGAAGGAGCAGAACCGTCACTGACAGCTAAGTAACCCTTAAAGGCTGCCAAGTGACCTCCTTTACGCACTTATATTCGATCACAACAGTGATGATGAATTTTTGTATAAATAATTATTCATTCCTTTAAAATCTTGTTAAAATCTAAATGACTATTAAATCTGTTATTTATAGATATACAAATTTAACGTCGATTTAATCATGTTGAATGTACTGCATGTTTGTCTCAGTCAATTTACTAAATACACTCTAAACAGAGTTATACACAATAAGAAGAATTCCTCTGAGTAAATCAAAGTGGGGGCTTGAACGAACAGAAATTAATAATTGCTTAATTCTTCATAAAATGCGGCGGACGGTTATAAGTTAACAATTGCCCTGCCAATGCAGCATTGTTCTCGACTTCGGAAATATCTTATGGGACTCCCTTGCGATAGAAGCAACATTATCTTTCTATCTACAACTCTGCCGAGAGTAATCTTGTGCGAAGGTAGACACCTTTGAAGGCCCATATTAGATACTCTTGAGTTTTGGCCACTGTTTGGCCACTACTGCAAAGCAGTGGAGGCAATTCCGTGACAATCAACTCAGAAAACGAAATACATTATCTTTCTAAACTTAAGTCATAAATTTCATTAATTCGTCTGTGCTCAGCTGAAGAAATGATTAAGGCATCATAATCCGTTCAATATTATAAATTTTACATTTAGACAATTGTCCTTTTTTGTCGCGATATTTGCAGACATACAATAGAGATACTTATTATTATCTTGAAAATCACCGTCTTAGAAAATGTGCAGGCCAGGACTGTAGACCACCTTGGTCAATTCTTAAACGGGATACAAATCATGAAAAGTTCTAACTTGCGTGAATCTCTATACTTGTACATGTTTGCATTCTGTTGTCCATTTGCCTACGGCTGGTGGTCCCAGTGTCCTCCAGCTTGTCAAAGTATCTTCTAGATCCTCATAGTCCGGACTACAAATAACAAGAAGAAAAATAGAAATTATCTCTACATCCCGTCCACGTCCGTGTAGTTTCCGGTGTTCTCTGAGGGGACAAAGAAAAATGAGACTATGGTTCCTCTGGCATGTCGTAAGATTCAACTAACATGAGGTTGTGAGTCGGGCTGGCAACCTCATCATGTAAAATATATTGCTACAGAAACATTCACTACAAGAGCATATGAATGCTTTGATGCAGGCTTCCTGTAAGGGGATCAACTGCAGCGGTTGGAAATGATGATGATGATGACATCCCTTCTGTTAGTATTGTGACTCCCTGTGTTATCTTTCTTGTTTTATTTTCCTATTGTTTCTTTGTATGTCTTTATTTAATGGACTAGTGTAATTCTTAAAAATAAAATCTTTCCTCGTTTTGGCGAGCGGCGCCTTGATCAACCTAGACACTTGGTCGTCGGTTATATTAGTCGGATGTCCAAGTATAAATGACGGTATGGTCTGGTTATTGATAATTTAATCAATTTCAGATTAGGACTGGCATCATTGAAACTGTACAGTGTTGCTTCCTCCGAAGTTACTTTTGATCTTCAGTATAGTTGTTGTTGTTGTTTAACTAGGGCTGCTGAACTTCTCACTCTTTAGCAGCCAATACCAAGTTGAAGACTCCGTGGTATTATCTACACTGTAGATCTAGGCTTTTCGTGTGGCTTTTCTGCTATTCCAAAACGTGTTGAGTTGAAAACGAGCTCCAGTCTCTCCAGCTTAGCTTGCATTTAAAGGATCGTCACATCTGGTCCCAAGCTAGGAGTAAGAAGTGCGTGGCATACTGTGCATTCCCCGTCATCCAAGGGGGCTCTCCAACTATGCAGAGCTAAAATACTGCACACTCGTTCTGGGCTCTCCCAAGGAATTGTCACGTCCTGCACAGAGCCACTTCTCAGCTTCCCCTGCTGACACTGGGTCCACAATGAGATCCTTCTGCATGAAGCCAACCAAGTCAAAGCCAAAAAATTACGCCTGGGGCTCAAGTGACCTATCCAAGCTTAGTGTGCAATGCTGGGTTCTCAACAAGTTTCACCACCGGGGGAATCCCTGGAAGTGTGAAGATGATATCAAGAGTCAATGAGAATGTTATTAGCCTCACATATATAGGTTCACTTCAGTATCAACTACTTTCTCACCGTCAGCTAAATTTGCCAGCAGCGATTAAATCGGATATGGAGAGCCAATGATCTTCCCTCTTCTGAAATGTGTTCGTCTGTTCGGTAGGTGATAGCTAGCGTTTGTAATCTGGACATTATAAAGTTTCCTAAACTAAATGAAAAGAATATTCCTCAAAGTTTCCCGCTTATTTCTGCCGGTAAAATTATCTAAACAATATTATTTTCAAATTCACAAACTTTAATCTCTCATTATCATTAGCATTGTGGTTGACCAGCATTGGTCTAACTGAGTTGTGTAACAGGATATCACCATCACTAACAATTTATCCATAGATAATAAAACGATTTCCCCGATCTGTGAGCCCAACATCGGAAACACCGAACACTGGGGTTAGATATTGACACAAAGAGCGCACGTCAAGATGACAGGACAAGATAACATCTTTTTTTTATAAAAGAATAGTGAGATAAAAAACGAAATAAATAGCTCTCCGTGATCAAACAAAACTCAAACACCAACTGTTTCTTCTCTGGACACTTTCTTCAGACCATCATTTGTGTTTTTTGAAGATCGGGTGCTCAGATTTTGGAGAAAAATGTCAAAGTTGATATACATTGGTAAATCAGAACATCTTTTGTGGAGATTGGCGAATTGAAATAGATATATTAGTGTTATCAACAGTAGTCGTTTGTTGTTGTTTTTTGTTTTTTTTTTAATGTGGTGATTTTGCCGTTAGAAAAGAGTGTTAGTACGATCTGTCTATCTTCTTCTTCTGCGTTCGTCCTGAAAAGGACGTTGGTTGCGTTGTGTCGCCGTTTACAGCAAAGCTGCGATATCTGCGCATTTCGGCCCGACACATCCAACTTCGGCACAGCATTTTTTAGGACCGGGTTTGCCTTCCCACTTCGATCCCTACTCACTCAGCCAGACTGCAAAGATGCAGCCTGTTTCCAGGACCACCACTTGGAGGTGGAGTAGGGTCTTGGTCAGCTCTGGTTCACTGACCCTGACGCAAGCAGTCAGCTATGGGTCGCTGACTGCATTCCTCACTTTTGACGCGTCTTAGGTCCCATCTGCGTATCTAATACAGCAAGCCAACTTTGAGAAAGGAAAAAACAAAAGATAGCAGTATTAATGTCTATAGTTGAGTAAAAGTAGTTAAGAGCGGACAGAACGAAAACTAAGAATCTTATTGACTCACTTTTTTTTCTGTGCTCTAATTACTGAGCAAAGTTTTGTAATGGAGTTATTCGACAATTCCCATTTCAACAGCTTGTTACACAATTTATTCTGATCGCTACAGTTTTTTATGTGCTGCCTAATGTCCTCAATTGCTAAAACAAGTACTGTACATGTCTGAGAGTCACCAGGTTTGTAATATACTTAAATATCCACAGTATTGACGGGAGCGGTCATAACTCTCACGGTCTCAGCGTTCACAGGATGTAGTCTGTGCCAGCAGAATTCCGATTTGTGTACGTACATCAACACAACTCGGGCAGCAGTATCAAGTCTGGTCCGATTAGTGGTAAGTTTAATGTTCTTCATTCTTTTAAATCATGACAACTGTTCAATTATTTTTGGATTAACGAGTGGAGATGAGAATTACCAGAGTGAATGGATGAGTATGTCACGTGAGTGAGCGGTTATGTGGCACGTAAGCGTTGTTAACAAAATCTTCATCGGGTTAGTGTGCTCTTATTTCAGAAAAAGAGAAAGCTCGACATGCCCTGTGAAGTTTGCACGAATCTACTACAGCCAGGGACTGTGGTAAGTCGTGATATTTTTTCTACTTAAGTAATTTTTTTTTTTTTTTTTTTGCAGTTTAATTAAAATAAAAAGCAGTTGATGATAGAAATATTTTTTTTCCAATTCCTTGATAGTTTATTTTAACTATATCTGCTTTAACATTTTGATTTTGATATCATTACAATGCAGTCCATGTTCTGGAATCTCCAGCGTGAAAGAGGTAGAGGAAGAAGAGACAGGGGATAGAAATGAAAGGGCTGAGAAAGACTAAGATTTTACGCCGATGACGCAGGATATAAGTGTGTGACATGAGTTTATCGAAGGTCTATGCTCCTTGGTGAGCTGAAGGATAGCGGTAATGATTTTGGTTTAGTGTAACCATTTTTGTTAAAACATTTCTGTATTTTTCAGATCAGCGTGGCCAACTTCTACGTGGAGGTGACAAAGTACAAAGCAATACTCACAAGTTTACATTCGTCCATGGAAGCTTACATAAACAGCCCTGAATGGCTCGAGCTCCGTGTTAGCCGCCGTGTTCGTTCGTATGCTGAAAATTACAGAAACAAATTGAACAAGAGTATTTCACAAATTGTAACTTTAGTCCATCAATTGCCGCATGTAGATCAGCAGAACCAAACTCTCAACCCAACTACAGCGGGAACCCCACAACAGAAGAACGTCAGCGAGATTTACGCAGAAACATACATCATCAGCAGCAAGCTACGTGAACTCTTGGAAATATGGAGATGTAATTGCAATACTTGTGTTATCATTGGGAGACGTCGTTGAGACTATATCAAGGCATGCTCCGTAAAGACGACAAGAATTGCAGAAGGCAGAAAGCAATAGAAGAATAACGAATCAAGCAATATTAATAAATTGTAGAATCAACACACTCGGTTAATAACAGTATGAGGTAAATAAACCACAAAATGGAAATCTAAATTACGCAGAATATCCTAATTATTCAGAATCTATACCTAAACGCCAAGAAGACCAAAGTATTGACAACAGACAAACCAGAAATTGAAATTGATAACGAAGAACTGGAAAGTGTTAATGAATTCGAATACTTAGGATCAATCATCAATAGCTCTGGCGACTGTGCAGTAGAAATTAAAAAGAAGACTTGCAACTGCTTCACATAAACTAATACAGATGAAAAACATATGGCAAGGCACAAGAAAAGAAACAAAGTTACAACTGATCAGAGCATGTATATTCCCAGTAGCAACATACGGCTGCGAGACTTGGACACTCAATAAAACAGTTGCAAAAAATGTTACATCATTCGAAATGAAATGCTACAGAAGGATGTTGAGAATACCCTGGACAGAAAAAAAGACCAACAGGGAAGTACTGCACTCACTAAACATACAGGAACATTGGCTTTTAAATACCATCGCAATACGGAAGCTGAAATTTTTCGGTCATATAAAAAGACATAATAGTCTGGAAAAAATAATGATGGAAGGCATGGTCCCTGGAAAAGGGGGAAGGGGTCGACCTAGACGACGGTGGACCCAGGACATCACAGAGAGTCTGAACTTGTCTTTGGCTGATGCAGGTCGACTTGCCCAGAATCGTGATGCGTTCAGAGCAGCTGTAATGGAGACAACGTTCTGGAAAGAATACGTCACATGATGATGATCCTAATTATAAGTAACAATGAAGTTGAACGGGGTAGCTTCTCTACCGAGATGGTATATGACCGGAGACAAATGAAGCTCATCGAATGCTACGCCACTCTCCTCCCATTTCTTTAATTTAAAAAATAATAATAATAATATCAGGGGCTTATTGCTACAGCAGTGAGCAACACAGAAGAACGACCTGATGACTTGGAAACCCTCTGGAATAAATTCAAGGATATCATAAAGACAGCTGCTGCAGAAGCATGCGGTGAAGTCCGACTTGGGAACCAGAGAAAGAGGACACCTTGGTGGACAGAGGAAGTCAAAGAGAAAATAAGAGAGAAGAAAATGGCATGGAAACAATACTTGGGAGCTAAAAACACAACAGGACAAATGGAAAAATATAGAGAATATGTGACACTCAGAACAGAAGCAAAGAACAAAGTGCTAGCAGCAAAACAGAAGTCCTGGGAAGAATTTGGAGAAAAGCTAGAAAAAGATGCACAAGAAAACCAGAAATTGTTCTATAAGACCCTAAAGAACATGAGGAAAGAAAAACAATGCCCTCTCAAATTTATAAAGGACAAGCAAGGCAAATTGCTTACTGCCCCGAAGGAAGTAATGGAAAGATGGAAAGAATATTTCTCAGAACTCCTGTATGGTGAGCATGATGAAGCATCAGAAATAATAAACACTAGCACAGAAGAGAAAACCAATGATGGTGAAGATGACATAAAGATGGAAGAACTGAGGGCAGCACTGGAGAAAATCAAGATGGGCAAAGCAGCAGGGCATGATGGTATAACACCAGAAATGGTTAAGTACATGGGAGCATCAGGCGACCTATTACTCTTAAAGGTCCTACAGGCAGCATGGTGCAACAAGACCATACCAAAGGATTGGGAGATTGCCATCATAACACCAATTTTCAAAAAGGGTGACAATCGACAATGTGGAAACCATAGAGGCATATCCCTTCTCAGTGTCCCTGGTAAAATCTACTCTAGAATCCTAGAGCAGAGACTCCGACGCCTAGCTGAGCCACAATTGGATGAGGTCCAGTGCGGATTCCGAGCAAACCGAAGTACTCAAGACCTAATCTTCACACTCAGACAGCTGAGTGAAAAGGCCCTTGAGTATAAGAGTGAGATCCATCTTTGTTTCATAGATCTGGAAAAGGCGTTTGACAGGGTCCCTTGGAGCAAACTTTGGGACTGTTTGGCAAGGAAGAATATTCCAGCACCTCTGATTCATGCTATACAGAGCTTCTACAAGTCTTGCAGAAATTATGTGAGGACAGCAAACCATAAGTCAGAAGAGTTCAGGACCACCACTGGTGTAAGACAAGGTGATATCCTATCACCTTACCTCTTCATACTCCTTATGGACGATGTCATCAAGGCATGTAAGGAGAGAACAAGAAAGTATTCAGTGGGGTACTGGAAGATGAGACAGGTCTATATTTCGGAGATGGCATTTGCTGATGATGTTGCATGTGTGTCAGTTGTGTAGTAGTAAAATGAGGTAATACTGGTTTTGTTTTGTTCAAGCTCTGTTGGTATTTGTCATCATGACTTCAATAGTTTGTCTTTAGGGATCAGTATTGGAGATGTTCACAGTTCCTGATTTTAAGACAAGTAAATTCCCCTCTGAATGGTATTTTTATAAAGTTATTTCTAGATGAGGGGACATAATGTTGAGCTCAGCTGGCCAACTCTGCTTATCTTTAGTGATGGCGGCAGGAAAGGACTCCTCTGCTCGAATTCTCCTCTGGGCTCAGGAGACACCTCACTGATAGCTAAAAAGACCAAGGAGTATGCTGTCCGACTCTGGATTCAGCACAGCTATGACCAGGTGCTGCTCACTACCATCAAGACCACTGTCCCACAATTTCATGGAAATAAACACAGATACGTTGATTAGCAATGAATTCTGGCACAAACTGGCACAAATTCCGTTCTGCCTATGTTCCAGGCTTTTATTTTAGCAAAAATGTGAGCTGGCTTCAACGTACTGTCGCTTTATCAAGCTTATTTGAATTAGTGGTCTCGAACTAACGCTCCCAAGTGTGTATATCAGCGAGACTGGCCAATGAGCCACGTTTCGACAAGTGTTTGAAAAAATGTTACCTTTTCCCGTTTCCCCTAACAACCAAGATAGTATTTATAGCCCGACCAATCGTGGTTAGGCTTTCATTTGTTGCGCTCCAATCAATTTGGAGTTTACATGGTAGGCTATTTATGTAACGTAAGGTTTTTTCAAACACGTTATAAAAAAAAATTTTATGAGCAGAAATGATTTTATGCTGTCAGGCACCCCCAATATTTTATTTTGGGTATAATTTATTAATTCCTGGACTATTTGCGTAACGTTTTACATATTATTTGTCAGCAAACCCTAAGGAACCCAAAAATACTAATTTAAAGGAGCTACGTGGCTGCGTTCAAAATATGCAATTTCTTCTATCTCCTGTTTAGAAGATGTGCTGTCTGGGTACTGTTATGTGTTCAAACGTAAACCCATATAATGTTGTCTTTTCTAATAAGAGTCTGTTATGATTTATAAACCTAACTCTGGGAAAGGGTAGTGTATTTTATCACTGTCCGTCTGAAAAAAAATTTAGTGCATGTAGACTTACACGCGTGATGGTAGTAATTGTGTATCGCGCGAAGCGGGTTTAGTGTTCGGCTTTCTGCCTCTCCCTTCTCTTTTTATCCCTTTAGTCCATCTGTTCGTTCGTTTTGGTAACGCAGTATAATTAATGTTAGGGTTAATTTAGGTCATTACGCAGTACGTCTCAATGCTTTTCCAAGAAATACAGCACACGTTTCATTGAAGAAGGCGGGTAATAATACAGTAAGCTTTACTATCAACGTGAAAGCGTTACAATTTGCAGACGAAGCAGAAAACAAGGGGGATTTCGAGTACATTCTTTGTGACAGCACTGTCATTTTACCATTGCTCTTCTCTTTATTAATTTTATTTGTTAGGCTTCATTTTACCTAATAATTTATATATGTGGATTAGAATATTTCATGACACTTCCCCTCTTAAAACAGACATTATATGTCAGTCCTTTATTCTATATACACATAGAGAAATTTATTATTATTCTGGGGTTTACGGTGATTCTCATCACACGGATGGCGGCTTAAAAAATCCGCTCCCAGATTTGTTTTTCCAGATATATATTCAATGCTAAAATTATATGGAGCCAGAAGCAAAGACCATCGGAGTAACCTAGAGTTCTCATGCTTAGCCTGTGCTAAAAACGATAAAGGTTTGTGGTCAGTTTGCAACTTAAATGCCTTCCCATATAGATAAATATTGAATTTCTTTATTGCCCATATTACTGCAAGACATTCTTTTTCGCTAGTTGAGTAGTTGATTTCAGCTTTATTCAACTTTCTGCTAGCATATGCCACTGGGCTTAATTCCCCATCCAATGCATCTGATTTCTGTAGTAAAGTTGCACCTAGCCCAATATTACTTGCATCCGTCCTTACTATGAATTCTTGACTTAAGTCAGGTAATTTCAAAATGGGTTTACTTGTGAGCTTTTCCTTCAATTCTTGGTAAGTCATTTCACATTGTGGTGTCCATGTAATGCGATCTGGAAGTCCTTTACGTGTCAATTCCGTTAAAGGTGCACATATGGAATTAAAGTTTTTGATATACTTCTGGTAGAAACCACATAATGAGACAAAGGATCTCACGTCCTTCTTGGTTTGTGGTCTCGGGGCTTTTTGTAGTTTCTCTAAATTCTTTGGGTCAGGGGTCATGTTTCCCTGATAAACTGTGTGTCCCAAAAATTCCAATTCTTTACATCCAACACAACATTTGGTTGGACGGGCTGTTAAATTTGCCTCCCTAAGTCGATCAAACAGCATGTTCAGAGAGTCAATGTGTTCCTCAAATGTTTCTGTTGCTATAAGGATATCATCCATAAAATTTGTTATACAGGGATTATTCAGAGGATCCAATAATTTTCTCATCATTCTAGAGAAGACACTAGGCGCATTCTTCAATCCAAATGGCAATCTATTAAACTCATAGTGTCCTTCTGAGGTACTGAAAGCTAGGTATGGTCTAACCTCAGGCTTTACTGGAATCTGATAGTATCCTTTACTCAGATCCACTTTTGAGAAATATTTAGCTTTATTTAGTCTGGCAAACAGCTGATTTGTATCCGGCAATGGATCCACCTGTCCTTCTGTAATAGCGTTCAGTCTCCTGTAATCTATACAGAGTCTATGTTCTCCAGAGGGCTTCCTTAAGAGTACAACACCGGAACTATACGAAGACTCACTGTGCGAAATAATTCCTTCTTTCAATAGATAGTCTATCTCTTCCTTCAAAGCTTTTTCCTTAGCAAACGGAATCGAATATGGTTTCATACAGACAGGTGTGGAGTCTATGAGTTTCATATCATATTCCAATAGGTTTGTATGCCCTGGTCGGTCTGTTAACACCTCTGCATGATTATTTAGAACCTGTTGCACTCTCTCTTTCTGAGTTTTCGTTAAATGTGTACTGATTTTCACCTGTGCTGCTGTCTCACAGGGGTGTAATGGATATTCAAATGATGAAAGTGGTTCCTTTTTCATCTCCATGGCGATGGACAAGGTCAACAAGTGTGTCTCTTCCTGATGTTCTCTTTCCAAATATTTCTTCAGGAGATTCACATGATAGATTTTTTCTTTCCCCTTCTTATCTATCTTATAATTTGTTCTAGACACCTTCTCTAGAACTGTATATGGACCCTGCCATCCAATTTGTAACTTATTCTGACTCCCGGGCAAAAGAAGCAGTACCTTCTCTCCCACAGCCAAATTTCTGTCTTTCGCCTTCCTGTTATAATAGGCAGCATGTTTCTTCCTGGCTTGTTTCAAATTTTCATTGGCAAGTTTCCAGCCAGTTTTTTAACCGAGTGGTCAGCTCATTCACATATTGGTATGAAGATGTAATGTTTTCCTCTGCCTTTTCATCAGTCCACGTTCTTAACAAAGCTACATATGGACCTTTAATTGTGTGGACCTATTTGTCCATGCACCGGTATGGTCTCTTCCACTTGAAGCTTTATAGTGATGATTTTTCCTCCCAGAGTTATCATTCACAAACGACCGCTACCAATTTTTCTTTTGGGGCTTTCTCCCCTCTTAAAATTCTTGATGAGAGATTTCCTCCCTACATCCTCTTCCTCCAGTTTGTTTAAGTCCGATTGAGGGATTGTCGGCTTATCCTGGGGTAAGACATCCTTTTGCACTCTCCGCATAGTGGCCATTGTAAAACAGTTAAGTGAAGCTTGTCCGTGAAAAGGGGCTTCCCATTCCATTTGGTCCACTTTATCAAATCTATTTTTCCTTTTATTGTCAGGCCTGATTTTGCCCCATGGCGTGTCCAGGTCCTGATCCATGTTCCCACTTGTGGGTGTTCCCTCATGTGCTATGCTACACCTTTCTACAAAATTCTCAATGTCCCATCTTGCTTTGGGCCAATAATAATTGTGAGCCACCTTTTGAATGATGGTACCTATTTTCTCATGGTCCCCATCTGGTTTCACATGTAGGCTCCTTATTAATTCTGTCCTGTATCTTTTTGGAAGAACCAGCTGTCCGTGACCATTGGATCTAGCTCCAGTCTTCCTATACATCAACTTGTTTTTCATGTAAAAATCTCCCTTGCCTGGAGTTGTATGACAAGTTGACAATTTTCTGAAACAAGGCTTGAGTGTTTTATCCCCAGCCTGTGCCTTCCTCATCTCTTCTGGAGTGGTATCCAACATAATATCCTCCTCCTGTCTTGAGGTCGACCTGACCTGAAGGGTTGCCATATACACAGGTTTCCTTCTGCAACGGTCAGTGTCATGATTGTCCATCTGACAATTTTTTACACCACCTTTTTCCTTGGTTGAAAGATTTTCTTTCATCATATTTCCTTTCATCGAATTGTGGGAATTTATTTTTATTGTCATACCGTGGCCTATCAAATTGGTGCTTACCTTTATTTTGATCCCTAGGATCAAATTTATTAAAGTTCTGTGGTGCCCTAAAGTTGTCCACCTGTTTCTTTTTATTACCTGTTACCTCTGCTTGAGCTGCTTGATACCTTTCAGCAACATTTAGCAACTCACCCAGCCTCTCTGCACCTTGTTCCATGAGAAACTTTCTCAGGTCTGGAGCCATGGACTCTCTTAGTTGCTCTATAAGGACCATTTCCTTAAGATCTTGGGTTTTCCCCAGAGAAGTCCATTTCTCCAAGTATGTCTCTATTCGTGCAGAGAACTGGTGATAGGTTTCACCTGACAGTAGTTTAGCATTCCTAAATTTTTTCCTGTAAAACTCTGCATTCTTTTCATACCTTAACAAAAGAGCCTGCTTTAGCATGTCATAATTTTCCTGATCACCTCTGCTCATTTTTGCAAAAACTTCATAAGCTGCCCCACGAAGTCCCTGAGATAACTTTAAGCTCCACCTTTCTCTCTCTAACCCATACGTGGTAGCTAATAGTTCGTACCTATTTATATAGCTCTCAATATCATCGTCTTTCTCAACAAAATGATCTAAATGAAAATTCATAGCTGAGATTGAGGCTCCTTGAGTAACCGTAGCATCAGAGGCAAAGGGACTGGCACCATTTTCAGGAGCATGGCCTTGAAACTCAAACTCCCTTAGTCGTAACTCATGTTCCCTTTGTAATCTTTTATCTTCTGCTTCCCTTTCTGCAGCTAATTTTCTTTCTTCTCTTTCTGCAGCTAATCTCTTGTCTTCTCTTTCTGCCTCCAATTTCTTAGCCTCAGCCTCAATCTGCAACCTCTTAGTCTCAGCCTCAGCTTGCAACCTCTTAGTCTCAGCCTCAGCTTCAAATTGTAACTTCTTAATTTCCCTTTCAGCCTCTAACCTTCTTTCGGCTTCTTTTTCTAATCTTCTTTCTTCGCGTTCAATAAATTTGTCACATTCCGTTGTGACATAGGCAACCATAACTTGCCCATCTAATCCTAACTCTTTTGCAGTCTGAACCGCAGCAGATCGAAATTTGGCCAGGTCCGCCATTGTCTATCATGTAACTTAATACAATGTCTAACCAACAATTCAATCTCTAATGGACAAAACAGGCACCGTGAGCTCAACCTTATTTAATTCCACCCAAGGATACCTTTTAATTCTTATATTCCCTGAAGTGAATTACCCCCAATATTTTTAATAGTTAAAGATTCAAAATCCCAAGAGCGAGACCCCAATATATGTGGTGAAGTGGGATGTTATAAATATTTATAGGGGACTTAGTGTACTGACTGAGATCAGCTGTGAAGGTATCTATATCTATTAAAAGTAGTGTATTATAGATAACCTTACTTGCTACCACATATCTCTTTATCTCAGTCAGAATTATTCTGGAATAGTGTGATGCTACGTTATGTGTCTAGGGTATGTGTATGAAGAAGTGTAAGTCACAACAACAGACAGATAAACAATTTAATGTAATCCACTACTCTTGACAACACTGTGACACTCACATACATATAACACTCTATGAGAATATCTTAAAGGAGGCACTGATAACTTTCAAATAACAATATGTATTCATTACTGGCATGAATGAATATGTGTCCTGATTCAACTACAAGGGAATCAGGAATCACAATCAATTTAAATTACAAGTTATGTACAGAATGTATTTAATATGAATATTGTAGTGACATATATTATTACAAATGTTCTATGTGTGTCAGTTGTGTAGTAGTAAAATGAGGTAATACTGGTTTTGTTTTGTTCAAGCTCTGTTGGTATTTGTCATCATGACTTCAATAGTTTGTCTTTAGGGATCAGTATTGGAGATGTTCACAGTTCCTGATTTTAAGACAAGTAAATTCCCCTCTGAATGGTATTTTTATAAAGTTATTTCTAGATGAGGGGACATAATGTTGAGCTCAGCTGGCCAACTCTGCTTATCTTTAGTGATGGCGGCAGGAAAGGACTCCTCTGCTCGAATTCTCCTCTGGGCTCAGGAGACACCTCACTGATAGCTAAAAAGACCAAGGAGTATGCTGTCCGACTCTGGATTCAGCACAGCTATGACCAGGTGCTGCTCACTACCATCAAGACCACTGTCCCACAATTTCATGGAAATAAACACAGATACGTTGATTAGCAATGAATTCTGGCACAAACTGGCACAAATTCCGTTCTGCCTATGTTCCAGGCTTTTATTTTAGCAAAAATGTGAGCTGGCTTCAACGTACTGTCGCTTTATCAAGCTTATTTGAATTAGTGGTCTCGAACTAACGCTCCCAAGTGTGTATATCAGCGAGACTGGCCAATGAGCCACGTTTCGACAAGTGTTTGAAAAAATGTTATCTTTTCCCGTTTCCCCAAAACAACCAAGATAGTATTTATAGCCCGACCAATCGTGGTTAGGCTTTCATTTGTTGCGCTCCAATCAATTTGGAGTTTACATGGTAGGCTATTTATGTAACGTAAGGTTTTTTCAAACACGTTATAAAAAAAAAATTTTTATGAGCAGAAATGATTTTATGCTGTCAGGCACCCCCAATATTTTATTTTGGGTATAATTTATTAATTCCTGGACTATTTGCGTAACGTTTTACATATTATTTGTCAGCAAACCCTAAGGAACCCAAAAATACTAATTTAAAGGAGCTACGTGGCTGCGTTCAAAATATGCAATTTCTTCTATCTCCTGTTTAGAAGATGTGCTGTCTGGGTACTGTTATGTGTTCAAACGTAAACCCATATAATGTTGTCTTTTCTAATAAGAGTCTGTTATGATTTATAAACCTAACTCTGGGAAAGGGTAGTGTATTTTATCACTGTCCGTCTGAAAAAAAATTAGTGCATGTAGACTTACACGCGTGATGGTAGTAATTGTGTATCGCGCGAAGCGGGTTTAGTGTTCGGCTTTCTGCCTCTCCCTTCTCTTTTTATCCCTTTAGTCCATCTGTTCGTTCGTTTTGGTAACGCAGTATAATTAATGTTAGGGTTAATTTAGGTCATTACGCAGTACGTCTCAATGCTTTTTCCAAGAAATACAGCACACGTTTCATTGAAGAAGGCGGGTAATAATACAGTAAGCTTTACTATCAACGTGAAAGCGTTACAATTTGCAGACGAAGCAGAAAACAAGGGGGATTTCGAGTACATTCTTTGTGACAGCACTGTCATTTTACCATTGCTCTTCTCTTTATTAATTTTATTTGTTAGGCTTCATTTTACCTAATAATTTATATATGTGGGTTAGGGCCAAGGACCAAAGATGGAAAGCTAATAACATTACAAGAACTAAGGTCAATTAAAATTAAATAAAAAATTCCCACCACGTAACGCTTTGAACCCTAATTCGCAAATCACTCCTGAGGTAATGTGTAATCAAAATTATTTCTGAGAAACCACTGAAATATGGGAAACCAGCGTTCTAATTTCTTTGGAAATGGAAGAACACTTAGTCAAGGTGGTGAAGTTGTGCTTACCATTCCTATCTGCTTCTTAGACACCTTTTCGAAGACTTTCTTTGTCGATCGGATCTCTTACGTATCTGCTTGTCTCTTACTTGACTTTGCTCTTTTGTCCATGCCTTGATTTCCGTATACATTCTTGTTGATGGTTTTTTTAGTGATATGTTTTTTAGTGATTTTGCTGCTCCTTAAACTTGTATTTGTCCCTTGTCTAAGTGTTATTTTTAATTGTCCAGCTATGTGAATCTTTTTTGTTACACCATCATTGATTAATATCTTAATCTTAATCTTGGTTACTGTTGTTAATTAATCACAAAATTTACTAGTGCTATAGGAATGCACATTTGGCATGTATCATGCCTTCTTTTAAATTTATATACAGAGTTACTTTTGTTTCACTGTATTAATGTGGGATTTTTAATCCATTCGCGTGTAAAATCGAGGCTTTTCTCACAAGTTCTTGTCAGCTCCTAGCTGTTTGAAAAACGGCACTTTAGACAAGATTATGTGATAGTATGTGCTATGCACGAATCATCGTATGAAATTACTAAAGTAATTTTTCCTACTTTTCAACACAGAATGTTAATAATTGTAGCTATGTGACATGACTTCAAGCTAAAATTTGCTTCATTAAATTACCCCAAAAAAATTTTCTTCAATAAAAATAAACAAATTAAAATGGTTTTGTAATCGTCAGTTCAAATGTACACTAGAAATACAGGCTGCACTTTTCACCTCACCTCACCACACATGTATATAGCTTTTATTTATACATTTATTATTCATTATTGTTCATACAGAAAGCAAAAAATCTTCCGTTTTTTGTTGACCATTCTAAGCCTTAAGCTATATTTCATAATGTTTTATGCTTTACTGTTGTTATTTACGTCGTCCCTGTATTTCTGTTCTTTTTATTTTTGGGGTGGGGGGTTGGGGGGGAGGGGGGGGCACGTGCTGATAAGCTGTGTGTGGAGACGCAGTTTCCTGTGCGAGAAGAGTTCCCATGGTCAACCACCACAATCAGTCATACCCTTTAGCTCCCCAAGGAGCATAGGCCTTCAACAAACACATGTCAAGTCTTCATGTACAGTGCCATCCGCTCAAGTTATTTCCATGTTTTCCTCATTTTTTTCACCTCTGTATCCAGTTCTCTTCTCTATGTGTTTTTTGGTCTACCTCTGCCTCTCTTTCCCTGTGGATTCCAGAACAAGAACTGCATTGTAATTCTATCAACAGGTTTCCTCAATGTGTGTCCTATCCATCGCCAGCCTCTTCTTCTCAACTCTTCTTTCACTGGCACTTGTCTGGTTCTTGTCATCAATTCCATATTTGTGACTTTGTCATACCATTTCATTCCTTCTATTCTACGCAAGCACCGTTTATAAAAGTCTAGCTTTTTGGTTGTTGTTTTTGTTGTTCTCCATGTCTCAGAGCCATACAATAGTACTGACTTCACATTTGAGTTGAAGATTCTTATTTTCGTGTTGGACGTGATTTCTCTTCTTCTCCATATGTTTCCCAATGTAATGAAAGCTCCTCTTCCTTTTTGTATTCTTATTTTGATATCACTGTCTGTCCCTCCAACTGTGTCTATATTACTTCCAAGATATGTGTACGATTCTACATCTTTTAGTGGTGTTTCTTCAAGTTCAACCTTGTTATCATTTCTTGTATTTATTCTCATGATTTGTGTCTTTTCCCTGTGTACGAGTATTTTCAGGCCCACTTGTTGTGATCTCTCATCGAGAATTTTCCATTTTCTCTTGCATCTGATTATGGTTTGGGACAGAAGAGCCAAGTCATCTGCAAAATCTAGATCATCAAGCTGTTTAGTCAGATTCCACTGGATTCCATTTCTGTTGTGTGATGTTGATGTTTTCATGACCCAGTCTATTGCTAGTAAGAAAAGAAATGGAGACAAGAGGCATACCTGTCTCACTCCCGTTCTAATCCTAAACGGTTTTGTAAGTTGTCCTTCATGAAGAACTCTGCATGTCATGTCCATAGTTAATGATCTTCATGGGAACTCCATAATGCCTCATCAATTTCCAAAGCGATTCTCTGTCTACACTGTCAAATGCAACAAGTCCACGAATCCGACGTATAGCGGTGAATTCCATTCCAGACTTTGTTCAACTGTTATTCTCAATGTGGCTATCTGTTCTCTGCAGGATCTATTTTGTCGAAAACCTGCTTGTTCTTTTCTCAGTTGCTTGTCTATGGACTCTTTTAATCTCTCAGGGATGATTCTGTTTAATACTTTTCCTGGCACTGATAGTAACATTATTCCCCTATAATTTGTGCACTCTTGTAAATTTCCCTTCTTAGGCAACTTGACCAGATAACCTTCCTTCCATTCTGCTGGTATTTCCTCTCTCTCCCAGACTTTGCCAAGTAGTTTGTATAATATATCTGTAGAGGTATCAATATCTGTTTTGATGGCCTCTGCTGGAATGCAATCTGGACCAGCTGCTTTTCCATCTTTCAGAAGCTTCATGGCTTTCTTTATTTCTTTTCTACTTGGTCGTTCATAGCTGATTTGATGTTTCTTTTTACTTGTTTGTTTGCTTCTATGTACACTTCATGAGCCTTGGCTTTGGAGCTTCTGGTTTTGCTTCTGTTTAAATCTGCTTTCTTGTTTTTCCTGTCTTCTATCTTACTAATGGTTTCTGTTGTTATCCATGCTTTGTGCAGATGTTCTTTTTCTCAGTACTTCTTCACGTCTCGTTCCATATATTTTTTACTTGTTGCCAGTTGTCTTCCGTATCTGTTTCATCTTCCAGCTGTTGGAGTACTTGGTATTTGTTGGATACTGTGATTGAAAATTTTTCTCTTATTTCCTGATTTCTTAGATATCCCACATTATACTGTTGTCTATAGCTATATGCTGTTGTAAATTTCTTGAATTTTAATTTTGTTTTAGCCAACAGAAGATGGTGGTCTGATACAACATCTGCTCCTCTACATACTTTCACATCATGCAATGATGACCTAAACTTCTTACTTATGCATATGTGATCAATCTGATTTTCAGTTCTGTGGTCTGGTGATATCTATGTTGCTTTATGTATTCTTTTATGTGGAAATATGTTTCCTCCTATAGCTAGTTTCAACCACCACATCTCTTCAAAATTTATTTCCAACACAGGCTGACAAAAACCCACAGGAAAATAATAAGCAATTCACCAAAGACTAAATAAAAATTACTTTTACCATACTCATTTGAAAACAAAAACGACTGCACAATATCGAAGAGCAGAAGCATCTAAATTATCATCATTTTCCTTTGAGCTCTTAATGAAGCGTGGAGCTACCAATGCAGGAAGCCCGCTGTCCAAAACTACGTTATTTTTGTCGGTTTGTAGTGCTGAGCCACAAATGGATGAGGTCCAGAGTGGCTTCCGAGCAAACGAAGCACTCAGGACTTTATCTTCACACTTCAGGCAGCTGAGTGAAAAGGCCTTTGAAATATAAAGTTGCGATGCATCTTTGTTTCTTGGATCTGGAGAAGGTGTTTGACATGGTCCCCTGGAGCAAACTTTGGGACTGCTTGGCAAGGAAGAACATTCCAGCACCTCTGATGCATGCTATACAGAGCTTCTACAAGACTTGCAGAAATTATGTGAGGACGGAAAACCATAAGTTGGAAGAGTTCAGGACCACTACTGGCGTAAGGCAGAGTGGTATTCTGTCGCTTGTCCTTTCATACTCCCCATGTACAATGTTATCCAAGCATGTAAGGAAAGGACCAAAAAGTATTCTGTGGGGTACTGGAAGATGAGACAGGTCTGTATTTTAGAGCTGGCGTTTGCCAACGATTTGCCCTCATTGCTCAATCAGAGGCACATCTTCAATCCCACCTGCAAGTCTGGAAGAAAGACCTGGAGAAGAGTGGGATGGTTATCAGCAGCTCCAAAACAAAAACCAGTGATCTCAAGAGAAGAAAAAAGGCATCATATTATGCTGGGAGAACATATCCTGGAGCAGGTAACCACTTTAAATACCTTAGAGCTATCATAGAATGGAAGGGAGCTATGACAGACTGAAGGAAGGCATCAAAGAAGAGGTGGCTACTAGAAGAGCGGCAGCTGGGAGACTTTTTCAGGCAATAAATTGAGGACTCTTCAGCAAAATAAAGATTGGCAAGAGGACATAGATGGCTGTATACCGCTCCACCTATGGCCTCATCTTGATTCTATAGATGCAAGTCATGGGCAATGATTATACCCCACAAAACCCAGCTCCAGACCTCAGAAAGGTATCTGATGAAGGTTATTGAAGTAACAAGAAAAGACATGGTCCGTAACCAGACGATACAGCAAGGCCTTCAAAACCCAGTCCCTGCAGACCCAAGTAGAACAGTTCCAATTATGATGGCTTGGCCATGTCTGCAGAATGGAAGAAGATCGGCTACAACGACAAGTATGGGAAACCAAGAGCCAGTGATCCAGACCTCCAGGACCACCCAGAGTTTGCTGGGAGGACAACATTAGACAATCCCTAGAGGACCGAGGACTAGATTGGAGCCAGGCCAGGAGGAAGACCGCAGATAAGGACAGTATGGCATTCTCTGAGGCAAACCTCTACACCCCATGGTACAAGAGGAACGACTAAGTAAATGAGAAGTAAGTAAGTAAGTTGTAGTGCATCTACCTTTCTCGACTACTTTTATCTGCATGTTCGACTACTTTTATCTGCATGTTCGCTTCATTATATGCCAATATGTAAACAATAACTGTCACTTATAAAGCCAGAATCAAAAGCAGAAGAAGCCAAAGTATGTGAAAGATGCAGCAGCACACTAAGGGGAGGGGAATGCAGGAGGGTGTCTGCCCCAGGTGACAGCCAGGAAGGAGATGCCATCGGACACTGTTATCACAGCACTATAATTATTTAAAATCTAATTGCAAGCGTAATATTTTTTCTGTTTTTATTTATGGGGTTGCCAAGGGTTGGATCCGACCCAGGTGACAAATACTTTAATTACGCCCCTGGAAAGATAAACATTATTTTGAAGTTCTAAGCAGCAGCAATGGTAACAGGAAAAAAACACACACACACAAAGGTCAAAGATACATCTGGGACTTGCAGTAGTCTATCCCCTAATCAGACATACAATGTCACACGTAATCTTCAGTACACTACAACCAACAGCAAGACAATGTCACATGTAATCTTCAGTACACTACAACCAAGAGCAAGAAAATGTTACATGTAATCTTCAGTACACTACAACCAACAGCAAGCAAATGTCACATGTAATCTTCAGTACACTACAGCCAAGAGCAAGAAATGTCACATGTAATCTTCACTACACTACAACCAAGAGCAAGAAAATGTCACATGTAATCTTCAGTACACTACAACCAACAGCAAGCAAATGTCACATGTAATCTTCAGTACACTACAACCAACAGCAAGAAAATGTCACATGTAATCTTCAGTACACTACAACCAACAGCAAGCAAATGTCACATGTAATCTTCAGTACACTACAACCAACAGCAAGCAAATGTCACATGTAATCTTCATTACACTACAACCAACAGCAAGCAGATGTCACATGTAATCTTCAGTACACTACAACCAACAGCAAGAAAATGTCACATGTAATCTTCAGTACACTACAACCAACAGCAAGACAATGTCACATGTAATCTTCAGTACACTACAACCAACAGCAAGCAAATGTCACATGTAATCTTCAGTACATGTAATCTTCACACTACAACCAACAGCAAGCAAATGTCACATGTAATCTTCAGTACACTACAACCAACAGCAAGCAAATGCACAAATGTCACATGTAATCTTCAGTACACTACAACCAACAGCAAGCAAGCAAACTACAACCAACAGCAAGCAAATGTCACATGTAATCTTCAGTACACTACAACATGTCACATGTAATCTTCAGTACACTACAACCAACAGCAAGCAAATGTCACATGTCTTCAGTACACTACAACCAACAGCAAGCAAATGTCACATGTAATCTTCAGTACACTACAACCAAGAGCAAGAAAATGTCACATGTAATCTTCAGTACACTACAACCAACAGCAAGAAAATGTCAGCAAGAAAAACTGCTTGGAATAAGAGGGTGGTTTCATAAAAATTCTTTCCACAACTGATCAAACATGATTTATCTGCACAACATTTGGCTTGCCCTGCTTGATAAAACTGTCAACGTTGGTTTGTGTTGAATACCAAGTGTTTATTTTGATAATTTAAAATATCTGCTGTCAAATGGTTAGGTCATAAATTCAACAATGGTCTTAGTTGTATTTAAAATGTATGAGAAAGTGGAAAATTAAGTGGAGACAAAAAAAAAAAAATCCAAAAAAAAAAACACTTACCCAGCTATACATCTCAACATTCCAGTTTTGAAAATGTGCACATGACTAGAAAACAGACCTTAATCATTAGATAAGTGACTGCCAACCATCCACTGTAATTATTAATGTGAACTGATGCACCTCTTCAAGAACAAACTTGTATTGTTCACAAACAACAAACACTCAGGACAATTTTTGTTTCTACAACACTGAAGAGCGGTATTCAATATTTGCATTTAAAAAATAAAAATCACGTAAACAAAACAAGCAAAAAAAAAAAAAAAAAAAAACCATGTTTCTATTCAATCATCATCATCATGTTCCTTATTGTTCCCAAATGAAGCATAGAGTCACCACTGCTGCTGGTCCCCTTGGAAGAAGCCAGCACCAAAACATTCATGTGCCTCTGCTGTGATGGTTTTTGGTGCAATCTGTTTTACATGATGACGTTGTCATCCCAATGTCTCCTCATATCAGTCACCTCGTATCAGTCACCTCATATCAGTCACCTTGTATAACATACCTGAGGGACCAGTAATCCTATTCTGTCTTTGTCTCTTCAGAGCCTGTGATGGGAACCGTGAGGCTGTGCACTGTGATGGGAACCGTGAGGCTGTGCACTGTGATGGGAACCTAATCATGTTAAACAAATTGCTACCAAAACCATCACTGCAAGAACACATAAAATGTTTAGATGCAGGAAGCAGACAGTGGTTCCTTGTTGCTTGACAAGTGTAAAGGAGAAAGATAATGATAATTATAGCTCTCTAGCTTCATTAAACAAAAACAGCAAATCCATGAATGACTATTGGGCATGGAGCTGGTTAAAAAAACAAAACTTTTTACCACAAAAACTTCAACAAAATATTCTGACTATCAAACAGTTCTGTTCCACCTCAGTTTTGTTTTGCCAAATGTGAAAGTATCAGGACTTAAAAAGCATCAGCTTCCAGATTAAAGGAATTTAATTTTACTTAAATCAGTGACAGCATCTGATTGGTATAGTGGTTAGAGAGCTGGCCTCCCACATCAAATGTACCGGGTTCCAGGTTTGAAACCTGATAACATCACACTCCAATCTACCCAACTGTAAATAGTTACTTGACTGCTGTTGTGTTAGGCAAGACAAAGGCAGTAAGGAAGGAAATTTGCTGCCCCTACTAATAAAGCTTTTAACGCATCACTCCCCTAATGAAGTATCTGCCACGGGAGTACCTTTTAATTCAGCACGACCTAGAAGTCTTGACAATCTAGATTTTGCAGATGACTTAGCTCTTCTGTCACATAACCATAATCATATGCAAAACAAAATGAAAATACTTGATGAGAGGTCACAACAAGTGGGTCTGAAAATACACCAGGAAAAGACAAAGATAATAAGAATAAATGCAAGAAATGATAACAAGGTTGAACTTGAAGAAACACCACTACAAGATGTAGAATCATACTTATACAGGGTGTCCTAAAAGTTACTGTGCAGTAAAGTACCTCGTACAACGTTGCAGTACCACGCAGCAGTTTCTTCTACAGCAGATGTTGGAAATGTCCACCATGGGCCTCAAGACATGTCTGAACACGCTTCTTCATATTGTCGAAGGTCACGCCTAGGGTAGAACGGACAACTCTCACATCAAAACCGCTACTCTAGTCTGACGTATATTCAAGTGCACAGTAACTTTTTGGACACCCTGTACCTCGGCAGTAATACAGACAAAGTTGGAGGGACAGACAGTGATATCAAAATAAGAATACAAAAAACAAGAGGAGCTTTCATTGCATTGGGAAACACATGAAGATCAAGAGAAATCAAGTCCAACACGAAAATAAGAATCTTCAACTTAAATGTCAAGTCAGTCCTATTGTATGGCTCTGAAACATGGAGAACAAGAAAAACAACAACCAAAAAGCAACAGACTTTTATAAATGGGTGCTTGCGTAGAATAGAAGGACTGAAATGGTTTGACAAAGTCACAAATGTGGAACTGATGACAAAAACCAGTGGAACAAGAGACGAGAGAAGATGCTGGCGATGGATAGGACACACATTGAGACCTGTTGATAGAATTACAAGGCAGTCCTTGTTCAGGAATCCCCAGGGAAAGAGAGACTGAGGTAGACCAAAAAACACATGGAGAAGAAAACTAGATACAGAAGTGAAAATGATGAAGAAAACATGGAAAGAACTTGAGCAGATCGTACGTGACAGGAGGACTTGGTATGTGTTTGTTGAAGGCTCCCTGAGGAGCTAAAGGGTATTGATTGATTGATTGAAGACTTAGAAGTACAACTTAAAAAAAAAATTGTCTTTCTCATAAATATGTCAACAAGCTCTTAAACGTCCTGAGGATGCACTCATACACGTAAAGCTGGACAATTACAAAAACAAAATGTCCACATGATTCTCTTATACATATATGAAGCTGGACAATTAGAAAAATAAAGATTAGAGGATGCTCTCATTGACATATGAAGCTGGACAATTAGAAAACAAAAGAGTAAAAAGAACAGAACTAAAATTATGGTGTTAAACATAGCTCACACATAAGTAGAGAAAATTATGAATCAAAGCACTCCGGAAAAGAAAAAAAAATTAAGCTTAAAAACATTTTACAAGAACCATAGCTGTACAAAAGATATAATATTATGCATGCATGAAGAGACCAAAATAGAAATGTAATTTTTCCACTCTTATTGTATGGAACAATAGAAAGGAGGAAAATAAGAGTGCTATACGGGCAATATTTACTGAGTAGGAGCAGAGTGGTGACAATTCTGCAGTACACTAGAAACTGCTGTGAGGGGGAAAGCATGAATTGATAATATGTAGATGAGGTAAAGAAAAAAATGACCCTAAACATTTTGTTGTTAATGTCTTTCATTCATTTTTAGACTCCGCACGGGCCACAACAGATATGAGATACCACCTATTCAACAAGCTAAAGATAGGAACTACCGATGAGTGTGACTGTGGCACCGATGAGTGTGACTGTGGACCGATAAAATGACTGCTGAACATCAGCTTCAAAGATGCCCAACATATGAGGAACAGAGAAAGCACATGTGGCCATCACCAGTACCATTCCTGGAAAAGCTCTATGGAGATAGAAATAGCCTCAGGCTGACCACTGCTTTCTTTGAACATATTCAAGTTGACGTCTGAGAGTGTACGAAGAAGAACAAGAAGATTTCTATGTGTATTATTTTTTTGGTTCACTTCAAGCTTTGTCATTTTAATTTGTATGTGTGCTTGTTTGTTTCCTATCAAGGTTATTTAATTACTTTACCACTATACACGGTTTCCATTACCCGTCAACAACACCAATTACATCATCTGCTATGCATGGAGGCATATCTGGAGTCATCCTTATATGACTACCAGCTATGCGCAATACTATAGTATGTAGATTTGGATGTGAACCTGTCTGTGAGGCTAATTACACCCCCTTTGACTCTTCAAATCATCCACACACTTCCAGGAATTCCCCCTGTGGTAAAAAATTTTACGAACCCAGCATTGCACTTATCTTGGAGGAGTCCCAGACGTAATTCTGGTTTTTACCTGGTTGCCTGCATGCAGGAGAATCTCACTATGGACCCCATGATAGGCAGGGGGAGCTGAGAGGTGGCTCTGTGTAGGACGTGACAATTCCTTGGGAGAGCCCAGAACCAGAACACAGTATTTTAGCTCTGCCTATTAGGAGAGTCCCCTTGGATGGCAGAGAATGCACAGTATGCCACATGCTTTTTCCTCCTAGCTTGGGACCAGATGTGATGATCCTTTAAATACAAGCCTAGCTGGAGAAACTGGAGCTCATGACATCAACTCAACACATTTCATAATGGCAGAAAAACCACAAGAAAAGCCTAGATCTACAGTGTAAATAATACCAAGGACTCTTCAACCTGGTATTGGCTGCAAAAGAGCAAAAAGCTCAGCAGCCCTGCAACAAGAATGACATTGTCTGCTCCATACCTGTTGTGACTATATTTTTAAAAATGAGCATTCAATTGCATTATCTTGTAGTGGCATCAACATCTTCTAAATTTAAAAAAAAATAAGATTATCCACATGGATAAATGACTGCACTAAAATGAAACCAGCATCATCATGTTTCACTCCCTTCTACAACTGTCAGTCTTGTGAGCATTCCAGTACGATACTCAATTTTTCTATCCATCTTGTCATGTCATACTAAATTATCAATCTCTGCTTTCCTTGCTACTACTTTCCTCAGCATTTCATGTTGTCCAGTTTAATGTGGCCAATGAAATAAAATTATCTATACTTTTTTTTTAGCATTGATCTCATCATGTTTTATCCAATATTTGCTCATTTGATTTTTTAGCTGTATGTGGCATGTAAAAGCATTGTCCTACAGAACCACAACTGACTTTCCCATTTCACAACCTAAAATCACAGCACTGGTTCTATATAACACTGCTGGAATGTCTTCCTTGCTTCCACTGCTACAAACATGTTTGCTAGATGTCTTTCATTTTTCTGGAAGCCTGCTTTAGTTTATATATATATTCCATACCAAGTTATGAGGGTTCAAAGGTACCTGAATTTATTCACTCAATTTATTACAGTTTCGTTTATCATGGTCTAACATTTAGATGCTTCTTCTTTGTTAGAGTGAAACTAGATGTGTGCGATAAATGTAAACATTTATTCTCACTTGTATATTGACTGCTTAGTCCTAAACAGTGGTGACAACAAGCAGGAAAAATGAGGAACAAGCTTAGACTTCGCTAGTAACATAATGTAATAATCTGTTTTGAGTTGGCAGCTTCCTCATGATTAAATAATTTTATTACTATATCAAATTACAAGTGTGCTGTGACACATATATCGCTATTTCCCTCTTTTTTTCTGAGCCTTTAACTCTTTCTACCTTACAAGCCTAATACAGCACCACAATATGGTGCATTATTTCTCCTAAGCGCCCTTTGGTAATAGCCAGATTCCCCCATGACTGTACTTTAAATGATATAAAATTAATATAATTGTTGTATTTAACACATATATTTCATGAGATATTTTCATATCAATATGTATTAACTTCCTGTTGACTCCATTTTATCGTTGAGTTCAGTGAAGAGGTAAATTGAAACGCGAATGGTTAAAACGGAATGAATGTCAACAATGTTCTTCAAACGAAAATTCCAACAAGTATCGTTGAATTGGGTGAACTGGGCAAGTATTGGCAGCACACAAGTCGGTGATTACAGTACATATATTTTATTGACGTGACACCAACGAAGTGGAACAAGACAATCATAGTTACAGATGCGAAGATCATACGTCAAAATGTTAATATCACTGTTAATAGTTGTTGTAGATTCTCTAACAGTTAAGTTCTCTTATATTCCAGTGACTAAGGATCACTTCCATTACCATATAACAGACATGGTATTAACGTCCGTTGACCTTCTCCCAAGGACGTTTATTAAGGCAAACGGATTCATTCTCACGGAGCAATAATTTATATCATATTTGTAAGCATCCCAGACTTTCTTCATAAAATTCTTAGATAGCATATCCAATCCAAACAAAGGCAGATATAACAATACAACCAGGTTAGTGTTTCATCTTGGCTAACCTCTCGGTATCCATGCCACGACTTTGGCATAGGTAAAACGGCATATTAAACATGTGAAGCATATATATATTCATTAACTTGATTCCACATATGGATTCTCCCTCTACGAAAAGATTCCAAAGGCTATCGACTCCGTGTGTCCAATTCTAGGAATGTCATCTCCGATGAATTCCCGCTAGACCATTAATAGGAGCGGCCTGATACTTTAATTTACATAATTAAACTTGCCATAAGAAATGGGGCGACACTTACTTCATTCTTCCACTATTGGCTTCGCCATGAAGACCAATAGATACGAATACAACTGATGGCTTCTTCAAATTTGCCAGGAATCAAAGAATAACACTGCGGACATAAATGTCGTCCGAGCTGCCCCTATCATGACGTCACAATCTACTCAACTAGGTTACACGTGCGTCCAAAGCAACTCACACAGCATTGTGCACGTCAGTGCGTGAATCAATCGAACGCACAAATAATATAACTATATAAAACTGGTGCGTACATTTGGCAGGACCGAAGACTACCCCCGTAGGTAATAAATGTACGTAACACTTCCCCATTACTCGTTCATTATGGGGAAATGCGGCAGCGGAACAGTAAACGAGAATGAGGATAAATTCATAAGTTTCTGTAGCATTAACTTTGGAGGAACACTTTGGTCATTGGAGGAAAACTTTTCCCACACAAAGAAATTCACAAATTAACATGGGAATCACCAAATGGCGGGGACCGAAACCAGACAGACCACATTATGATTAATGGTAGATGGAGACATTCATTACAAGATGTGAAAGTAAGAAGAGGTGCAGATGTGGGAAGTGATCACAACTTAGTAGTAGCAAAACTGAAGGTGAAACTCAGAACTGCTGGACCAATTGTAACTACACAGAAAAGGTATGACATCAGCAAATTGAAGGATCCCCTTACCAGAAAAGCTTTACTGGCTGATATAAAGAAACGATATCAAATTGCCAAAAGTCAGGAAAAGACATCGACTGATGAGACTGACTAGAAATTTACCACCATTTCAACAATATATAAGGAAAGCAGCAAATCAAGCTTGGGATTCCAGGAAAGGAAGAAGCAAGATTGGATAACACCAGAAACATTAAACACCATAGCGATGAGAAAGGAAATGAAAAGAAAGAAAACAGAAGCGAAGTCCTCCAGGTTAAAGCAATTATATAGCGAATAGTACAGTCAGCTGAACAAGGAAGTTAAACGCCAAACCCGAGCCAACAAAAGGAAATTCCTAGATGATCTTGCAAGACATGCAGAAGAGGCAGCACTGAGAAATGAACAAAGCACAGTATATAAAATAACTAAAACCATCAGCGGAAAACGAGGTGTAAACATTATTACATTAGTAAGAGACAAGAAAGGAAATCTCACCACCATAGCAAAGGGACAGGAAACAAGATGGGCAGAGCATTTCAGAGAAACTCTGAACAAGGAACCACCAGAGACACAATTGAATGTTCCTGAGGTCGAAAATGATCTAGATGTTAACATAGACATTCCACGAAAGGAAGAAATCATCACGGCAATCAAAGGGTTAAAAAGAATGGAAAAGCTCCTGGCCACAATAACTTAAATGCAGAGCTATTTAAGACAGACCCTGAGCTAGCAGCAGAACTATTAGAACCACTACTTGCACAAGTCTGAAAAACAGGGACAACACCAACAGAGTGGTGTTGAGCACATATTAGTCTGTGACGCACAGATTACGGTACGTATGCATACAAATGGAAAGTTATGGCTATTTGTCTGAGGAAAAGTATTTAATTGAGAATCTATGATTCTGAGAGTAAGGGGACAGAACCCGGATCGGTCGATGTTAGATTCGATTACATGGGTTATCTTTTCTTGTGGGTCAATCTGGCGTATAAATATTGTTTATGTCATTTTTTGCGTCAGGTATGGCCAGAAACAGATTGGTCTTGTTTAAAATGTTTATGACCTGAATTTATATGTATTCCTTGACTAATTAAGGTGATTGGCTCTTATATCTTTGTATCGTTGTATTTCTATGTCGGACTATTTTTGTGAGCTGAACTCTGGGGGTGAAAGGCGTTGTTAGGCATGCGCAGCGCTTCTTGAGAGAGAAGAGGAAGGCTGTCATGTCATCGTGTCTATGGCTGGTTATTTAGAAAGTTTAAAGAGTGATTTGTGATCTATTCTAGGAAGGAGATGGTGTCTCTGTATAATGGCATTATCAGAGATTCTCCTATATTCATTATTAACGCCTAGGAATGGCGTGCGTTATTCGCCTGTATGTGTTTTCTAAACCAAGGTAAAACACATAACTTTTTTTGTTGAACTTTGTCGCTAAGACGAAACGAGAGACGTATTATCGTGCATCTCGGGTTGCTGACCACAGATGAAGATGACATGTAATTTAGCAGCACCAGATTACTCCAATAACCAGCTTATTGATAGCAGAGATAGATAGAAGCAATGAGGACATTTATGATTACATATCGAAGTAATCCTGCTTCATACTTCTTCTCCATCCCAAGTGAGCGAAGCTCACGGAGGAGGAGCCATTGTTGATTCCCGCCATTGTAAGACTATCATCGGAGAACAGAAAATGTCTTACTACCCGATGATGGTACAGGGAGCTAGATAATATAAAAACCCATTACTGTGGTTTAACATGGTCGTCATAACCATTGGATGAACTTTCGGCTTAAGAATCTTAGCCAGGAGAAGGTTCGGTCAGTGAACCATTATTGTTGACGTTGTATGTATCCACCTTAACTGACGCGATTAGTCAGTTAGAACCTGAGACGATAGACAACCAGGAGATTGAGTGTTTCCCTTCTATCGTTCCTTTATATTGATATGCCACATAACTGTACATCTGATATTGTCACCCATTTTTCAAATATACGATGATTTTTGTCAACCTGTTCAAATGACTGTATCGTGATGTCGAAGTGTACGTCCAGTATTAAATGTATGAAACGTCAGCAGTAGTCTGCCCTTTATTGACTTCAACATATGATTGAGTGAGTGACTTGTCAACTCAACAGAACAGTACACACATTCGCGTTGTTTACATCTACACTCTCACTCCATGTCAACACGGTCCCTTGGAATGCGCTCCAACACTTGACGTACAATGTGACCTAACTACTTAACACTGTGTCAGGAAGAGTTGACCATTCATAACCTTAAGAAAGCAGTATCAAACATCACAACAATACAACACCTTATCTATGTGATGGCCACAAAAGCTACTTAGCAATGTGGTAGGCCAGATTTCTGGGTCTAACCTGCACAGTGGACATTGCCAGAAGTCAGCTACTGATACCAGATCGTTTCTTGTGGCCGCATACGACACACGTAAACACCAGCAGTACAAGTTACAGTCGATGTCAGCTAGTCAGCAGTTTTGTTACGTGACCTGACCTGTCAAAGCAGAGGCAGTAACTAGGTCAGCGCTTGTTGACATTTGTATAGAACAGACACCATTACACAGCAAGGTTGTTTCCAAGTATTAACTGTGTTAGCGAAAAGTGCATATTTTTCAACAATGGATCTTCTGGTGTGCTCAAAAAAATTGAACATTGTAATAGTTTAGACCAGAATTGATTATTTATTAAAGTGGCAAGTTATTAATTGATTAGTAATTAGAGGCTATACCATTATGCCGTAGGACTGAACCTCCTTTGCAACACATTATATTACTATTATTATTATTACATACATGTATTTATGTTTAAGTGTTTACATGTTATGGTGTTGTGTATATGTCTGTGGGAGGTTGGGTAAGGTGACTATTATAAGAGATACCACGTAATAGAGGTCTTGTAATAGCGTTCAGTAGGTGCGAATTTTCTTAATTGAAAATTTGCTAGCGACAATTTGTTGCTATTTTTTGTTAGCTGTGACGACTGTACCTATCGTTGTTTTTGTAATATTTTTCTGTTCTTTAGTTTTGTTTTGATTTGTTTGTATTTGTAGGTCTCATCTTTCCTGTCACTTAGTTCTATACAACTTGATATTTATACACTGTGACGTCATTTGTGTTGTCTATTTCTTCGCGGTTGTCATCACAGGTTCTGTGATTATTTTCTTCTGTTTTTCTATTTAACTTATTTGATTTCTGCGAATGTTTTCGTATTGTCTTTCTTGATTGTCCTTTGTTTATGTTGTTGGTTGACATATGCTATAAGGTAAACTTGATCATACACTTGTGGTATAGAATAAACTTGTAGTTTATTACTATCATTATTATTATTATACAAGTGAGTATACAAGACCTTATTAAAGGCTTGTCTCCCACAGAGATTGGGATATAGGGAGCTGATTATTCAAGTTTATGAAAACTTGCTCTCATTTACTTTGGAATAAATTTCATTGACTTTTTCAGGTAACTAGTCACATATTGTTAAACATTATGTCGACTTTAGATTACTTTATTGAGATAGGGAAATCCCTAGGCAAGTCTGGTAAAGAATTGGAAGAATACTCGTCTGCTCAATGGGCCATGGCATTGAAGTCAGAAGAAAAGAAACAAAAAGAGGAAAATAAATTGAAAGCAGAAGCTGAACAAAAGAAAATAGATGCTGAGAATTTAAGTTGCAAATTCAAGCAGAGGAAAGAAAACTTCAAGCAGAGGAAAGAAAACTTCAAGCGGAGGAAAGAAAACTTCAAGCGGAGGAAAGAAAACTTCAGGCTGAAGAAAAAAGATTAGATAGAGAAGCTGAAGGAAAAAGACTTGAGGCTGAAGAAAAAAGATTACAAAGAGAAGCTGATGCTGAAAATAAAAGATTAGAAGCTGAGGCTCAAGAAAAAAGATTACAAAGAGAAGCTGAAGCCGAGGAGAGAAAAGCAAAAAGGGAACATGAGGAAAAACTTTTAGCATTTGAGTTAGAGAAATTGAAATTGACAAACATGGGTAATGTTAATCAGTCATCTGGTGGTAGTGGTAAACCTTTTATTTATAAGATCAAGCTACCAGCATTTAATCCATCCAGTGACAATATAACAGTTTGGCTAGATAGTTTTGAACGTTCTTGTCGAAATCATAATGTGGATAGATCACAATATGCTAGTCAGTTATCAGAGATACTGAAAGGGGACACTCTGACTAGTTTAAGCTTGGTAGAAGAGGCTGACCAGGATAATTATGATGTTATCAGAGGAGCCTTATTAAAAAAATATCAATTAACAGAGGAAGGTTACCGTCTTTTGTTTAAGAGAATGGTACCTGAAACAGGTGTAGAATTCTCAGAATTCATTGCAAGGACACGTCTTACATTTAATCGTTGGATTGAGCTGTCCAAAATAGAAAAGACATATGAAGCCCTTATGGACTTGTTGCTCAGAGACAAGATTATGTCAAATGTAAATAAACCATTCCTTGAATTTCTACATGAGCGTAAACCCAAGACACTAAAAAAATGGAGCAATATTGTACCCAATACGTCACTGCACATCCGGACGTAGCTATTAGCAATGCTAAGGTTAAGGAAAGTATGCCAGTTGCTTCAGCAACACCATACAACCCTAATTACTCACACAAATTTCAAGGACCACAAAACAGGTTTGATAAAAAGAGTAACTCGAATAATTATCAAAATCAAGGTAATCAATCATTTCAAGATTCTTCTTCGAAGAACTGGAGACGAACTGACAGCCCTCGATACAGGGTTGCCATAATTATAGGAATTTCCGCAGAGGAAGTCATTATAGGAGCTTTCCAAGTCATCCGTCATGGAGACAACAAGACCATAGTTACAGAGATACTCATTATAATGAACATAATGATTGTAACCATGAGAACTATGACTCAAACCCAAATAGGGGTTACAATAGAGGAAATAATAATTGGAGAGACAATGATAAGCGAGGTAGATCGCAATATAAGGGACATAAATCACATTATCAGACAAACTCTGCACGGCAAGAGTCACGTGAAGCCTGTGATCAGACTAGTGATAATAAAAACTCTAATAATAATATGGCATGTTCTGCGTTTGATTTTGGGAGAGCATCTCAATGCCCCCAATGCAAAACATTATTCAAACCAACTACGGTGTCTACTTTGAGTTGTGGTCACCCTCTTCCTGCTCTTCCTGCGTCAGTCGCACATGATGGAAGAGGATCTCTTGTCTTACATAAAGGTCTAGTAAATGATAGCCCAGTCTCAATTCTATTTGATTCTGGATGCACCATCATTGGTGTTAGACAGTCACTTGTAGATCCTTCCCATGCCACAGGCAAGGTAGTCAAATGTGTAACATTTGGCGGCACCTTAGAGAAGTACTCTACTGCTATCATCAATATCGCTACTCCTTTCTTTACGGGAGATGTGCACGCATGTCTTCTGCCGAATCCGATCGCTGATCTCATCATTGGTCGTATTCACGGAGTCAAAGAATGCACTCCGCAACAAATTGCTGCTTGGGAAGAACAAAATATGCAAGCTGCTAATGCAGTAGTCACAAGAGCACAAGCTCTCAATATGCCTCAAACTTCATCTACTGAAGATACTGAAGTGCATAACCAAGATGATCCCTTGGTAATTTCTCGTGACTCATTTATAAAACAGCAAGAAGATGATCCCACTCTAAAGAAATTCTTCACTCTTGCAACAAAAGGTGATCCGAATAAAGATACAAATCGAAAATCTTGGATTACAATGAAGAATGGCGTACTTGTGCGTATGGTCCAAGACTCTACTGCGTCAATGCATTCTCGGATTCTTGTTCCCAAGAATTTGAGAGTTAAAGTTTTGCAGCACGCTCATGACTCTCAGTGTGCTGGACATATGGGTTTTTCCCGTACTAAGTCTAGAGTTCTTGCGGCTTTCTTTTGGCCTTTTGTAAACAAAGACATACGGATTTATTGTCGATCTTGTAAGGTATGTCAAGAAGTCAAATCCAAAGGTCCAGCCATGCTGCACCTATTCAGGCTGCAGATATTCCTATTCGGCCGTTTCAGAAAATGGCAATAGACATTATTGGTCCATTTAAGATACAATCTGCCAGAGGACATCAGTTTATCTTAACGTGTTGACATGTGCACACGTTGGCCAGAGGCTATACCTCTGAAGAGCATTTCCACTGCCGATATTGCAGACGCTCTTTGGCTAATATTTTCTCGTCTGGGATTCCCCGGAGAAATATTATCAGATCATGGCACCCAATTGATATCGGATACCATGTCTCAAGTGATGTCTACTCTGAAGATAGATAGATCATTGAGTAGTATCTATCATCCTATGTCTAATGGGATGGTGGAACGTCTGAACAGAACACTCAAAAACTTACTAGGGAAGATAACTGAGGATCATCCTCAGGATTGGGATAGGGTTTTGCCCGCGGCCCTCTTTGCGTATAGAGAGGTCCCCAATGAACATACAGGATTTTCTCCCTTTGAACTTGTCTTCGGCGCGCGACCGCGCGGCCCTATGTCTTTGCTTCATGATCTTATAACCGCTGATAATATTGATGATGACAAAATCTTCTTACGAATATGTCATCGCGCTTAGACACAAGATGATCGAAGCATGCAGATTAGCAACTTCTTCTTCTGAATTTGCCAAACAGAAGGCAAGGCAATTTGCCAATAAGAAAAGAACCTTACGACAACTTTGTCCTGGGGACAAAGCATATGTTTTGCTACCTTGTAGGGAAAACAGACTTCTTATCTCATGGAAAGGTCCGTTCGATATAATCTCGAAAATTTCCGATGTTGACTACATTGTCGATATTGATGGAAAGCATAAAACCTTCCACATCAATATGCTTACGGAATTCCATGAACGTCCTGAGTATTTACTGCCTATTTTTTCAGGCAACGGACGATTCCCCAGTACCACATGGTCATTACTCATCCTTGTCAGTAATACAGGATGAAGAAACAAGTTTCTCGGATGTAAATCTCCCTCTTCCAGTGATTCCACTCCATTCTAGTGAATCATGGAAAAACGTTACTGTTTCTCCTAATTTATCTCTAGAGGAACAGCGACAAGTTTCTTCTATGTTACAAACATTTCAGGATGTCCTTACTGACATTCCTAGACACACCAATGTCATTGAACATGACATTATTCTAACTGACCATAATCCTATTAGGGTCAGACCATATCCTATACCTATACATTTTCAGACACAGGTCGAGAAAGAGTTGGATGAGATGATAGAATTAAAAATAGTCGAACCATCCAGTTCGGCATATTCTTCGCCGATGGTTATTGTTCGGAAAAAAGACAATAACATACGTCTTTGCGTTGATTATCGCAAATTGAATCAGGTGACGAAGTTCGATGCTGAACCTATGCCTTTACTAGAAGAGCTACTTACTAGGCTTTCTAAATCTCATTTCTTCACTAAACTTGATGTGTCAAAGGGATATTGGCAAGTCCCATTAAGTGAACGAGCCAAACCTCTTACTGCTTTTTCTACACCTAGGGGTTTATTTCAATGGAATTTCATGCCTTTCGGCCTTATGAACGCCCCGGCTACATTCGTACGCATGATGCGTCGAATCCTATCTCATCGTTCAGATGTCATTGCGTACTTAGACGACATCTGTCTTTTCAGTGATACTTGGGAAGATCACTATTTGGCATTAGGTGAATTACTGTCTACCTTACGCGAGCATACGTTGACAGCGAAACCCTCTAAAGCATGTATTGGTTATAGCGAAATTTCTTTCCTAGGTCACCGTGTCGGTCATGGTTTCCTAAAGACAGAAGACCATAATACCAGTAAAATACTTAACATTTCTATTCCTAAGACTAAAAAGCAAGTGAGAAGTCTATTAGGTCTTATACAATTTTATGGACGATTCATTCAGAATCTATCCTCTATCATGGCACCGCTTTCTTCGTTACTAAAGAAAGGGTCTCCTAATATGGTTCACTGGTCTCAGGAATGCCAATCCTCTTTGGATAAGATTAAAAATTCGTTTTCAACACCACCTATTTTAGTGTTACCTACTACAGATAAGACATTTGTTCTTCGTAGTGACGCTTCATCCACTGGGATTGGAGCGGCACTAATGCAAAAGTACTCTGAAACTCTGCATCCTGTAATGTATATCTCACGAAAACTTAATGCGGCAGAAAGGAATTACTCGGTTTTAGACCGTGAACTTTTGGCGATGGTTTGGTCTATTCTCAAACTTCAAAGATTCCTTCTTGGTGCGCATTTCATAGTGGAAACTGACCAGAAAGCTCTTACGGCTAATTAAGAGTAAAAACTTGAAGAGCTCGAGATCAACTCGATACGCCATTGCTCTTCAACCTTTTCATTTCTCGGTGCGAGCCATCCGTGGGTCAGAAAATGTGATGGCAGACATTCTGTCTAGATGCCCACATGATTCCACCTAACTGTTAAATCTTGGACTTTTTAAAGTGTCTAACTCTACAACAGTTCTTTTCTCTATATCTAAATATGTACACATTTGTGATATATGATATAGTGATTGTATAAACACTTAGCGGTTCACTAATGCATATTCACCGCTACTCTTTTGATGATTTTTTCTTTCTGTCAATTATGAACTTATAGTACTTAATATGAAATTGTGATTGAAATTATTGTATACATTATGTCATTGCCAGTATTGTAGTATGCGTTGGTGACACCTCCCTGGAAATATTTATACTTAGAGAAATACTTTCTCTGACATGTTGAGATGTATTCTCACCTGTCGAGCTATACTTCGACTTTGCCTTAATTTGGCATTATAAATTGCTGATATTTGTCATCTGTGCATTATTGGTGCGTTGTGAGCCTGTTGTATGTTGCTCTCAGATGAAAAATAAAATGATTTTCATTTTTTTTCCGGGGGGTGTGGTAGTCTGTTGCGCACATATTAGTCTGTGACGCACAGATTACGGTACGTAGGCATACAAATGGAAAGTTATGGCTATTTGTCTGAGGAAAAGTATTTAATTGAGAATCTATGATTCTGAGAGTAAGGGGACAGAACCCGGATCGGTCGATGTTAGATTCGATTACATGGGTTATCTTTTCTTGTGGGTCAATCTGGCGTATAAATATTGTTTATGTCATTTTTTGCGTCAGGTATGGCCAGAAACAGATTGGTCTTGTTTAAAATGTTTATGACCTGAATTTATATGTATTCCTTGACTAATTAAGGTGATTGGTATTATATCTTTGTATCGTTGTATTTCTATGTCGGACTATTTTTGTGAGCTGAACTCTGGGGGCGAAAGGCGTTGTTAGGCATGCGCAGCGCTTCTTGAGAGAGAAGGGGAAGGCTGTCATGCCATCGTGTCTATGGCTGGTTATTTAGAAAGTTTAAAGAGTGAATTGTGATCTATTCTAGGAAGGAGATGGTGTCTCTGTATAATGGCATTATCAGAGATTCTCCTATATTCATTATTAACGCCTAGGAATGGCGTGCGTTATTCGCCTGTATGTGTTTTCTAAACCAAGGTAAAACACATAACTTTTTTTGTTGAACTTTGTCGCTAAGACGAAACGAGAGACGTATTATCGTGCATCTCGGGTTGCTGACCACAGATGAAGATGACATGTAATTTAGCAGCACCAGATTACTCCAGTAACCAGCTTATTGATAGCAGAGATAGGTAGAAGCAATGAGGACATTTATGATTATATATCGAAGTAATCCTGCTTCATACTTCTCCATCCCAAGTGAGCGAAGCTCACGGAGGAGGCCATTGTTGATTCCCGCCATTGTAAGACTATCACCGGAGAACAGAAAATGTCTTACTATCTGATGATGGTACAGGGAACTAGATAATATAAAAACCCATTACTGTGGTTTAACATGGTCATCATAACCATTGGATGAACTTTCGGCTTAAGAATCTTAGCCAGGAGAAGGTTCGGTCAGTGAACCATTATTGTTGACGTTGTATGTATCCACCTTAACTGACGCGATTAGTCAGTTAGAACCTGAGACGATAGACAACCAGGAGATTGAGTGTTTCCCTTCTATCGTTCCTTTATATTGATATGCCACATAACTGTACATCTGATATTGTCACCCATTTTTCAAATATACGATGATTTTTGCCAACCTGTTCAAATGACTGTATCGTGATGTCGAAGTGTACGTCCAGTATTAAATGTATGAAACGTCAGCAGTAGTCTGCCCTTTATTGACTTCAACATATGATTGAGTGAGTGACTTGTCAACTCAACAGAACAGTACACACATTCGCGTTGTTTACATCTACACTCTCACTCCATGTCAACACGGTCCCTTGGAATGCGCTCCAACACTTGACGTACAAGGTGACCTAACTACTTAACACTGTGTCAGGAAGAGTTGACCATTCATAACCTTAAGAAAGCAGTATCAAACATCACAACAATACAACACCTTATCTATGTGATGGCCACAAAAGCTACTTAGCAAGTGGAACAAAGGAATAATTGTCAAATTGCCCAAGAAGGGCAACCTTGCAGACTGCAACAATTGGAGAGGAATCACTCTTCTCTCAGTTCCCAGCAAAATACTAGGCAGGATAATTATACAGAGAATTTCAAAAGCAGTAGACCACAAACTGAGGAAAGAACAAGCAGGATTTAGAAAGAATAGAAGATGTGCAGATCATAAATTTACCCTCAAGAACATTACAGAGCAATGCTCAGAATGGCAGAGACAGCTGTACATTAATTTCGTTGATTTTGAAAAGGCTTTTGACAGTATACATAGGAACAGTCTATAGAAAATACTGAGGGCTTATGGAATTCCACGCTCCATAGTGTCCATCATAAAAAGCCTCTAAGCCAACTTTACATGTAGCGTTGGGCAGAGCAGCCTAACTTTTGAGGTGAAGACAGCAGTACGACAGGGATGCCCCTTATCAACCACTTTATTTTTAACAGTCATAGACTGGGTGATGCGTCAGACAACAGAGGGCAGTCCAAGAATAATAAGATGGACTATGTTTTCTACATTGGAAGATCTGGAATATGCAGATGACATTGCACTACTCGCACATTCTCTTCAACACATCCAGGAAAAAATGGATAGACTTAATAAGTATAGCCAGCAGGTGGGTCTGAACATCAGTCTAAAGAAGACAGAGGTCATGACGCTCAATGTGGGCAACCCGGAGCCCGTAACAGTAAGGAATCAGAAACTGGAACAGACAGACACATTTACATACCTAGGATGCACAGTAACACCAGATGGTGGAGCAAGCAAAGACATTAATAAAAGAATGAACAAAGCAAGAACAGCCTTTATTAGACTAAACAACATCTGGAAGTCCTATCAATACAGCCCAAACACAAAATTAAGATATCAGAGCTGTGTACTTTCTGTGCTTCTCTATGGTGCGGAATGCTGGAGAGTAACAGAGAAGGAAATGTTGAAATTGTCCTCTTTCCACGCAATCTACCTAAAAAAAGAAATTCTCCAAATCTTTTGGCCTAATACCATTGTTACGGTAGGTGTTATAATGTTAGCCATTTTTTTAGTGAGCTCGTTTAAGTTTACACATTGAAGGGTTTAAAATGCTATTAATAATTATTGAGTTTCGCGCTTCACGGTAATTGAACGCGAACTGATAGAATTGCTTAGTTTTAATAATGACGTGTTGCGTTGTTATGCTAACACGTGACGACACTATAAGTGTACCCTTTGTAATTTATATGCTGTCCTAGCAAGACGCGACGTTCAACGCTCCCGTGTATTATAGTAATGGTGTAAATGTTTTCAAGATTATGTAGCGCTAGGGTCTGCCGAATTGGATGGATACATGTAAAGTCTCATTTATATGGATGACTCATTCTTCAGTATCAGATTGGTCGCAGGGAGTATTTTGTTATAAATATTAGTATCCAGATTGTAAAGATTGATCAACTCTGGTTGTTCAGTACCGGATTACCGACATACGGAATCGCGAGTAAATGACCAGATGTTGTGACGATTAAATGGAAAAAGGACAGGAGACGATATGATATATATATGCTTGGATTTAATGTATTGATTGATTCATATAATGTATCGTGAATTGTAGACCGTCAAATAAATGTACTTTATGTGGACTCGAACCACCTATGGACTTGTCAAATATCTACCATTATAAAAGTTTGGACAGTCTTGACTACGCATTCGCAACCTTTATTTCAGTACGATTGCTCGACAGAAACTAAGTCCCAATAATATAAGAATAAACTCAAGTCGTGGCCAGAAAGTATAAACACTACTTTTATTAATAACAGAATTATGAAAATGACAGTAAACAGATTAACCAACTGCCAGAGCGAAACCAGCCATAACAAAAGTGGTTAGCCAGCGCGGGGATACGAAAAAAATTTTTCTTCATCAAGTTAGACCTAGCGACAAGTTTCATCGTAACAAGACTGTTTACAATCACAATGCGCGCACATACTTTATGACATACTGCGCATGACTAGAGGTCAAATAAACGTCATCGCCCTTTCGATCAAAAGCAATGACAGTCGTTGGCAGTGATGCCACAGCTGGGTATTTCTTACTAGATCTGGGTTTTTGGGCTTCCGTCTGGGTATCTGGGTAATTTTTTTCCAAATCTGCATTAATCTGGGTATATTTGACAATTGGCATTTACAATGTATGTATATTCTGTGCACTGAGCATTATACATTATATGTATATTATAATTAAATGTCAAAGATTATGTGCTATCTATTTTTTATTCCACTTAAATTTAATTCTTGTTTTTAACCACGTCAATGACGTTGTTTTTTGACTCGTTTACATCAGCTCAAACTGGCATATACTTTGTGTTGGAGGAAAAAAGTTATTACAAGTTTTTCATCAAACAAAAAGAGCCCAGTCTCCGAGATAAAATTGCTAAAGCGGAGATACTGTTTTCGGCTTTCATGGCAGAACATAATACTCCGTTTTCGCAAGCTGGTCATTTGATTGAATGTTGCAAGCAGATATTTTCAGACAGCCCAATTACTCAAATAATGTCACTGAAGCGCACCAAGGCTGCCTATGTGATGCAGTACGGCATTGCTCATTTTGAGCGGCTTAAAGTTATAAACATTTGCAGACATTTTCTATACTCGTTGATAAGAGTACTGATATTTCTACAAACCAGATGTTGGCAGTCGTTGTCCGATTCTGTGACACAAAAACAAAAAAAGTAGTTGATTCACTGTTAGACCTCATTGAGGTAGAGGATAAGACTGGTCTTGGCATGTTTACAACTGTTAAGAAATTGTTGAGCACGCATGAAATCCCGCTTAGTAACGTCATTGGTTTTGCTGCAGACAACTGTGCCACTATGATGGGGACTGCAAGTGGTTTACAGGCACATCTGAAGAAAGAGATTCCACATGTCTTTGTTCTCGGCTGTGTTTATCATTCATTTGCACTTTGTACAAATGCTGCCAGCGGCTGGACTGTAACAAGTAACAGATGCTAATAACCAGAAGAAATTTGATGTTTTGGCTGACCTCATGGTGCACGCTTATGGCACTACCTCACTCCTCGGCATTCGAAAGAGTGTTTTTCTAAACTTAGTTAAAACTAAACAAACCAACAAGCTTTTGTGTGAAACAGTTTACAATCGAATACTAGCCAAGCAAGCAAGCAGTTGCCAAAGATGGAGTTTGTCATAAGTTTAATCCTAGTAAATGCGTGGTTGAAGATGTGTGTGAAGGACGTTGTTGGCAGAGATATGCAAAGATTTTGGAACTTCCCAATCAAGATTCCACGTTGTCAATTCATGCATATGATCTTGACGAAGGAGAAGTTGTCGACATTAATGCAGAGTCTCTGACAAGTGACATTTTTCAACAGTAACAAGTTACAACTAACATTTTATATTTAATTTGAGGAACATTTTGTTAATGTAACTAATGTAAGTATATTACTGTTAAAATATCTCATTTTCAAGAGTTCATATATTGGGGTGTTATTAAAATCATTTTTATTTAATTGTGAATTTTTGGTAATAAAAAAAATAATAAAAATGAAGAAATACATAAAAATTGATAGCACACAGATTATTTGTGCAAAAGATGAACATAAAAGATTATGTTAACATCGTCTATCCCGTGTATTTGAGGCATAAAATAATCTGGGTATTTCTGGGTTTTTTTAAGAAGAACATCTGGGTTTATTTCTAGAACTTGAGTGGCAACACTGGCCGTTGGCAGTTTTTAATGAATGTCAAACCTAATGTCCTGCAACAAGCTTCGATGCAAGGAATATATCAAGAAGAAACCCGTCAAACTATGAAGTTCAGCTCACCGTACCTAGTTGGCCGTTGATGCATACTAGCATTAACCGAAGAATATCTCGGGGCACAAAAAGATAAGTAACCTTTAAAACCTTTGTCGGTTCATAATGCTAACAGTAGTCCATTTGATTTTATTTGGGCATGTTTATCTGCAATGAATTGTTATATGTCTCATTTGTCGTTATTTGTCTGTTTGTTATTCATATAAGCGGGTTCGGTTGGATTGGGGGTTTTAGATCAACTAATATCTCTTTTCAGATGGTCAGTAGATCTAAAACCGTTCTAATAGGGATTAGTTGAGTAATTCCATTTGCGAAGCATCTGCTGAGATCTGCCAGCAGCATACTGTGTTTGCTTCTGAAATTATTCGACCTTAGATGTTTTAGTTGTAAAGTGACGTTATATTTGTAGTATTTTTGCTGTACTAAGTTTCATTTTTATTCATTTTGTAACTTGTTCGTAAACTATCCTGTTCATTCTCATCTGTCTATCATTTATTTTATAATTGTAAAATATTTGTCAGTTATGAGTCCTGTGACGTCACCATTTTTTGTGTATATGGGTATCAACCTACATTTGGTTCACCTTGACCTTTTCTGGTGTGCTTCCGATTGTTATATTTCGTTCGTATAATCATTTTATGTGTACATTTGTCAGTTGTGATGTGCTAGTGTCTTGTAACATTTTAGTTGACTATTTGTCTTGTATTTATTAAATTATAACTTGATTGTGTAATAATAATAGTGTAAATTAATTAGGTAATAATATGATATAAATATTTTAATTAATTTTGAAGACAAAAAAAGTGACTGGATGGAATGATTGCAACATTTTGCACTATTTGTCCAATTCAGTATTGGTTATACATCATGACTGAGGCATGATGTTATAATATATTAATAAATACTTATAAATCTATACAACATTAGAGGAACTCAGCAAGGCCATTGATAGCTTGGCCTCTGGCAAAGCACCAGGCAGTGATGGGATTCCTTCTGATTTAATCAAATGCTGTAAGAGCACGCTATTACATCCCCTGCATAGGATGCTGTGCCAGTGCTGGGAAGAGACAACTATTCCTCAAGACATGCGAGATGCCAAGATTGTAACACTGTATAAAAATAAAGGAGACAGAAGTGATTGCAATAACTACAGAGGCATCTCTCTTCTTAGTATTGTTGGTAAGGTTTTTGCCAAAGTCATCTTAATGCGACTACACAAGTTAGCTGAGCGCATATATCCAGAGTCACAGTGTGGATTCCGAGCTGGCAGATCAACAACAGACATGATCTTCTCTCTCCGCCAGCTTCAGGAAAAATCAAGAGAGCAGAAAAGACCATTATATATCGCCTTTATAGACCTCACAAAAGCATTCGACCTGGTTAGTAGGGATGGACTCTTTCAAATCCTCCTGAAAATAGGCTGCCCTTCTAAAATGCTGGAAATGATAAAGTCATTCCATGACGGCATGAAGGGAACAGTCCAATATGCTGGAAGCACGTTAGGCCCTTTGATATACGAAGTGGCGTTAAACAAGGCTGTGTTCTGGCTCCGACCCTCTTCGGAATCTTCTTTGCCTTACTCTTGAAACATGCATTCAGAGATGCAACTGAAGGAATATGCTTTCACACTAGGTCAGATGGCCGTCTGTTTAATCTTTCAAGGTTGAAGGCAAAAACAAAAATCAGAAGGGTCACTATAAGAGACTTGTTGTTCGCTGATGATGCTGCAGTCGTCACTCAAAGCCAACAGGAGCTTCAGAGCTTGATGAATCGCTTCACTAAAGCATGCAAGGACTTTGGCCTCACAATAAGTCTAAAGAAAACGAATGTGCTGAGTCAGGATGTGGGTGCTGCACCAGTTATCACTATCGATAACTATGAATTGGCAGTGGTGCACCACTTCACATACCTAGGGTCTACCATCAATGACAAACTCTCACTGGATACAGAAATCGACAGCCGCATTGGCAAAGCTGCAGCTACCTTTGCCCGCCTCACATCGCGTGTTTGGGGAAACTCTAAACTCACAATGAAGACCAAAGCTGCGGTATATAATGCCTGCGTCACCAGCACACTCCTATATGGCAGCGAGACCTGGACGACCTATTCTAAGCAAGAAAGAAGGCTCAATACCTTCCATTTGCGGTGTCTACGCCGCATCCTCGGCATCTCGTGGAAAGATAAAGTGACAAATGTCGAGGTGTTGTCACGTGCTGGCCTTCAAAGTATGTATACGCTTCTTAGACAGCGCAGACTTCGCTGGCTTGGCCATGTTCGCCGCATGGATGATGGTCGCATCCCAAAAGATATCTTCTACGGACAATTAGCAGATGGCAAGAGAACAGTTGGGCCACCACAGCTGAGGTTCAAAGATGTGTGCAAGAGAGATATGAGGGCACTGGACATGGATCCAGCAACATGGGAGGATAAAGCTGCCGATCGCACTAAGTGGTGATGCTATTTACGGCGCCACCTCAGATTGGGCGAAGAGAGGCTCACGCAAGAAGCAGAGGTGAGGAGAAAACGTCGAAGGGAGCACCAGGAAAATAAGCAGCTGAGGGCTGTCACCTCAGGGGCGCATTCCCATAGTCAATTATGACTGAAGGGGCTATTATTATTATAAATCTATAACTTACCTTGAATATAATAGGCATAGTGAAGAGTACTTGATACATTAATAATAATAATAGCCCCTTCAGTCATAACTGACTATGGGAATGCGCCCCTGAGGTGGCAGCCCTCAGCTGCTTATTTTCCTGGTGCTCCTTTCGACGTTTTCTCCTCACCTCTGCTTCTTGTGTGAGCCTCTCTTCGCCCAATCTGAGGTGGTGCCGTAAATAGCATCACCACTTAGTGCGATCGGCAGCTTCATCCTCCCATGTTGCTGGATCCATGTCCAGTGCCCTCATATCTCTCTTGCACACATCTTTGAACCTCAGCTGTGGTGGCCCAACTGTTCTCTTGCCATCTGCTAATTGTCCGTAGAAGATATCTTTTGGGATGCGACCATCTTCCATGCGGCGAACATGGCCAAGCCAGCGAAGTCTGCGCTGTCTAAGCATCGTATACATACTTTGAAGGCCAGCACGTGACAACACCTCGACATTTGTCACTTTATCTTTCCACGAGATGCCGAGGATGCGGCATAGACACCGCAAATGGAAGGTATTGAGCCTTCTTTCTTGCTTAGCATAGGTCGTCCAGGTCTCGCTGCCATATAGGAGTGTGCTGGTGACGCAGGCATTATATACCGCAGCTTTGGTCTTCATTGTGAGTTTAGATTTTCCCCATACACGCGATGTGAGGCGGGCAAAGGTAGCTGCAGCTTTGCCAATGCGGCTGTCGATTTCTGTATCCAGTGAGAGTTTGTCATTGATGGTAGACCCTAGGTATGTGAAGTGGTGCACCACTGCCAATTCATAGTTATCGATAGTGATAACTGGTGCAGCACCCACATCCTGACTCAGCACATTCGTTTTCTTTAGACTTATTGTGAGGCCAAAGTCCTTGCATGCTTTAGTGAAGCGATTCATCAAGCTCTGAAGCTCCTGTTGGCTTTGAGTGACAACTGCAGCATCATCAGCGAACAACAAGTCTCTTATAGTGACCCTTCTGATTTTTGTTTTTGCCTTCAGCCTTGAAAGATTAAACAGACGGCCATCTGACCTAGTGTGAAAGCATATTCCTTCAGTTGCATCTCTGAATGCATGTTTCAAGAGTAAGGCAAAGAAGATTCCGAAGAGGGTTGGAGCCAGAACACAGCCTTGTTTAACGCCACTTCGTATATCAAAGGGCTGTGACGTGCTTCCAGCATATTGGACTGTTCCTTTCATGTCGTCATGGAATGACTTTATCATTTCCAGCATTTTAGAAGGGCAGCCTATTTTCAGGAGGATTTTAAAGAGTCCATCCCTACTAACCAGGTCGAATGCTTTTGTGAGGTCTATAAAGGCGATATATAATGGTCTTTTCTGCTCTCTTGATTTTTCCTGAAGCTGTCTGTTGTTGATCTGCCAGCTCAAAATCCACACTGTGCCTCTGGATATATGCGCTCAGCTAACTTGTGTAGTCGCATTAAGATGACTTTGGCAAAAACCTTACCAACAATACTAAGAAGAGAGATGCCTCTGTAGTTATTGCAATCACTTCTGTCTCCTTTATTTTTATACAGTGTTACAATCTTGGCATCTCGCATGTCTTGAGGAATAGTTGTCTCTTCCCAGCACTGGCACAGCATCCTATGCAGGGGATGTAATAGCATGCTCTTACAGCATTTGATTAAATCAGGAGGAATCCCATCACTGCCTGGTGCTTTGCCAGAGGCCAAGCTATCAATGGCCTTACTGAGTTCCTCTAATGTTGGTTCGGCATCCAGCTCCTCCATAGTTGGCAGACTATTGACAGCATCAAGGGCTGCAGGCGTAACGGTATTGTCTCTAGCGTAAAGCTCAGAGTAGTGCTCGACCCACCTCTCCATCTGCTTACCCTTATCGGTTAGCTTCTCTCCGCTGATGGTTTTTAGCAGTGCCGTCTTACTTTTATGGGGGCCAAGTGCTTTCTTTATACCGTCATACATTTGTCTAATGTTGCCTGTTTGCGCTGCGATCTGGATGCTCTCACTGAGCTGTAGTCAATAGTCATTTGCACAGCGTCAAGCAGTTTGTTGAACTTTGCTTCTCGTAGCCCTCAGGATCTGTAGGGTTCTGGCACTCAGTGAACGTTTGTATTCATTCATAGCACTGCGCTTAGCTTCAATAACAGGTGCCATCACATCTGATGAAGCGTCAAACCAGTCATTTGACTTTGCTGTTTTCTTACCAAAGGTGGCAAGTGCAGTACTTTGAATGGTGTTCCGTAGATGCTCCCAGTTCTCCGTAATAGTATCACCATGCTGAGGGCTACTGAGCACTTTCTTGAAGGTCGCAGTGAATTGAGCGATCATGAAAGGGTCTGACATCTTGCTGGTATCAATGCGTGGTTTCCCTTCATGTCTGACACGATAGAGTTTTCTTGGTTGTGCTCTGATTTTGCAGCAAACCAAGGAGTGATCTGTGTCACAGTCTGCACTATGGTACGAGCGCGTGGAGAGCACAGACCTGAGGAGTGGCCTTCTGACGAGAATCAGGTCAAGTTGGTGCCAGTGCTTGGATCGTGGGTGTCTCCATGACACATTATGCTGGGGTTTTGTCTGAAAGTAGGTGTTGGTCACGCAGAGGTCATGGTGGACGCACAACTCTAAGAGCCGTTGTCCATTTTCATTCATCTCGCCAATACCAAACCTGCCCAGACATGAAGGCCATGAAACATTATCGGCACCCACTCTAGCGTTAAAGTCACCAAGGAGAACAAGCTGTTCTTGCCTAGGTATGCTTTTGATTACTGCTGCTAGATTCTCGTAGAACTCATCTTTAGCTTCTGAGGCAGAGTACAGAGTAGGAGCATACACACTGACAAGGGTGATGGGACCTGTGCTAGTTTGCAGGCAGAGCGTTAACAGGCGTTCTGATCCATTCTCGCCTGGTTCAACCATGTTAGTTAGCGATTTTTTGACCGCAAAACCTACTCCGTGTTCTCTAGCTTTATCAAGATCTTTCCCTTGCCAATAAAATGTGTAGTCCTTCTCGCTCACCATTCCAGAGCCCGCCAGGCGCGTTTCCTGAAGTGCAGCTATATCCACCTGAAGTCGTTTAAGCTCATCATTAATTATGGCTGTCTTCCTTACATCGTTTACATCCTGTAGGTTTTCGGATAGTCCAGTCAACATAGTCCGGACATTCCAGCATCCCAATCTGAGGGTTTGCTTATTTCTATTTTTTCGATAATTGCTTGGTGCAAAATGTTCTGTCCACAGTTCGGGTTTGACCCTAATCCCCATGCACCCAATGGGGAAAGCAGACAGTGGCGGGACAACACCTTATTGACTGGGGGCTGCCCAGCTTGAAGCGGGCGGTAGCTGTCCAGTGAGATCCTAGAACCTCTCCCACTGTCGGAAGTAGCCCCTGGCGCCATGCCCTACGCCAATTGGGCAAAATGCTTATAACCGGTAACTGCTACTTCCAGTGTTTTGCCGACACCTATAGGGTGAAGCTGGAGTGTCCTCTCCAGGGCACGAGCTTGGGCACAGTTATATGGAGATCAAGCTGTTGTCCATGCAGCATGTTCCCCCTCTCCACACAGCCGGTAGACCCAAAGGAACGGCAGTAGCCAATACAGTTTGGTACCAGCCATGTCGCAGGAGTTGCCAGAATAATGTCGAATCGACATTAGACTGCCTTAGGGACTCCGACTCCGGATTTATCCTCACTTGATACATTATTCTAGTTATAATACTACGTTGGCCACTGGTTACACATAGGTAATTGATTACAGTATATTATTGATTAATACATATAGTTGATTAAATAAATAGATTATTAATTACAAGATGCTTACTTTAGACCATTTTGTAAAACTCGGGAAAGAGTTTAATATGAAAGGACAAGAACTTCGTGAATATGCAGAAAAAGAACTTACGAAATATAAGGGAGAATTAGAAGAACAGAAAGCTATAGCTAAACAGGAGGAACTTGAAAGAAAAGCTGAATTGAAGCGTCAAGAAGAAGAACTTGAGGCAAAAGAAGCAAGAAGGATAGCAAAACAGGAAAGGGAAGAGATTGAAAAAGAAAACAGAATAAGAGAAATAGAGGAAAATAAAAGGAAGCAAGATGAAATTATAAGGCAACAAGAAAAAGAATTGGCACTTATTAAGTTTGAAACAGCAAAATTACAGGCACAAAATGCTGCTGCTAGCCATGGTGATAATTCCCAAGATATGTCTTCACCTAACCAAACTAAAAGCAATTATCACTTCAAGTTACCAACATTCAAGTTAAATGTTGATGATTTAGCAGCATGGCTGCTACGTTTTGAGAAGGTATGTAAGGTTAATAAATTAGATAAAACTGCATGGGCACTAAAACTTAGTGAATTTTTAGATGGTGCACCCGCAAGTGCAGCTCAGAATGTTGATCCAACAATAGCGAGTGATTATGATGCCATTAAGGCTTTATTATTACGTCGATTTCATTTAGATGAGGAGGGATGTAGGCTAAAGTTTAAAACTCTTCTGCCGGAATCAAACAAAGATTTTACAGGGTTCGTTGCAAATACACGCAATACATTCAATAGATGGGTCGAACTTGCTGGTGTAGATAAATCTTATGACAAGTTGGTTGATTTGATCCTTAGGGATAAGGTCCTATCTTCTGTAAGTAAACCATTCTTTTCCTTCTTACAGGAACACAAACCTCCTACTATAGAGGAACTAGAAAAGATGGCAATTAATTACTGTACTGCCCATCCTAATATTAGTATATCCAATTCACAATTAAGGGAACCATTACCAGTTGCCTCCAATATGGCATATCATGGTTTTGATAGATCAAGAGCTCAGAGCCTTGACAGAAATTTTTCAAATAGAAGAAATAATTACAATGATTATCAAGGACAAAATAATTCTCACAATAATGGAAATTTTAACCGAGGTAGGCAACAGTTTAGAAACCAGTCACCTCAGTTTAGATATAACAACAGTTATCAAATCAAATTGGAATAAATCATTTAATGGTAATGCCAAAAACAATAATAACAAGGGGCTATGTCCGATGTAGTTATATTTTTAAGAGGTATGGCCTCTGGCCACCGTGTACATAAGTCTTACTTACTTACTTACTTAGTCGTTCCCCTTCTACCGTGAGGTGTAGAGGTTTGGAAGAGAGAGCGCCAGACTATTCTATCGGCTGTCTTCCTCCTGGCCTGGTTCCATTCTAGTCCTCGGTCCTTCAAAGATTGTCTAATGTTGTCCTCCCAGCGGACTCTGGGTCGTCCTCGGGGTCTGGATCCTTGGCTCTTTGTTTCCCATGCTTGTCGTGGTAGCCGATCTTCTCCCATTCTGCAGACATGGCCAAACCATCTTAGTTGGGACTGTTCTACTTGGGTCTGTAGGGGGTGGCATTTTAGGCCTTGACGTATCGTCTGGTTGCGTACCATGTCTCTTCTTGTTACTTCAACCACCTTCCTCAGATATCTCATTTCTGAGGTTTGGATCTGGCTTTTATGAGTTGTAGTCATTGCCCATGACTCGCATCCATATGTCAAGACTGGGACATAGGTGGAGCGGTATACAGCCATCTTCGTTTTCTTACCAACCTCTCTCTTGCTGAGGAATCCTCGATTTATGGCCTGAAAAAGTCTCCCAGCTGCTGCTTTTCGAGTGGCCAACTCTTCTTTGATGCCTCCCTTTCGGTCTATAATAGCTCCGAGGTATTTAAAGTGGTCGACCTGCTCCAGGACCTGTTCTCCCAGCTTAATCTGATGTCTTCTTTCTTCTCGTGATATCACCATGGATTTTGTTTTAGAGCTGCTTATGACCATCCCTCTCTTCTCCAGCTCTTCCTTCCATACTTGCAGGTTGAATTGGAGATGTGCCTCTGATTTAGCAATCAGGGCAACATCATCAGCAAATGCCAGCTCTGAAATATAGACCTGTCTCATCTTCCAGTACCCCACTGAATACTTTCTTGTTCTCTCCTTACATGCCTTGATGACATCGTCCATAAGGAGTATGAAGAGGTAAGGTGATAGGATATCACCTTGTCTTACACCAGTGGTGGTCCTGAACTCTTCTGACTTATGGTTTGCTGTCCTCACATAATTTCTGCAAGACTTGTAGAAGCTCTGTATAGCATGAATCAGAGGTGCTGGAATATTCTTCCTTGCCAAACAGTCCCAAAGTTTGCTCCAAGGGACCCTGTCAAACGCCTTTTCCAGATCTATGAAACAAAGATGGATCTCACTCTTATACTCAAGGGCCTTTTCACTCAGCTGTCTGAGTGTGAAGATTAGGTCTTGAGTACTTCGGTTTGCTCGGAATCCGCACTGGACCTCATCCAATTGTGGCTCAGCTAGGCGTCGGAGTCTCTGCTCTAGGATTCTAGAGTAGATTTTTCCAGGGACACTGAGAAGGGATATGCCTCTATGGTTTCCACACTGTCGATTGTCACCCTTTTTGAAAATTGGTGTTATTATGGCGATCTCCCAATCCTTTGGTATGGTCTTGTTGCACCATGCTGCCTGTAGGACCCTTAAGAGTAACAGGTCGCCTGATGCTCCCATGTACTTAACCATTTCTGGTGTTATACCATCATGCCCTGCTGCTTTGCCCATCTTGATTTTCTCCAGTGCTGCCTTCAGTTCTTCCATCTTTATGTCATCTTCATCACCATTGGTTTCCTCTTCTGTGCTAGTGGTTATCATTTCTGATGCTTGACCTTGCTCACCATCAAGGAGTTCTGAGAAATATTCTTTCCATCTTTCCATTACTTCCTTCGGGGCAGTAAGCAATTTGCCTTGCTTGTCCTTTATAAATTTGAGAGGGCATTGTTTTTCCTTCCTCATGTTCTTAGGGTCTTATAGAACAATTTCTGGTTTTCTTGTGCATCTTTTTCTAGCTTTTCTCCAAATTCTTCCCAGGACTTCTGTTTTGCTGCTTGCACTTTGTTCTTTACTTCTGTTCTGAGTGTCACATATTCTCTATATTTTTCCATTTGTCCTGTTGTGTTTTTAGCTCCTAAGTATAGTTTCCATGCCATTTTCTTCTCTCTTATTTTCTCTTTGACTTCCTCTGTCCACCAAGGTGTCCTCTTTCTCTGGTTCCCAAGTCGGACTTCACCACATGCTTCTGAAGCAGCTGTCTTTATGATATCCTTGAATTTAATCCAGAGGGTTTCCAAGTCATCAGGTTGTTCTTCTGTGTTGTTCACCGCTGCAGCAATAAGCCCCTGATATCTGGTCTTAATTTCTGGCTCTCTCAGCTTGTAGGTCCTAATGCTCATTTCTCCTGCTCGTTTACTTGGTTTCTTGCGTGATGTTGAGCAGTTCCTAGGCTGAGCAACTCTTTCAGTTGTTCGTTTGATTGTTAGCAGGTAGTGATCACTTCCAATCTCTGGCCCCCTCCAGACTCTTGCATCTCGGACATATTTGAATGAGCTTCTCCGAACAATGGCATAGTCAATCACTGACTTCTCATTCTTTGTTGGTTCACATCTAGTGTATGCATGTATGCGCTTATGGGGGAACTTTGTGTTTGTAATGATCAGATTCTGCTCACTGCAGAATCTAAGGAGTCGCTTTCCATTGTCATTGAGAGTGTCTTCTCCATATCTTCCGATAACTCCACCCCATCTAGCATGGTCATTTCCAACTCTGGCATTAAAATCTCCGAGCATGATAACTTCATCTAGGCAGTCATCCACTGTCCTTTGAAGCAGCTCGAAGAATTCCTCCTTGACCTCTGCTCTCTCATCCTCATTTGGCCCATACACTATGACCAGGTTGACTATGGTTTCTCCTTCTTTTAGTTTCACAACCATAATGCGCTCTGAGACAAAGTTCCACCCCTTGATACTATCTTTTTGATTTTGGGCCACAATGCAACCCACACCCCCTTTAGCTCTTTCGGATATGGGTACACCACTGTAGAGCAGCGTGTTGCCATCAATGCGCTCCGAGACAAAGTTCCACCCCTTGATACTATCTTTTTTTTTGATTTTGGGCCACAATGCAACCCACACCCCCTTTAGCTCTTTCGGATATGGGTACACCACTGTAGAGCAGCGTGTTGCCATTGAGATCCATGACTCCTTGTCCTTTTTTCTTTGTTTCCGTTATAGCCAGGATTTCTAGTTTTGCTTTCCTCATCTCTTCCACCAGCTCCTCTTCCTTCCCATTTATACTTCTTGTGTTCCATGTTCCATAAGTCGTAGTCCGTAGTCCGTTCCAGTTCGTCGCCTTTAGAATCAGTCCGGTTTTCTCTCTTGTGTTACTCGTAATCGTGGTTTAAAGCAAACAGGTGATTGGCCTGTTGTGCCTTTGCATGGTGGAGGGGCTGCCTCCTTACGGCCTCCATGCAGGCCGCCCTCCTCCTTTTTCATCCGGGCTTGGGACCGGCATTGGCGGAGTTATACATAAGTCAATACACGTTAATATATATCTGTGACCTCTTGCAGTTGGTAGAAGTGGACCAATAATGTCCATTGCCATTTTATCGAAAGGCCGCACTGATATATCGCATGCCTGAATGGGAGCATTATGGAACGCTCCACGAGACTTGACATCCTGGCAAATTACACAGGAACGTACATACGATGATACGTCTCGTGATATTCCCGGCCAGAAAAAAGACAACACTCGAGAACGTGTGCGAGTGTAGCCCATATGACCCGCGCATTGGGAGTCATGTGCATGTCGTAATATGTATGTCCGTAAAGGAGATGGTACCATAACCTGTTGTTTTAATTTATTCTGGTCCATACAATTTCTAAGTAAAATATCGTTTTTAATAGTGAACCAATGCTTAATCTTATTGTTGAAAGCAATATCATCATACTTGTTTACCAATGTAAAAAATTTCTTTAAAGAATTATCTTCCCTTTGTTGGAGAGCAAACAACTCTCTATCAATTACCAACTTAGGTAATAATAGCCCCTTCAGTCATAACTGACTATGGGAATGCGCCCCTGAGGTGGCAGCCCTCAGCTGCTTATTTTCCTGGTGCTCCTTTCGACGTTTTCTCCTCACCTCTGCTTCTTGTGTGAGCCTCTCTTCGCCCAATCTGAGGTGGTGCCGTAAATAGCATCACCACTTAGTGCGATCGGCAGCTTCATCCTCCCATGTTGCTGGATCCATGTCCAGTGCCCTCATATCTCTCTTGCACACATCTTTGAACCTCAGCTGTGGTGGCCCAACTGTTCTCTTGCCATCTGCTAATTGTCCGTAGAAGATATCTTTTGGGATGCGACCATCTTCCATGCGGCGAACATGGCCAAGCCAGCGAAGTCTGCGCTGTCTAAGCATCGTATACATACTTTGAAGGCCAGCACGTGACAACACCTCGACATTTGTCACTTTATCTTTCCACGAGATGCCGAGGATGCGGCATAGACACCGCAAATGGAAGGTATTGAGCCTTCTTTCTTGCTTAGCATAGGTCGTCCAGGTCTCGCTGCCATATAGGAGTGTGCTGGTGACGCAGGCATTATATACCGCAGCTTTGGTCTTCATTGTGAGTTTAGATTTTCCCCATACACGCGATGTGAGGCGGGCAAAGGTAGCTGCAGCTTTGCCAATGCGGCTGTCGATTTCTGTATCCAGTGAGAGTTTGTCATTGATGGTAGACCCTAGGTATGTGAAGTGGTGCACCACTGCCAATTCATAGTTATCGATAGTGATAACTGGTGCAGCACCCACATCCTGACTCAGCACATTCGTTTTCTTTAGACTTATTGTGAGGCCAAAGTCCTTGCATGCTTTAGTGAAGCGATTCATCAAGCTCTGAAGCTCCTGTTGGCTTTGAGTGACAACTGCAGCATCATCAGCGAACAACAAGTCTCTTATAGTGACCCTTCTGATTTTTGTTTTTGCCTTCAGCCTTGAAAGATTAAACAGACGGCCATCTGACCTAGTGTGAAAGCATATTCCTTCAGTTGCATCTCTGAATGCATGTTTCAAGAGTAAGGCAAAGAAGATTCCGAAGAGGGTTGGAGCCAGAACACAGCCTTGTTTAACGCCACTTCGTATATCAAAGGGCTGTGACGTGCTTCCAGCATATTGGACTGTTCCTTTCATGTCGTCATGGAATGACTTTATCATTTCCAGCATTTTAGAAGGGCAGCCTATTTTCAGGAGGATTTGAAAGAGTCCATCCCTACTAACCAGGTCGAATGCTTTTGTGAGGTCTATAAAGGCGATATATAATGGTCTTTTCTGCTCTCTTGATTTTTCCTGAAGCTGGCGGAGAGAGAAGATCATGTCTGTTGTTGATCTGCCAGCTCAAAATCCACACTGTGCCTCTGGATATATGCGCTCAGCTAACTTGTGTAGTCGCATTAAGATGACTTTGGCAAAAACCTTACCAACAATACTAAGAAGAGAGATGCCTCTGTAGTTATTGCAATCACTTCTGTCTCCTTTATTTTTATACAGTGTTACAATCTTGGCATCTCGCATGTCTTGAGGAATAGTTGTCTCTTCCCAGCACTGGCACAGCATCCTATGCAGGGGATGTAATAGCATGCTCTTACAGCATTTGATTAAATCAGGAGGAATCCCATCACTGCCTGGTGCTTTGCCAGAGACCAAGCTATCAATGGCCTTACTGAGTTCCTCTAATGTTGGTTCGGCATCCAGCTCCTCCATAGTTGGCAGACTATTGGCAGCATCAAGGGCTGCAGGCGTAACGGTATTGTCTCTAGCGTAAAGCTCAGAGTAGTGCTCGACCCACCTCTCCATCTGCTTACCCTTATCGGTTAGCTTCTCTCCGCTGATGGTTTTTAGCGGTGCTGTCTTACTTTTATGGGGGCCAAGTGCTTTCTTTATACCGTCATACATTTGTCTAATGTTGCCTGTTTGCGCTGCGATCTGGATGCTCTCACTGAGCTGGAGCCAATAGTCATTTGCACAGCGTCAAGCAGTTTGTTGAACTTTGCTTCTCGTAGCCCTCAGGATCTGTAGGGTTCTGGCACTCAGTGAACGTTTGTATTCATTCATAGCACTGCGCTTAGCTTCAATAACAGGTGCCATCACATCTGATGAAGCGTCAAACCAGTCATTTGACTTTGCTGTTTTCTTACCAAAGGTGGCAAGTGCAGTACTTTGAATGGTGTTCCGTAGATGCTCCCAGTTCTCCGTAATAGTATCACCATGCTGAGGGCTACTGAGCACTTTCTTGAAGGTCGCAGTGAATTGAGCGATCATGAAAGGGTCTGACATCTTGCTGGTATCAATGCGTGGTTTCCCTTCATGTCTGACACGATAGAGTTTTCTTGGTTGTGCTCTGATTTTGCAGCAAACCAAGGAGTGATCTGTGTCACAGTCTGCACTATGGTACGAGCGCGTGGAGAGCACAGACCTGAGGAGTGGCCTTCTGACGAGAATCAGGTCAAGTTGGTGCCAGTGCTTGGATCGTGGGTGTCTCCATGACACATTATGCTGGGGTTTTGTCTGAAAGTAGGTGTTGGTCACGCAGAGGTCATGGTGGATGCACAACTCTAAGAGCCGTTGTCCATTTTCATTCATCTCGCCAATACCAAACCTGCCCAGACATGAAGGCCATGAAACATTATCGGCACCCACTCTAGCGTTAAAGTCACCAAGGAGAACAAGCTGTTCTTGCCTAGGTATGCTTTTGATTACTGCTGCTAGATTCTCGTAGAACTCATCTTTAGCTTCTGAGGCAGAGTACAGAGTAGGAGCATACACACTGACAAGGGTGATGGGACCTGTGCTAGTTTGCAGGCAGAGCGTTAACAGGCGTTCTGATCCATTCTCGCCTGGTTCAACCATGTTAGTTAGCGATTTTTTGACCGCAAAACCTACTCCGTGTTCTCTAGCTTTATCAAGATCTTTCCCTTGCCAATAAAATGTGTAGTCCTTCTCGCACACCATTCCAGAGCCCGCCAGGCGCGTTTCCTGAAGTGCAGCTATATCCACCTGAAGTCGTTTAAGCTCATCATTAATTATGGCTGTCTTCCTTACATCGTTTACATCCTGTAGGTTTTCGGATAGTCCAGTCAACATAGTCCGGACATTCCAGCATCCCAATCTGAGAGTTTGCTTATTTCTATTTTTTCGATAATTGCTTGGTGCAAAATGTTCTGTCCACAGTTCGGGTTTGACCCTAATCCCCATGCACCCAATGGGGAAAGCAGACAGTGGCGGGACAACACCTTATTGACTGGGGGCTGCCCAGCTTGAAGCGGGCGGTAGCTGTCCAGTGAGATCCTAGAACCTCTCCCACTGTCGGAAGTAGCCCCTGGCGCCATGCCCTACGCCAATTGGGCAAAATGCTTATAACCGGTAACTGCTACTTCCCGTGTTTTGCCGACACCTATAGGGTGAAGCTGGAGTGTCCTCTCCAGGGCGCGAGCTTGGGCACAGTTATATGGAGATCAAGCTGTTGTCCATGCAGCATGTTCCCTCTCTCCACACAGCCGGTAGACCCAAAGGAACGGCAGTAGCCAATACAGTTTGGTACCAGCCATGTCGCAGGAGTTGCCAGAATAATGTCGAATCGACATTAGACTGCCTTAGGGACTCCGACTCCGGATTTATCCTCACTTGATACATTATTCTAGTTATAATACTACGTTGGCCACTGGTTACACATAGGTAATTGATTACAGTATATTATTGATTAATACATATAGTTGATTAAATAAATAGATTATTAATTACAAGATGCTTACTTTAGACCATTTTGTAAAACTCGGGAAAGAGTTTAATATGAAAGGACAAGAACTTCGTGAATATGCAGAAAAAGAACTTACGAAATATAAGGGAGAATTAGAAGAACAGAAAGCTATAGCTAAACAGGAGGAACTTGAAAGAAAAGCTGAATTGAAGCGTCAAGAAGAAGAACTTGAGGCAAAAGAAGCAAGAAGGATAGCAAAACAGGAAAGGGAAGAGATTGAAAAAGAAAACAGAATAAGAGAAATAGAGGAAAATAAAAGGAAGCAAGATGAAATTATAAGGCAACAAGAAAAAGAATTGGCACTTATTAAGTTTGAAACAGCAAAATTACAGGCACAAAATGCTGCTGCTAGCCATGGTGATAATTCCCAAGATATGTCTTCACCTAACCAAACTAAAAGCAATTATCACTTCAAGTTACCAACATTCAAGTTAAATGTTGATGATTTAGCAGCATGGCTGCTACGTTTTGAGAAGGTATGTAAGGTTAATAAATTAGATAAAACTGCATGGGCACTAAAACTTAGTGAATTTTTAGATGGTGCACCCGCAAGTGCAGCTCAGAATGTTGATCCAACAATAGCGAGTGATTATGATGCCATTAAGGCTTTATTATTACGTCGATTTCATTTAGAAGAGGAGGGATGTAGGCTAAAGTTTAAAACTCTTCTGCCGGAATCAAACAAAGATTTTACAGGGTTCGTTGCAAATACACGCAATACATTCAATAGATGGGTCGAACTTGCTGGTGTAGATAAATCTTATGACAAGTTGGTTGATTTGATCCTTAGGGATAAGGTCCTATCTTCTGTAAGTCCACCATTCTTTTCCTTCTTACAGGAACACAAACCTCCTACTATAGAGGAACTAGAAAAGATGGCAATTAATTACTGTACTGCCCATCCTAATATTAGTATATCCAATTCACAATTAAGGGAACCATTACCAGTTGCCTCCAATATGGCATATCATGGTTTTGATAGATCAAGAGCTCAGAGCCTTGACAGAAATTTTTCAAATAGAAGAAATAATTACAATGATTATCAAGGACAAAATAATTCTCACAATAATGGAAATTTTAACCGAGGTAGGCAACAGTTTAGAAACCAGTCACCTCAGTTTAGATATAACAACAGTTATCAAATCAAATTGGAATAAATCATTTAATGGTAATGCCAATAACAATAATAACAAGTGGCATAATAATAATAATAACAATTACAGACCAAGAAATAAGAGTTTTAATGGCAGGGGCAATAATAATAATAATAATGATCATTCAGGTGGTCATAACAGACAACGTTCTACCTCAAGAAACCAACAAAGATTTGACCATACTACAGGGGCAGCATTGACTAACAATGCAACCCCAATTGTTCGTAATAGCGATATTCCAACGCATTCATCTTCATCATGTTGTGTTGTTGATAATAATGTGGCAAATATTTGTTCACAATGCCATGCTATTTTTCAAAAACCTAGCCTTATGCCTATGAGAGTTACACAGAATGTTCCTGAAATTAGTCTCACTGCAAATGATGGAACAGGGACACTGATTTTTAATAAAGGATTGGTCGATGGAAACATAGTTTCAGTGTTGAGAGATTCCGGATCTACCACTATCGGCATCCGGCAATCACTAGTACATCCTCGTTATGCTACTAATGAGTTTGTACGTTGCATTACGTTTGGTGGGACCATTGAATATTATCCCACGGCTATAATAGATATTAACACCCCATTTTTTTCAGGTAAAGTTAAAGTATGCCTACTTCAGAGTCCAATTGCTGATCTTACGATCGGACGTATCCACGGCAGCAAGGACTGCACACCTGAGGAAATCTCAGAATGGGAAAGAGTAAACTTGGCTACAGCCAATGCGGTAACAACACGAGCTCAGGCTCAGGAATTAGTACAAGAGAATACTCCAAGTATCAAAGTGGATGATAGTATTGACAAGGAACCTAAGTTGGTAATTGATAGAGAGTTGTTTGCTCTCCAACAAAGGGAAGATAATTCTTTAAAGAAATTTTTTACATTGGTAAACAAGTATGATGATATTGCTTTCAACAATAAGATTAAGCATTGGTTCACTATTAAAAACGATATTTTACTTAGAAATTGTATGGACCAGAATAAATTAAAACAACAGGTTATGGTACCATCTCCTTTACGGACATACATATTACGACATGCACATGACTCCCAATGCGCGGGTCATATGGGCTACACTCGCACACGTTCTCGAGTGTTGTCGTCTTTTTTCTGGCCGGGAATATCACGAGACGTATCATCGTATGTACGTTCCTGTGTAATTTGCCAGGATGTCAAGTCTCGTGGAGCGTTCCATAATGCTCCCATTCAGGCATGCGATATATCAGTGCGGCCTTTCGATAAAATAGCAATGGACATTATTGGTCCACTTCTACCAACTGCAAAAGGTCACAGATATATATTAACGTGTATTGACTTATGTACACGGTGGCCAGAGGCCATACCTCTTAAAAATATAACTACATCGGACATAGCTGATGCTTTGTACATAATATTTTCTAGAATTGGGTTCCCAATTAATTTACTTTCGGATCATGGGCCCCGATTTGTGTCTGACGCAATGAACGAAGTGATGAGAACTCTTAAGATAGAAAGAAATCTTAGTAGTGTGTACCATCCCATGAGCAATGGCGCAGTTGAGAGGCTCAACCGCACCATTAAACAGTTATTGCATAAAGTCACAGTTGATAACCCTCAAGACTGGGACAGGGCTATCCCAGCAATCTTGTTTGCATACAGAGAGGTCCCGAATGAACAAACCGGTTTCTCTCCGTTCGAGTTAGTGCTCCACCAAGAGGTCCTATGGGACTGATCAAAGACTTACTACTCGACTCTAAGATGACTCAGGAAACCCAGTCATCTTATGAATACGTTATTAATTTACGTAGACAAATCATAGAAGCTTGTCAAAGGGCAACAGCTTCCTCAGAAGCAGCAAAAGACAAAGCTAGACAGTTCCAAAATAAAAATAGACGATTATGCCAGTTACTTCCTGGTGACGAAGCTTTCGTGCTACTTCCACGAAAGGACAATAGACTGTTAATCGCTTGGAACGGTCCATATACATACTAAACATTAAAGGTCAGAAAAAAATTTACCACATAAACATGCTGAAAGAGTTCTTCACTCGTCCTCAACATCTACAATCTATTTTTCAGGACTTGGACAATCAATCTATTGGTTCTTGCCAATATTCTAATCTTTCGGTGATTCAGGAAGAGGAATCATCATTTCCCGAAATCCAAATGTCATTTCCTATATCTGAATTACAATCTTCTGAGTCTTGGAGAGATGTCACTATTTCTTCTTCATTAACATCTCAAGAAAATACTACAATCTGTAAACTCTTAGAGACGTATTCTGATGTCTTGAATGATATACCGGGTCGTACATCAGTCATTTCTCATGACATTATACTGAAGGACGACACGCCTATAAAACTCCGTCCTTATTCTGTTCCTATTCACTATCAAGATAAAACTTCACAGGAACTTAATCAGATGTTAGCATTACGGATAATAGAAAACAGTAACTCGCCGTTTTCATCACCGTTAGTTATTGTTAGAAAAAAAGACAATAATATACGTCTTTGTGTCGATTACAGAAAACTTAATGCACAGACTGTCGCAGACAGTGAACCTCACCCTCTTATTGACGATCTACTTCCTCGTCTTTCTACAGCAACATATTTTACAAAAATCGATTTAACCAAGGGATATTGGCAGATTCCCTTAACAGAACAAGCCAAATATTATACAGCATTCTCGACTCCACAAGGTCTTTACCAGTGGAATGTCATGCCTTTTGGGCTAATGAATGCACCTGCTACGTTCATTCGCATGATGCGAAAAATTTTGGCTGGTAGATCTGACATTATCACATATATTGATGATATTTGTCTATTTAGTCCTTCATTTGATGAACACATGTTAGGATTAACTTCAGTATTAGACATTTTAAGATCTAACAACTTAACAGCTAGACCAAGTAAGATGCAAATAGCTTTCCACGAAATAACTTTTCTTGGACATATTATAGGGGCTGGATGTATCAAAACCATTCCCCACAATGTATCAAAAATTTTAAAGTTAGCAGTCCCACAAAATAAGAAACAAGTTCGAAGTTTACTGGGTCTTGTCCAGTATTATAGCAGATTTATACCTAATCTGTCGTCTATTACTGCTGTCTTGTCTTCACTATTGCGAAAAGACAAACCAAATAAAATTACGTGGACAACAGACTGCGACAGAACATTTAATAACATTTTGACCATCTTCTCCAGGCCCCCTATTTTAAGGTTGCCAGATGTTCACAAAATTTTCATTCTTCGAACAGATGCAAGTAATTACGGATTGGGAGGTAGCCTTTTACAAGAACATAACGGCGTACTCCATCCAACTCTTTACATATCAAGAAAGCTTACCGATGCTGAAATCAAATATTCGGTCATAGAAAAGGAACTCCTCGCCGTATCCAGACCGATCAACGGGCGGTCGCTTCACTTAGAAGAGCAAATCACAAGAACGCCAAGTTGGCTCGCTTCTCAATATTGCTCCAACCATTTCAATTTACAATAGAAGCCATTCCAGGACACGAGAATGTGGTGGCAGATTCTCTATCACGACATCCGTCATCGTTAAGTGAAGAAAATTGAGAACTCAAAGAACTGGAACTATGTCGATACTTCAAGTTATTCAGCAGTATACAAGTTATGTCAAACTTACAACTTACGTTATGCAAAGACAGACATTGAGTTGTTTACAGACAGTGGAACATTTCATTACTGAATTTCGGATTTACTGGACTTACGTGATTGATCATGAATCAAACAGATGAAATCAAATCTCGATCGAAACGTTCAGAAAAACAATGGTACTTTTTTTTCAAATAGTCACATGACGACATCAAATTCGTTCGCATGAAGGGCTCGATTGAAATTCAAGCATTCTGCTATCAAGATGCAGGTGAAACTCAAAATTTCTACTGTCAAATTACGATTGAAAATAGGATCGAACATATGTATACATACTTTCAAGTACTGTTATGTGAATTCAGGATCATCTATAGCTGCATGAAGTATTGATAAACGAACATTACATACGTTCAAGGACTTCGCACGGCTTATTGATCGAAATTGACACTAACTATTTTAATAATTTATTGTGAATAAAGAAAGAGAAAAGAATTTCAACACATACAGTATCACACAATTAATTAAGTTAGCTACTGTAGTAAATTAATTATTGATTAATTACTTCCGTTAACATAATAATGATATTTAATAATATGCATTTCTTTTTATGAATTGATATATTAAGTTAGTTAGATTTAGTTATGTGATTTCTCTTACACACACATATTCTAATATACTATTTTCTTATCACTATCTCTTCACACATTCTTCATTTTTTTTTCTTTTCTTGTATGTTAGTAACAATAACATGATACTTTAATTTATTTAATTAGATTTTATTCTATAACATTAATCTCACATTACATTTAGTTAATTAGTTTTAGATCTTAACATTGATTAACACAACACACATTTATTAGTTATATAATATAAGTTTAGTTACATACATAATTATTTAGTAGGTTAGCTGACACTTGACATTTATTTAGTTGACTTATCACATTTTAATGTACTTTATGACAGTTACTATATGTGACTACGACCTTCGACAATATTTAACGAAAGCATCGTGAGTCGTATGTCGATAATTTTTAAATATTTTTGAAATAATTATGATTTTTTTTACCCCCGTCGGTGAAGGGAATGTTACGGTAGGTGTTATAATGTTACCCATTTTTATAGTGAGCTCGTTTAAGTTTACACATTGAAGGGTTTAAATGCTATTAATAATTATTGAGTTTCGCGCTTCACGGTAATTGAACGCGAACTGATAGAATTGCTTAGTTTTAATAATGACGTGTTGCGTTGTTATGCTAACACGTGACGACACTATAAGTGTACCCTTTGTAATTTATATGCTGTCCTAGCAAGACGCGAAGTTCAACGCTCCCGTGTATTATACAGGGTTCATAGCAAATTTCTTCAAGCATTTTCCAGGCTTTTTCCAGGTTTTTCCAGGTCCAGCACGTGATTTTCAAGGATGGGAAACTCTAATATTTTCCTCATCTAATTTTCTCAGATATAATTATCACTTTGCTGATCAGCAATCCGGAGCATTACCGTCTCCCATTACCAAGGGTGTTTGCAGATTTCTTTAAAAAGAACTTTTTTTTTTTTTTTAAATTCATAAAAGATTGAAAAACAGACATCTTTTCCAAGTTTTTAGTGAATTTGTTCAACATCAGCGCAATAAAATGTTAGTGACATGGATGGTAATGAATAAAATAAGCTTGATTGACGTATTGATTTAACGATTAACCACGCATATCAACATAAAAAGCTAATAAAATTGGAATAAAATGTTTTAAAAAAAACTGTATTTTTCGTGTTTGTCTTTTTTGAATGTATTCTGCGTCTGTGGCATCTGACAATGAGCGTTTGTAAATGTGTGAGTAGTTAAGTACCACTAGTTGGAGTCTGAGCTGCTTTTTTTCATTAACTGGGGTTGAAGTTGTAGCTGTAGGCCTCTGCAAGAGTCTTTGTCAACGATCCACGTTGATAATCCTTGACTGTGTGGTATAACTTGAAGCAGGGTATCAGGCATAGAGGTACATTGCAATCTGGGCAGTACATGCAAGTCTGGCTTCTGTTCCCTGCAGCCTTACACACTTTACAGTCTGGTTTGTACCTTGCCCTTTCATATTTATCAATGAAGTGGTGCTCAGTAAGTCGTGTTGTTTTGAAGGTGTCACATTGCGTCGAAGAATAGCAGGTTCAATTTTTTTTTTCCCCGTACGCCCGCTAATACTTGAGGCGAAATCTCAGGTTATTATTAATGTCTAACCTGACATTGATTTTACGTGAGTATCCCTTTTTTTCTTGTACAGAGACAGGTGTCCCTCGCCATTCAGGCAGATACTTGCCGATTTCGGAGGTACCCATTAGAGCTGGGTCGGCTCAGGAGCCGCCAATCCCTGGTCGACAACACTCCTTCAAATGTTCTCGCCAGGTCTCGAGTTAATCCAGTCCAAATCCCGGTCGACGAAAAATCCTCAAATGCCGTCGCCCGGGTTTGATCCTGGATCACCCGGTCGCCAGAGCGGTGTGGTAACCACTACGCTAGCGCGGCTCCTAGCAGGTTCAATAAGAGTCATACTGACATCCTGATCTTCACTTTGATCTTTTTTTTGTAGAGTTGGCAGTGTTGTAGGTTATGTGCCCATTGACCAGGGCAGTTTCAACTAAGAAATAATATAAAAATAGGATCTGTGTGGGTAGGGGTAGCTTGCACCTAGTTGGCTGAAGTGGTCGACACCTCCCATACTTTTGCTGTATTTTTCTGCAAGCACTGGCTTCTGAATTGTTCTGCCCTAAAGAATTTGTCTTTCTAACTGTCTTGTTTATATTATCATTGGAGTGAACAGTGGATATAAAGTTAAATCTTTTCGTATCATGCCAGGTGACTGTCGGCATGCCTTATCTTCTGTCGCACAAAACAGAGGATGATTTGTCTTTTTCAATTTGAGTTGTTTTTTCTTCAGTGCTACAGGAAAATGCTTCCTATTTTCCGCTACTGTTCCAAATGCACCGATCTGAATTTCAGGTTTTGAAATAAAGCTGAAGGCTGAATAAAAACTACCACAGAAGAGAATATGTCCCTTGTTGCGTATGAAATTTGAATTAAAACTAAGTGACTTTTCACTGGAAAAAAAAAAGAGTCCAAATAATCTCAGCTCTCAAGAGTTTTTTCCTTGGTCACAAATGATGTCACATCTGTAGGTCTCCTAGTAGTGTTAGTTTTAAAAAAAAAAAGGAACACAAATAACTTATGAGTAGGCCTAAGCTATGTATATTTACCAATTCAAAATTCTAAACGCATACATAAGTCAAACAATATTTAACTAGAACATAAGGTAATATATATAGTAATTGGGAGGGGAAGATATTCTTCTCAGTAATGGCGAAAAGACTCAGTACATACCTCCTGGCAAATGGGTACATTGACACTACCATTCAGAAAGGAGGTATCCCAGGTACACCAGGATGTCTAGAGCATGCCACAATGATCTGGGAAGCAATCCAAAAGGCAAAGTCTGACAGAACCAACCTCCATGTAATCTGGTTGGATCTAGCGAATGCTTATGGATCCGTTCCACACCAGATGTTGTGGCAGGCCCTAGAAATGTATCATGTTCCACAAGAGATTGCAGCAATGCTGAAGCTGTATTTCGCTCAGATTTTCAACCAGAGAGTACACAACGAAGTGGATTGGCCTTGAAGTTGGAATTGCGATGGGATGTACCATCTCTCCAATACTATTCGTCATGGCTATGCAGGTAATCCTCAATGCGGCTGAAGGAATGGCTATAGGTCCAAAGCTCGGTGGAATGTGTCACATGCCACCGCTGAAAGCATTCATGGATGACACAACAATTCTGACGTCAGATGAACATCAGGCCCGGAGGATGTTAGCACGCCTGGATGAACTAGTCAGCTGGTGCAGAATGAGCTTCAAACCCAAGAAGTCGAGAAGCCTATCAGTCAGGAAAGGGAAGATAGCAGAGGTCATATTCACAGTTTCCAGCCAAAGAATCCCTACTGTCATTGAGGAACCTGTTAAACGTCTTGGCAGGGTGTACGATGCCTCTTTAAAAGACTCGAAGGCAGTGCAACAGACAATAGAAATGGCAGACAGAGGACTACAGATCATAGACCAAAGCAGACTCCTGGGAAAGTTCAAACTGTGGTGCCTCCAGTTCATGTTGATACCGAAGTTGCTGTGGCCACTGCTTATATATGAAATAAGCACAAGTACAGTGGAAGCTATAGAGCAGAAGGTCAACAAGTTCATGAGAAAATGGCTAGGGGTACCACCAGCTCTGTCAGATGTAGCACTGTACTGCAAAAAGTCAAAACTTCTGCTTCCCTTCAAGTCAGTTGTTGAAGAGTACAAAGTTGGAAAAGCAAGGCTTGCAATGATGCTACGCGAGTCAGCTGATGACGTGGTTAAGTCCATTCAGCCCACACTGAAAACGGGAAGGAAGTGGAGATTGGAAGAAGCTGTTGATGCTGCTGAAGAGTCACTCAAACTGAGAGAGGTAATCGGATACACACAAACGAATAGACGGGGATTTGGGCATGGTGACATCCGCTGGTGATCCAAGGCATCAAGCAGGGAACGCAGAGACATGGTAGTTCAGGAGATACGAGGAGCTGAGAATGATAAGAGGTTGCTAAAAGCAGTGCAGCAGGTCCAACAAGGCCAATGGACTACATGGGAAGGAGCCCTGCAGAGATCCTTGACATGGAATGATATATGGCATATGGCACCTCTTAGGCTCAGCTTCATGGTTAGATCAATGTATGACCTGCTGCGTCGGCCACCAACCTTGTGAAATGGGGAAAGTCAGATGATGAGCAGTGCCCCCTGTGCCAGGGGAGGCAGACACTTGAACACGTGCTCTCAGCGTGTAAGGTGGCATTAGGGCAAGGACGATACACTTGGCGCCATAACAAAGTGCTAAGTGAGCTTGCTGCGACAATAGATCAGACAAGAATGAAAGCGAATAGCAAAGTCCGGCCAGACACCACAAATACATACTTTCTGAGGGCAGGAAAGTCAGCACACCCCAAACCGAGTAAACCTGGTAGCAGTTTACCATCTCTTCTTGACTGTGCAAACGACTGGGAGATGGCGGTAGACCTACCTGGACGGGGGGCATATCCAGAGAGTATCAGAAAATCGCGGAGACGGCCGGATATAGTGCTTCATTCTTCAGCAACGCTTCATGTCATACTGATTGAACTGACCGTGCCATTTGAATCCAGATTAGACGAGCAACATTCATTCAAAGCGGCCAAGTATAGCGATCTGGCCGCGGATCTGAGACACGATGGATTCAGTGCAAGGGTCATGGCGGTTGAAGTGGGCGCAAGAGGGCTTGTGGCTGCATCAGTGTATGATTTATTGAAACTGTTGGGGCTGAAGGGACAGTCTAGAACAAGGGCATTGAAGAGGCTTAGCGAAACTGCCGAAAAGGCATCAGGCTGGCTGTGGAACAACCGCAATGGGCAATAGAAATCGTGACAATAAACGCTGCGGTACAAAACACCAAAATTTTTCTAAGTCCACAGCGCTGAGTTTTTCTGGTGTACTAGTAAAAGGGCTGCGACTCTGGGGCAACAGGCGATGTATACTATAGGGAGTGTGTCAGGTACAGAATTTCAGTGGCTTGCGGCGTGCAGTGGCTAAGGCTCGTCGGCTGCGCGCTCGTGTCTCAGTGTGTGTCCTTAGTTGTGAAGGGCGACGGAACGAACGGAATAATTTGTCTTCTCTTTGTTACTTTCACAATTGCCCCCACGGCTGGCGTTGTGGATTAAAAGTTGCTACCGTAAGTGAAATGGGTTCATTTTCGATACAAGACAACAGGAAGCTGAGACGCTTGGGAGTCATGACCCAAGTGGGCCCGCCCCCCTTAGAGTGTAAAGGAGTAATCGGGCCGAAACACTTGTCGGATGGGGGGACTTCTTCTGATGATCAGATTGCTTCCTGTTGTATCGCTCTGTAAAGAGTTTCCTATCTTATCTTATGATAAGTGAAAATCTATTAAATATCTAACTGGAGACCTTTACACACACCCCCCCCCCCCCCCCACTATTTTTGTTGGGTTTTGTTTCGTTTGATTGTTTAGATTTTTATTTAAAATTTAATTACATTTTTTTTTTATTGTAAATAACATAGGCCTATCCACAAAATTGCTGATTTTCTTACTTACTTACTTACTTAGTCGTTCCCCTTCTACCGTGAGGTGTAGAGGTTTGGAAGAGAGAGCGCCAGACCATTCTATCAGCTGTCTTCTTCCTGGCCTGGTTCCATTCTAGTCCTCGGTCCTTCAAAGATTGTCTAATGTTGTCCTCCCAGCGGACTCTGGGTCGTCCTGGAGGTCTGGATCCCTGGCTCTTTGTTTCCCATGCTTGTCGTGGTAGCCGATCTTCTCCCATTCTGCAGACATGGCCAAATCATCTTAGTTGGGACTGTTCTATTTGGGTCTGCAGCGGATGGGATTTTAGGCCTTGACGGATCGTCTGGTTGCGGACCATGTCTCTTCTTGTTACTTCAACCACTTTCCTCAGATACCTCATTTCTGAGGTTTGGATCTGGCTTTTGTGGGTTGTAGTCATTGCCCACGACTCGCATCCATATGTCAAGACTGGGACATAGGTGGAGCGGTATACAGCCATCTTCGTTTTCTTACCAACCTCTTTCTTGCTGAGGAATCCACGATTTATGGCCTGAAAAAGTCTCCCAGCCGCTGCTTTTCGAGTGACCAACTCTTCTTTGATGCCTCCCTTTCGGTCTATAATAGCTCCGAGATATTTAAAGTGGTCGACCTGCTCCAGGACCTGTTCTCCCAACTTAATCTGATGTTTTCTTTCTTCTCGTGATATCACCATGGATTTTGTTTTAGAGCTGCTTATGACCATCCCTCTCTTCTCCAGCTCTTCCTTCCAGACTTGCAGGTTGGACTGGAGATGTGCCTCTGATTTAGCAATCAGGGCAACATCATCAGCAAATGCCAGCTCCGAAATATAGACCTGTCTCATCTTCCAGTACCCCACTGAATACTTTCTTGTTCTCTCCTTACATGCCTTGATGACATCGTCCATAAGGAGTATGAAGAGGTAAGGTGATAGGATATCACCTTGTCTTACACCAGTGGTGGTCCTGAACTCTTCTGACTTATGGTTTGCTGTCCTCACATAATTTCTGCAAGACTTGTAGAAGCTCTGTATAGCATGAATCAGAGGTGCTGGAATATTCTTCCTTGCCAAACAGTCCCAAAGTTTGCTCCAGGGGACCCTGTCAAACGCCTTTTCCAGATCTATGAAACAAAGATGCATCTCACTCTTATACTCAAGGGCCTTTTCACTCAGCTGTCTGAGTGTGAAGATTAGGTCTTGAGTACTTCGGTTTGCTCGGAATCCGCACTGGACCTCATCCAATTGTGGCTCAGCTAGGCGTCGGAGTCTCTGCTCTAGGATTCTAGAGTAGATTTTACCAGGGACACTGAGAAGGGATATGCCTCTATGGTTTCCACATTGTCGATTGTCACCCTTTTTTGAAAATTGGTGTTATGATGGCAATCTCCCAATCCTTTGGTATGGTCTTGTTGCACCATGCTGCCTGTAGGACCTTTAAGAGTAATAGGTCGCCTGATGCTCCCATGTACTTAACCATTTCTGGTGTTATACCATCATGCCCTGCTGCTTTGCCCATCTTGATTTTCTCTAGTGCTGCCCTCAGTTCTTCCATCTTTATGTCATCTTCACCATCATTGGTTTTTCTCTTCTGTGCTAGTGGTTATCATTTCTGATGCTTCACCATGCTCACCATCCAGGAGTTCTGAGAAATATTCTTTCCATCTTTCCATTACTTCCTTCGGGGCAGTAAGCAATTTGCCTTGCTTGTCCTTTATAAATTTGAGAGGGCATTGTTTTTCTTTCCTCATGTTCTTTAGGGTCTTATAGAACAATTTCTGGTTTTCTTGTGCATCTTTCTCTAGCTTTTCTCCAAATTCTTCCCAGGACTTCTGTTTTGCTGCTAGCACTTTGTTCTTTGCTTCTGTTCTGAGTGTCACATATTCTCTATATTTTTCCATTTGTCCTGTTGTGTTTTTAGCTCCTAAGTATTGTTTCCATGCCATTTTCTTCTCTCTTATTTTCTCTTTGACTTCCTCTGTCCACCAAGGTGTCCTCTTTCTCTGGTTCCCAAGTCGGACTTCACCGCATGCTTCTGCAGCAGCTGTCTTTATGACATCCTTGAATTTATTCCAGAGGGTTTCCAAGTCATCAGGTCGTTCTTCTGTGTTGCTCACTGCTGTAGCAATAAGCCCCTGATATCTGGTCTTAATTTCTGGCTCTCTCAGCTTGTAGGTCCTAATGCTCATTTCTCCTGCTCGTTTACTTGGTTTCTTGCGTGATGTTGGGCAGTTCCTAGGCTGAGCAACTCTTTCAGTTGTTCGTTTGATTGTTAGCAGGTAGTGATCACTTCCAATCTCTGGCCCCCTCCAGACTCTTGCATCTCGGACATATCTAAATGAGCTTCTCCGAACAATGGCATAGTCGATCACTGACTTCTCATTCTTGGTTGGTTCACATCTAGTGTATGCATGTATGCGCTTATGGGGGAACTTTGTGTTTGTAATGATCAGATTCTGCTCACTGCAGAATCTAAGGAGTCGCTTTCCATTGTCATTGAGAGTATCTTCTCCATATCTTCCGATAACTCCACCCCATCTAGCATGGTCATTTCCAACTCTGGCATTAAAATCTCCGAGCATAATAACTTCATCTAGGCAGTCATCCACTGTCCTTTGAAGCAGCTCGAAGAATTCCTCCTTGACCTCTGCTCTCTCATCCTCATTTGGCCCATACACTATGACCAGGTTGACTATGGTTTCTCCTTCTTTTAGTTTTACAACCAATAATGCGCTCCGAGACAAAGTTCCATCCCTTGATACTATCTTTTTGATTTTGGGCCACAATGCAACCCACGCCCCCTTTAGCTCTTTCAGATATGGGTACACCACTGTAGAGCAACGTGTTGCCATCGAGATCCATGACTCCTTGTCCTTTTTTCTTCGTTTCCGTTATAGCCAGGATTTCTAGTTTTGCTTTCCTCATCTCTTCCACCAGCTCCTCTTCCTTCCCATTTATACTTCTTGTGTTCCAAGTTCCATAAGTCGTAGTCCGTAGTCCGTTCCAGTTCGTCGCCTTTAGAATCAGTCCGGTTTTCTCTCTTGTAGTTCGCGTAATCATGATTTAAAGCAAACAGGTGATTGGCCTGTTGTGCCTTTGCATGGTGGAGGGGCTGCCTCCTTACGGCCTCCATGCAGGCCGCCCTCCTCCTTTTTCATCCGGGCTTGGGACCGGCATAGGCGGAGTTGCTGATTTTCATTTATCCTAATTACAGTGATTTGACAGATGTGATGCCACTTTCGTGTATCGGCGGTTATTCATGTTATCTGAAATTGAAAACATGTAGGCCTAGGCCTATCCTAATTAGCCTATAACCCTTCAAAGGTAGAACGGGATAAGTCTTTTCATCATAAATATAATAAAAAAGCATTCAAAATATATTTATTTCCAAAAAATGTGGTGAAATGAACAGTGGGACATGGGTCTGATAACAGGGTAGGCTATAGGATATGGAATTGCCATCAATTTCTATTCCTGACCATCATAAACTGTCAAATATATTCCCGTATGCAGAGGTAAAAAAAAATTTCGTTCAAACGCTTGCTTATAGGCTAATTTTGGCCATGGTTAAAATTACAGTTACATTGTAAATACAGATGCAAGTACAGTAGGTCTATCTATAAACTGGACTTATTTAAATAGGTTTTATAAATGAGATAAATGAATTTATTACTTACGACGAGTGCTAAAAATAAATCTGCGTTTACGTCGTTAACGCAAAGCGCCGAAAACTTCTGGAAATGGATTTAATGCGCAAAGGGAAGTAAAAACTGTACGGTAACTTTGCGCAAAGGGAAGTAAAAATTGTACGGTAACTTTACAATTTTTACTTCCCTTTGCGTACTTCCATTTCCAGAAGTTTTCGGCAGGTTTCGTTTTCGGCGCTTTGCGTTAATGGCGTAAACGCAGATTTATTTTTAGACTCGTCGCGTCTGTTGTTGCGAAAAATACCATCAATAACCAAAAAATGGACACAAAGTAACGAACTTTCGATTTCGTATTATTTTTCAAGGTCCGATGCGGAAAATTCAAGGCTTATAGCCATTTTTCCAGGCTTTTCAAGGCCTGGAATTTTTTTTTCGTTTTCCAGGTTTTTCCAGGTCGCTACGAACCCTGATTATAGTAATGGTGTAAATGTTTTCAAGATTATGTGGCGCTAGGGTCCGCCGAATTGGATGGATACATGTAACGTCTCATTTATATGGATGACTCATTCTTCAGTATCAGATTGGTCGCAGGGAGTATTTTGTTATAAATATTAGTATCCAGATTGTAAAGATTAATCAACACTGGTTGTTCAGTACCGGATTACCGACATACTGAATCGTGAGTAAATGACAAGATGTTGTGACGATTAAATGGAAAAAGGACAGGAGACGATATATATATATGCTTGGATTTAATGTATTGATTGATTCATATAATATATTGAATTGTAGACCGTCAAATAAATGTACTTTATGTGGACTCGAACCACCTATGGACTTGTCAAATATCTACCATTATTGAAGTTTGGACAGTCTTGACTACGCATTCGCAACCTTTATTTCAGTACGATTGCTCGACAGAAACCAAGTCCCAATAATATAAGAATAAACTCAAGACGTGGCGAGAAAGTATAAACACTACTTTTATTAATAACAGAATTATGAAAATGACAGTAAACAGATTAACCAACTGCCAGAGCGAAACCAGCCATAACATATATATATATATATATATATATATACACACATATATTTCATGAGATATTTTCATATCAATATGTATTAACTTCCCCATTACTCGTTCATTATGGGAAAATGGGGAAATGCGGCAGCGGAACAGTAAACGAGAATGGGGATAAATTCATAAGTTTCTGTAGCATTAACTTTGGAGGAACACTTTGGTCATTGGAGGAAAACTTTTCCCACACAAAGAAATTCACAAATTAACATGGGAATCACCAAATGGCGGGGACCGAAACCAGACAGACCACATTATGATTAATGGTAGATGGAGACATTCATTACAAGATGTGAAAGTAAGAAGAGGTGCAGATGTGGGAAGTGATCACAACTTAGTAGTAGCAAAACTGAAGGTGAAACTCAGAACTGCTGGACCAATTGTAACTACACAGAAAAGGTATGACATCAGCAAATTGAAGGATCCCCTTACCAGAAAAGCTTTACTGGCTGATATAAAGAAACGATATCAAATTGCCAAAAGCCAGGAAAAGACATCGACTGATGAGATTGACTAGAAATTTACCACCATTTCAACAATATATAAGGAAAGCAGCAAATCATGCTTGGGATTCCAGGAAAGGAAGAAGCAAGATTGGATAACACCAGAAACATTAAACACCATAGCGATGAGAAAGGAAATGAAAAGAAAGAAAACAGAAGCGAAGTCCTCCAGGTTAAAGCAATTATATAGCGAATAGTACAGTCAGCTGAACAAGGAAGTTAAACGCCAAACCCGAGCCAACAAAAGGAAATTCCTAGATGATCTTGCAAGACAGGCAGAAGAGGCAGCACTGAGAAATGAACAAAGCACAGTATATAAAATAACTAAAACCATCAGCGGAAAACGAGGTGCAAACAATATTACATTAGTAAGAGATAAGAAAGGAAATCTCATCACCACAGCAAAGGGACAGGAAACAAGATGGGCAGAGCATTTCAGAGAAACTCTGAACAAGAAACCACCAGAGACACAGATGAATGTTCCTGAGGTCGAAAATGATCTAGATGTTAACACAGACATTCCACGAAAGGAAGAAATCATCATGGCAATCAAAGGGTTATAAAGAATGGAAAAGCTCCTGGCCACAATAACTTAAATGCAGAGCTATTTAAGACAGACCCTGAGCTAGCAGCAGAACTATTAGAACCACTACTTGCACAAGTCTGAAAAACATGGACAACACCAACAGAGTGGAACAAAGGAATAATTGTCAAATTGCCCAAGAAGGGCAACCTTGCAGACTGCAACAATTGGAGAGAAATCACTCTTCTCTCAGTTCCCAGCAAAATACTAGGCGGGATAATTATAGAGAATTTCAAAAGCAGTAGACCACAAACTGAGGAAAGAACAAGCAGGATTTAGAAAGAACAGAAGATGTGCAGATCATAAATTTACCCTCAAGAACATTACAGAGCAATGCTGTACATTAATTTCGTTGATTTTGAAAAGGCTTTTGACAGTATACATAGGGACAGTCTATGGAAAATACTGAGGGCTTATGGAATTCCAAGCTCCATAGTGTCCATCATAAAAAGCCTCTAAGCCAACTTTACATGTAGCGTTGGGCAGAGCAGCCTAACTTTTGAGGTGAAGACAGCAGTACGACAGGGATGCCCCTTATCAACCACTTTATTTTTAACAGTCATAGACTGGGTGATGCGTCAGACAACAGAGGGCAGTCCAAGAGTAATAAGATGGACTATGTTTTCTACATTGGAAGATCTGGAATATGCAGATGACATTGCACTACTCGCACATTCTCATCAACACATCCAGGAAAAAATGGATAGACTTAATAATAAGTATAGCCAGCAGGTGGGTCTGAACATCAGTCTAAAGAAGACAGAGGTCATGACGCTCAATGTGGGCAACCCGGAGCCCATAACAGTAAGGAATCAGAAACTGGAACAGACAGACACATTCACATACCTAGGATGCACAGTAACACCAGATGGTGGAGCAAGCAAAGACATTAATAAAAGAATGAACAAAGCAAGAACAGCCTTTATTAGACTAAACAACATCTGGAAGTCCTCTCAATACAGCGCAAACACAAAATTAAGATTATATCAGAGCTGTGTACTTTCTGTGCTTCTCTATGGTGCGGAATGCTGGAGAGTAACAGAGAAGGAAATGTTGAAATTGTCCTCTTTCCACGCAATCTGCCTAAAAAAAGAAATTCTCCAAATCTTTTGGCCGAATACCATCACCAACCAAGAACTGCTTACTCGGAGCAACCAAGAGGATATGCACACCATCATAACTGGCAGACACTGGAGTTGGGTTGGCCATGTGCTCAGAAGAGACCCTGATGCCATCACAAGAACAGCTATGCTATGGACCCCGGAAGGAAAATGAAAGAGAGGCCGACCAAAAACAACTTGGCGGAGAACTGTGGAGGCTGAGATGCAAAGAGTGAATCAGAGCTCTCTCCACATGTAAGCCTACCTTGCCGTTGGTTGGACAGCTTGAGTGCCCCAATGATCCAGGGAGCTATGCCGGCAGGAGTTTTACTCCTGGCAGGGTCACCCAAGCCGGACAGGTCCTTGGTGAGGGGCCAGACTAAATGGGCTGAGGAGCAGGTGGAACCCTATAGGTGTAGATGCAGAACCCACCGGCGAGTGGTACATGCTCTGGTCTGCACCAATCCACCCCCACTTCATGGGTTAAATGCTTTCTTGCCTCATTCTTCACTGTTTGGCGTCTATCGGGAGTAGTTTGAGACCCCTTACGGTGTAGGCGCAGTACCCACCAGTGAGTGGACCATGCTCTGGCCAGCACCAACCCAAACCCCAGGCATGGGTTAAATCCTGGGTAGATGAAGCTCGTAAGCCTTGGAAGGCAGTTCGTCTAGGACAGTGTTTCTCAATGGGTGCGGTACCCTGGGGGGCGTTTTCAAGATGTCTGGGGGCTTTCTGATGGGTCGCAACGATTGGGGATCGTTACTTCCATTCAGGGGGGCGTTGTGTACATTTTTACAAGAATCAATAACAAAAAATATTCCCCTTCCCATAGCCTGTAACACGATAGTTTTTATTGGCCCTGCGTCCCATGGAGTGTTTCAAGGATTCCAAACGCAAAATTTTAGTACCTGGGATGTTACCATTGTCAGGAGACAGTAGGCGGAGATTTATGTCCCTTCAACACTCAAAACATTCATTAGCCTCTCGACACACCCAAGCTAACCTTCTCTCTCCACTCTCGACACATATTTTCTTCTGGAAACACATTCCCGTCAAACATTGATTAGCCTGTGAACACATCACTGCCCCTTCCCTACTCTGTCCACTTCCACAGCACGACTCCCTCACAAAACATTCCATGCACAATCACATGTCCCACGTGTGCCTGCCAAAAAACATCTCTTTGTTTAGCGAGGTTGACGCTACAGTCACAGCACTACACAGAACTGTGTGTGACCTTTGTGTTTAACTCTCTTTGATGTGAGTGCACCGTAAATACCTTCTTGCAACAGGGACGTTGTGGGCAGTTGTGGCTTAGTTTTAATGCATCTTTGGATGTTTCGAGTGTAGAGAATTAAACTCAGTCAGTTTTGAGGCTTGACAAAAGGTGTAGATGTATGTGCAGTGGTATTATACTAAAATTTTCAATATGTCAGCATTATATATATGTCATATGTCAGAGAAAGTGTCGACAATATTCAGTTGAATATTTGAAATTCGGTTTTGTACCTTCGGCCATAAATGAACAATTACCAATGTGTTTGCTGTGCCAGCAAGTGTTTTCTAATTGTGACAGCGCCATCTTGAGATCTGTCGTTCTCGGCGCTGGCCCCATCTGGGCAGTCATATTGTCTCTGTGGTTTAGTGCCTTTTCACCCCATTATCTTCGAGAAGAAGATTTGTTGCAAGGCCATAATAACGCCTACAAAGTAGTTGTGTTTTTGCTCTAGTAGTGTAAATCTGTGTTTTCATGAGCAATAATCGTGTGTGTTATCTGTGTGGCGCAGATTAATACGCGTTGCGCGCAGTAAGTTGAGTGGTTAGGCCAGGGCTTATAAAAGGGATAGCAAGCGGCGAAACTGGTGTATTTTTGAGAGAGCCGCCCAGAAGAGAACATACGAGCTTAGACAGAGCCGAGCTGTAAATGCCTTGAGCACACAGTCTATGAACACTGACTGGGTGTTTGTTTGATTGTTTGTTTGGTGTTCGGTTCTGTTCGGTAGAATTAAATGTTGATCTGCATAAGGCTTTGGGTTGCTTGAATTGTTAAGTCTGCTGCTGAGAGGGTTGCAAGCAACCAATAATTGCAACCCCTGTCAAACGATCCTTTATAAATTTTCTTAGTGCACGGGTCTTGGGTGTGAGGCACATCTAGCCCCTGTCACAAGTGGCGTCGTCGACAGGATTGACAGACAGCACGCAGTGAAGCAACTCTTCAGCAATCAGAGCAGCAACAGCCGAAACAGTAGAACACCCCGTTCAGTGCAAGGCGAGGGACGGGATCATCCAGTTTGTCAAGATTTCTAGTCAACTCTACTAGAAACAAGATGGCGGCACGCAACACACGTGCTGCTAGTAGAACTGATAACGAAGATGTGGCTGAGGTGGATGACCCTGTAGTAGGGCTGGATCGTCAACCAGAACGAGTACAGTACATCGTGGTACCTACTCACAAGAGAGTGCGGTGCTTTGGGGAGCGCACGGGTCCTACGGCCGAGGAATATGTCAGAGAGGTGAGAGCTGCCTGGAGAGTAGGGATGATGAGTAAAGAGGACCAGGCAGATGTTATCCTTGACAGTGTGACCCCAAGTGTCCGCAGGGAGCTGAGGATTCAGGCTGATGATGGTGACCCAGAAGCAATGCTACATTCCATTCTTAGGGTGTATGGGGAGCGTCGGAGCATCCCAGAAGTAATGGCCGCGTTCTACTCTACCCGGCAAGGTGCAAGGGAGTCTCTTTGGGAATTCTCCCATCGCATTCACGAGGTGTTTGAAAGTGTTGTAAGGGCACAAAAGCAGAACAACGTCACTCCTTTGGCGCCATCCTTTCTTCGCGACCAGTTTGCTGCTTGTCTGAGAGATGACCTACTAAGAAAGCTTGCAAAGGAAATGATCTTTAAAGAGCCTACAGCATCGTTTAAGTCGGTGAGGGACTATGCCCTACGGTTTTTAGAGATTGAACACGCCCCTGGGGCTGGTGTTGCCAGCGTCGGAGTAGTAAATACCGTGACGGTACCCGATATACATGCATTAGGCGCAGAAGTAGAGCGGCTGAGAGCACAGGTGGCTCAATTACAGGCTAAAATTGATGCGATGTCTCAGGAGCAGGGGGGACGTACCAGGACAGTTCGCTGTTTTAGACGCAGAGGACTAAGGCCACATACAGAATCGATATCCACAGGCATTAAACTAGATTCCTCTGCGGCTGGGAGTCAGGTTAAGGAAAGGGAACACAATGGCTCAGAGATAAAGATGGTTGGTGGTCGACCGGAATGTGATGTACTAATAGCAGGGAAGAAAGTCAGGTGTATTCTTGATACGGGGTCACAAGTTTCAACTGTTACGGAACAGTGCTTTCAGCAGCTTTTTGGAGATATGGCCCTGGATGAAAGTAAATGGGTACGACTAACTGCTGCCAATGGTGTCACGATTCGTTATGCTGGCCATCTAGTGGTTGACGTCAAAATTGGGGAGTGCCATGTCAAGAACTGTGGCATCTATGTCATTAAGAGTGTGAATGGGCCTGACAAAGCGCCTGGTATAATAGGCACCAACATACTGGCGGAAGTAAAAAACATCCACAGCTTCCTCAAATGGCAAGCTCTTGGAAAAGGTACACGAGAGGTAATGTTAGATAGAGTGAAGGTGTGGGTTGCAGGAGGAAGAAGAACCCACATACCAGCTCGCTCGATTGCTACTATACAGGTGAAATGTAGAAGAGGCTCCAGATCAGAGAAGACAGTGCTTTTTGAACCCTCAAGAGACTTAGACCATAAAGGGCTGGTTATATGTCACACACTAACTGTACTCAGAGGAAGGTTCTGTGAGGTCCAAGCAGTAAATCTTGGAGATGAAGACCTTTTACTGGCTAGGGGTACTCAAGTTGGAGAACTTTCCGAGGCATGCGCAGACTATGAGAGACACTTCAGAGTTGTTGGAGCCCAGGAAGTGGAGATATCTGCACAGCCGGGATGCCCAGCCAAGGTCCCTGTTTGCAGCCCAGTTGATTTAAATGGGTTTGAGGGCAGCCAGGACGAAAAGCGCCAACTACAGAAGTTACTACAACAATATAACAGCCTTTTCGCTAAAGATGAGAATGATGTAGGGTATACAAGTAAGGTATCTCATTCGATTCAGTTGACGGATGATACTCCAGTAAAACAACCATACAGGCGAATTCCTCCAGCTTTCTACAAAGAGGTGCAAGACCACCTTCGGGGTCTCCTCGACAAACAAATTATAAGAGAAAGTTCAAGCCCCTGGGCTTCGCCTATTGTGCTCGTGAGGAAGAAAGATGGCAAACTGCGATTATGTGTAGACTTCAGAGCTGTCAATGCCAAGACCAAAAAGGACGCCTACCCTCTTCCTCGTGTGGAGGAATATTTAGATGCTTTAGGAGGAGCAAAAATATTTTCTTCACTAGATCTAGCAAGTGGCTACTACCAGGTAGCTATGAGGGCAGAGGATCAAGAGAAAACGGCGTTCACCACACCATTTGGGTTGTATGAGTACACTAGAATGCCCATGGGACTAGCTAATTCGGCCAGTACTTTTCAGCGACTGATGCAGAGTTCCATGCACGATATGATGTTCCAGCTGTTACTGGTCTATCTAGATGACATTCTTGTGTACTCAACCGGCTTTGCAGAACACATGCGGCGGCTTGAAAAAGTGTTCCAGCGGTTGCAACAACTAGTCCTGAAATTGAATGCAGCTAAATGTCATTTCTGCAAGCCGAAGGTAGAATTTTTGGGTCATACGGTATCTGAAGAGGGCATTGGAGCAATGGAGGATAAGATACAAGCTATTACAAGGGCATCAATACCCAGAACACAGACAGAGTTACGTGCATTCATCGGTCTTGCCAGTTATTATCGGAGGTTTGTGCCCGGGTTTGCCACTATAGCACGCCCACTGCATGAACTGGTTGCTCAGTTAAATGAAGACCAAGATCCACAGGGTAAACGAAGGTCCAGGAAAACTGCCATAGGAGAACTGTGGACCCAAGAGTGTGATGTTGCTTTTAAGCAGTTGAAAGCTATGCTTACGTCTACCCCTCTTCTTGGTTTCCCAGATTTTTCTGTGCCCTTTATACTGGAAGTGGATGCCTCATACCAGGGATTGGGAGCCGTGCTGTCACAAGTGCAAGACGGCAAGAAAAGGGTGTTAGCATATGCCAGTCGCACTCTGCGACCATCAGAGAAAAATGCCAAAAGTAGCATGAAACTTGAGCTGCTAAGTATGAAATGGGCTATGACGGAAAAGTTCAGGAGTTATCTGCTCAGTGCTCAAGTTGAGGTGTTTACTGACAACAGGAGTTTGGCTCTGTGGCAAAAGTCTAAGCTTGGCGCAATCGAACAGAGGTGGATAGCACAGATGTCGATGTTTAATTACTCTATCAAACACAAGGCAGGTAGAGCGAACGGAAATGCTGACTACCTCTCTCGGTATCCTATAGAGAATCCAGAACACACCGATGAAGATGATGATGTTGCCATCAGTCACATAGCATTAGTGCCAGCTCGCTCAACAACTATACCCCCAAGGTTAGGTTTGCTGCAGAATGTGGAGTTAAGAGCCATGTGTGGAGCAGTGGAGATGGGAGATGCACCGGGCCCGGATCCAGGCACAGGTGCGTCACAAACGTTTCCATCCTATTCTCTTGAAGAACTGTTAGCATTGCAGGAGGCTGATACTGATATTATGACAGTCTCCAGAATTATGAGAGATGGTACTAGATTGCCCAAGGAGGAGATGAGGAGATTATCAAAGCCAGCAAAGAAGTTACTAAGGCAGCGTAGGCGCTTAACACTAATTGGAGGCTTGCTGTATCGGACAGTAAGCGGACCAAATGGGACTAAGATCACGCAACTTGTGGTTCCAGAATCTTTAAAAACGCGAGTTCTGGAGGCAGTGCACAAAACTGGCCATCAGGGTCGTGATCGCATGTTGCAGATACTGAGGAACAGGTGTTTCTGGGATGGCATAACGTGTGATGTAGAGACATTCTGCAGAAGGTGCAGTAGATGCAATATAGCAAAAGCCCCGCATCTCAAGATCCAAGGTCCATCGGGAAATCTGCTGGCATCCAAGCCTTTTGAGGTAGTCGCCATGGACTTTACGCTGCTGGAAAAAGACGCACGAGGCTACGAGAATGTACTCATTATGACTAATGTATTTAGCAAGTTTGCAGTTGCCGTCCCAACCAGAGACCAAAAAGCAACCACCGTGGCCCGAGCGTTGGTAGAAAAGTGGTTTTTGTACCTAGGGGTGCCGCAGAGGCTTCATTCCGACCAGGGTAGAAATTTCGAATCGGCTGTCATATCCGAACTGTGCAGAGTATATGGCGTCGAGAAAAGTCGAACGACGGCATACAACCCTCGTGGAAATGGCCAGTGTGAGCGGTTTAACAGGACGTTGCATGATCTCTTAAGGCCATTGTCCACCACTGAGAAACGGAGATGGTCTGACCACCTGGCAGAGGTCCTTGCAGTCTACAACGCTACTCCCCATGCGTCTACGGGTTACTCCCCTTACTATCTTTTGTTTGGGAGGGAGCCGAAAATGCCCGTCGATTTCATATTGGGCCATTCATCAGAGGACGAAGAACCAGCTACAGTTGACCAGTGGCTTGAAGGGCACCTTTCCAGGTTACGGGAGGCGCACGTAAGAGCAGAGGCACAGTTGCAAAAGTTGGCAGCAGTCCGGAAAGAGAGATGTGACAAGGTGCCGTGTTCTACTCCACTACAGGTGGGAGAATTGGTGAGGAAAAGAATGCACTACACTGAAAGATCCAAAATTCGTGACATGTGGTCAGAAGAGGAGTACATTGTTATTCATGCTCCCACAATGACGGGAGGTCCGTATGTCATTCAGCGAACAGACAGAGCGAGTCCGGGCATTAGAGTCACTGGCAACGAACTCAGACGTAGTGAAGACAAAGATGATTCACCAGACTTGGTAGATACGACACTAGGCCTACCTGAAGCACCAGCTTTGCCAGAGGAGACAGACCATAGGGAGGACGGAAATGATTTAACGCCCGAACCAGGCTGGTATGCCCTGCAGCCGATAGAAGGTCCTGCCCCGAGACGTTCTGAGAGAATACGACTGAAGCGCCTGATTTAGTGTAGTTGTCGGGACGACAACAAAATCAGGCGGGGAATATGTGACAGCGCCATCTTGAGATCTGTCGTTCTCGGCGCTGGCCCCATCTGGGCAGTCATATTGTCTCTGTGGTTTAGTGCCTTTTCACCCCATTATCTTCGAGAAGAAGATTTGTTGCAAGGCCATAATAACGCCTACAAAGTAGTTGTGTTTTTGCTCTAGTTGTGTAAATCTGTGTTTTCATGAGCAATAATCGTGTTTGTTATCTGTGTGGCGCAGATTAATACACGTTGCGCGCAGTAAGTTGAGTGGTTAGGCCAGGGCTTATAAAAGGGATAGCAAGCGGCGAAACTGGTGTATTTTTGAGAGAGCCGCCGAGAAGAGAACATACGAGCTTAGACAGAGCCGAGCTGTAAATGCCTTGAGCACACAGTCTATGAACACTGACTGGGTGTTTGTTTGATTGTTTGTTTGGTGTTCGGTTCTGTTCGGTAGAATTAAATGTTGATCTGCATAAGGCTTTGGGTTGTTTGAATTATTAAGTCTGCTGCTGAGAGGGTTGCAAGCAACCAATAATTGCAACCCCTGTCAAACGATCCTTTATAAATTTTCTTAGTGCACGGGTCTTGGGTGTGAGGCACATCTAGCCCCTGTCACATAATGAAGCAATGAAACTGTCACAGCTTAATGAGCATTTTACCAAGAAACACTCAGATAAAGTTGCCAAAGATATTTCTTACTTCCAGGATTTAAAACAAAAGTTTGAAAGCCACAACACTGTCACTAGTATGTTTAAGAAAATGTATAATCACAATGACAAAGGTATCATTGTATCTTACAAAATTGCACACATGATTGCAAAATGTGGTAAACCTCACAACATTGGAGAAAACTTAATTTTACCAGCTGTACGGGAGGTAATTAGCACAATGATGGAAAGAAATCTAAGTGACATCATTTCTTCTATTCCACTGAGTAACAAAATTAAGGCGCATTCATTGAACGATAGATTATTTCATAAACTTTGTTGTGATAATGGTGAAGAGTTTGAACGTCTTCTCCTACACACGGAAGTACAATGGCTGTCCAAAGGTAACTGTTTAAAAAGATTATGGGCATTATTTGATACTGTTGTAGATTTTTTAACTCCGCCTAGGCCGGTCCCAAGCCCGGCTGAAAAAGGAGGAGGGTGGCCTGCATGGAGGCCGTAAGGAGGCAGCCCCTCCACCATGCAAAGGCACAACAGGCCAATCACCTGTTTGCTTTAAAGTTTTGATTGCGAGAACTACAAGAGAGAAAACCATACTGATTCTAAAGGCGACAAACTGGAACGGACTACGACTTATGGAACTTGGAACACAAGAAGTATAAATGGGAAAGAAGAGGAGCTGGTGGAAGAGATGAGGAAAGCAAAACTAGAGATCCTGGCTATAACGGAAACAAAGAAAAGACAATCTTTGAAGGACTGAGGACTAGAATGGAACCAGGCCAGGAGGAAGACAGCCGATAGGATAGTCTGGCGCTCTCTCTTCCAAACCTCTACACCTCACGGTAAAAGTGGAACGACTAAGTAAGTAAGTAAGTAGAGTATTTGGATTCAATCAAAGAAGAATTTAGCATCGAAAGAGAAGTATTGCGAAAGGATGTGGCCTATCTTTCAGATATATTTGAAAAGTTAAATGAGGTTCTTCTTAAGCTACAAGGAAATTAGATCAGTCTGATTAAAGTGAAAGGAATTATCATGGGGTTCATCAACAAATTGACATATAAAAATAATCTCAGTTGCCGAGAACTTTCTCATTTTCCATGTTTACTGCAGTTAGGTGGAGACAGGCTTAAAGATTCAGATTTAGAGGTTTATTGCAGTCATTTGGACACTATTAAAAATGATATGAGCATAAGATTTAAAGACGTGCAAGAACTAATAATACCGGATTGGGTGATTAATCCGTTTGAATCAGACGTAGAACAAGTTAGTCAACATTCACAAGAAGAATTATTTGAGCTACAAAATGACTTCACGGCAAAAAGCACGATTCAGTCATACACATTACGAAAAATTTTGGATCCAGCAGAGGCTTGCATATCCCTTTCTTTGGCGTGAAACTAAATTGTTAATTACAGCATTCCCAACGTCGTATTTGGTGGAGAAGGGATTCAGTGCAGTAGTATTGCTACTACAAAAGCAACAAAACCAACTGCAGATTTGTAACAGAGGAGATTTGAGACTTCTTTTAACAAACTTAGAACCAAATTTTACAAAAACTGGCTGAGTCACACCAAGCGCAAGGATCTCATTAAGCTTCATTAGTAAGTGATTTTTTATATAATTATATCATTATTATCAACTAATAATTTTTCCACATTTTTTTCATGTTTAAAGAGGTTACATAAGGAGAGGCTTAAATATTCAGATTTGAAGATATATATGCAGTCATTTAGGAGCTATTAAAATGATATGATTATGATAGTTATAGAGTTGTAAGAACTAATTTTATGTCATTTGCTTCGCCAATTTGTAATTCAAGGATAATGAACTTGTGGTGTATATAATTAAGTACTTAAAGACATATTTAATATAACTATGCTTTTATAAATGTGCTTTCTCTTTATAAGAAAAGATAACTCATTAACTGAATTGCTTTTTTAAAAGTATGGTGGAATATATGTATATGTGTGTGTGTGTTTGTGTATACACGATAAAGAGCAAGGGGGTGTTAAAAGGGTGGGGGGGCTTTTTAAAAAATATTAGTTGTCAAAAGGGTGCGTTGCTACTATCGGGGTTGAGAAACACTGCTCTAAACGAACACTCTCCAACATTTTCTTCATGCTCTAAATGAACTCGCCAATATTTTCTTTATGCTCTAAATGAACACTCTCCAACATTTTCTTCATGCTCTAAACAAACACTCTCCAGTATTTTCTTCATGCTGTAAACGAACACTCTCCAACTTTTTCTTCATTCTCTAAACGAACAATCTCCAACACTCTCTTCGTGCTCTAAATGAACTCTCCAACATTTTCCTCACTCAAATATTCTCTTGATGCTCTAAACGAACACTCTCAAATGTTTTCTTCATGCTCTAAACCAGTGGTGGCCAAGCTAAGGTTGGCCGAGGGCCAGATTATGGTAAAGGGTAACACCCGAGGGCCAGACCTATAAAATCCTTAAAAAATAACGTTCTGATATTTAGTTTTACATATATAATGAACCACGTACATAAAGCAACGGCAAACTACTGTACTGCACATCTGCCAAGACATGTATACCAGTCTTCGAACTGAAATTACTGTTTAAAAAAAAATATAATGAATCTGTTGTTTTAATTTATTTTATAATTTGTAATATCTTCTTCTTCTTCTTCCGTCCTTAGCCACCGACCGTCAAAGCAGTCAGTGGCCATTACGCCTAGTGGCGTCTTAGGGCAACAGCAGATAGGTTTTCTTTGCCATTGTTTCCCATCACGCCTATTGGCATCTTTAGGGCAATGGCAAATCAATCCATCTGCTGTTGTTTCCGTAAAAGTGACAAACGGTACATTTTGTGTGTTATTTCATTGTGAAGAGTGTGGCTTCAATCAACAATAAGAGTCCGGCCAAAAACAGGTTGGCGGGCCGGTCAAAACAGGTTGGCGGGCCGGATCTGGCCCGCGGGCCGTAGTTTGGCCACCGCTGCTCTAAACGAACACTCTCCAACATTTTCTTCATGCTCTAAACGAACATTCTCCAACATTTTCTTCATGCACAAAAAAATCATGCTCCCCAACAGCCCATTCCCCCATCTCTTCAAAATTATCAAACTAAGCAGTAAGAACAAGTTGAAAAAAAAAATAAATAAAGTGCATCTCAGCTTTCAGACTGAGTCACCGCAAATCTAATCAATTTATTTCACTCAGATTTGCAACTGTCTGGTGCAAATAATACTGTGAATACACTTTGTAAGTTTGTACTGGAACACAATGATTTTTGCAGTTTTCTGCGTGCACAACAGACTATAAAATAAAACACTTATTTCCAGTTGTTGAGGTTTTCATTTTTTCATCAGCAGAATCAGGAAATCCAAGTGTTTATATAAAATATGTCAATGATTTAACTGAAACTCACATGTAATCTTAATCATAAATTTTGAATGTTTGTATTTTACTGAAAAATATTGTAACAAACAACTACATATTTTATTTCCACTGCTGAAACTTGCTTCCTATCCCACAGCAGCATCTGCTACCCTAACTTCATCAGGGGCATACAACTTTCCTTGGTCCAGCATTAGTTTATACAGGAGACTTCTGGGCAAGGGCAGCAAGCAGCATTGGTAGCGTGTCTGTTGATCTGGTTTGTGGATCACAAGACATTCCCATGTGTTGGTGTGTCTGTTGAATGAACGTACTGCTTGAACTTCCCTGCCCATATCAAGCTCCCCTACCACAAGAATGTCCTCTCCGTCATACAGCACCCCAGCAATGTGAGAATTCTCCCCTGCAGTACACATTCCATGGGCACCAGACCTCATCTGGATTGGCACCCAGTAATCATTTTTCTCTGAGTAAAATTCTGTACCACAAAGCTTCAGATTGTGGCCTGAATGTGCAGCACTAGGGCATTCTATGCGGCGAAAACCTCCAAACACATAAATGTCATTTCCAACAGCAACAGCACGGGCATCACATCTTCTCTCTCTCATGGGAGAGACTACATACCAGGTAAGAGAGCGTGTGTCGAACACTTCCACTGACTCATAGAATTTACCAATAATTCCACCACCCAGGACATAAATTTTAGGCCCTGCTGCAGCATAGCATGCCCAAGCCCTTTTCATAATCATATCAGGCAGGGGCTTCCATTTGTTTGTGAATACATCATAGACTTCCATTGACAAGAGTGGGTCTGTCATATCATTGCTGCCACCAATTGCATAAATAAGGTTCTCGATGGCAACGAACCCAAATCCAACACGGGCATGGTTCATGGGAGCTATTGGAGTCCAACAATTTTTGAAGGGATCATATTTCTCACAGCTGTTCAGTATCCTGCAATTGATGTCCCGGCCTCCAGCTACATACATATAGCCACCTGTAAATGGAAAAGAGATATATCAGTTAAGTATGAACACTTAACATGTCTTTAGTTTTTTGGCCTACATTCTTCTCTGTGCCAGCAGTTGTTTCACACAACTCTTGAAATAGGGCTGCTTCTTGTAAAAATCATTAAAAATCTGCCACACATTAAAGACACTAAAAATGTGTAATGCTGTGCTAAAGACTCTGAATGCTAAGCCTACAACAATGGTGTTAATGAAATGTTAAACACTAAAGGGATAGCTAAATGAATAAAAGTAGTGTTATGAATGCAAAAAAAAAAAAAAAACCTTTGCACTTACACATTAAATGTCCATGTGAAAAACAACACTTAAATCATTTTTATCATGAGCACAGCCATTCTAGCTACTTATTTGCATGTTTACAAATGTTCTGAATGTCTTCTTTTCTTCTCTTGTTCCCCTGGCACTTCTCTGGTTCTTGTCATCAGTTCCACATTGCCAACCTTGATCTTCTGTTTCAATTCTTTCTATTCTATGCAAGCTCTCATTAATGCAAGTCTATAACTTTTTGGTTGTTGTTTCCCATGTTTCTAGGCCATACAATAGGACTGACTGGACATTGAGTTGAATATTCTTGTATCTGTGCTCAGCTTGATTTCTTGTTATTTCCATATATTTCTGAATGCAATGAAAGCTCATTTTGCTTTTTGTAATCTTATTTTAATAACACCATTATTTTAACATTACTATTACACTATAATTATATTACTTACATATAGTAATTACATTAATACACAGTGATGTCGCGATAAAAAAAAAAAGGTCATTACTAACTTTAAACTGAAACTAACCAAGTTTCACACTGATTCTATTTTCTTAGTTTTTCTCTTACTGATTCATTCCACACACAAAAAAAGTAAGTTTCTACCACAAGGAAGGACATGAAAGGTGGATTCAAATACGTGCTTTATAACTAAAAGTGCTGGGTAACTTAGCATTTATAGTATTTTGTTGACACACCAAAAAAAAAATTATTTTTACACTTTAAACAAAAAATTAATTGTGTCTACTGTGTTTGTAAAGTCTCGGTCTAGTCACACTGTATAGCTCTTTTCACTGAATAGTAAATCATAAACTTACTTTTCTTGTTTATTTAAGGATGACTAACTCTACTTCCAACAGACTTCATACTACACAGATGATAAATCAGATGTCAGCTGAATCTATCACCAGGCAGAAAAAAAACTATTTTACACAATCATTTTTAAGCATGCCCACTGTTTTACTAGGTCACCTAAATCACTGTATCAAACATTTTATTTCAAGGGTTGGATCCAAATGCCATGGCACAGAATGTGTCATTAAACACTTCTCATAAAAGAAGGTTCATGGACAGTTTGCATGATATTTTTCATGGTGTTGCATTTATTTCAGGACTGAAAAGGGTTGCGGAGCCATTTTAACAGTCAAATTAATAGACTTACCAACTTCCACTAATCCATGTCCTGTCCGTGGTGTTGACATTGAAGCCATATCCACCCATTGATTGTTGTTCACTGAATATTTTGTTTTCACTGGAACCACAAACCTGACATAGTCCTTTACTTCAACCTCATCTTTATCTCTGCAAAATAAATATTTTTATGATAGGTATTACTTTTATTTCATTCAAATTTTTTTTTTAAAGTTGGTTTCTCTCTTGCTTTAAGTAAGAACAGTTAACTAAATATTGTGGCTAAATAATGCATTAAATAAGATAGGTGTAAATGTGATCTTTCAGGATAGAAGATTCAGAATCTGACACAACAACACTGTTTGTATTATATAGATATTAAGCCATCAAGGGTCAATAAACATGCTCCATACAATATGAAATGTTTCTCTCACTTCCATTCTCAGATTCTTATCGTAACTACAAAGCTTCAATGATAATGTATCTAATTATTATATTTTAAATGTGTTACAGAAAGTGTTAAACAACTGAACAATTATAATCACCTGCATCCTCCTTCTCCCCCACATGCCACAATAACCTGTGTGAAGCCTCTGTGAACACTAGGCATGTGTCCCTGCTTTTCCTTGAGCTCTGTGTAAAGGCTGCAGAAATCCAGCCCATCCTCACCTCCTAGTTCAGTAAGCCTAGTCCAGGCATTACTGCTCAACTGATTAACAAACAGAACCCGCCTCATCACGTCCATAGTTTGGTTCTTGCGGGTCTCTGGGTCAAAACAATACCAATTAAGAATTATGTCTAGTATGTCATCTTCTTCCTTGACCTCAATCGTTGTTCTCGACAGAAGTTTTTCCACTCTTCCTGCATCAAGACGAAGGAATTCATCGTACTGGCTAACTTCACTGAAATCAGAAACATTTTAACGTTTGCATCTGAATTTAATTTATGCAGACATGAATCCGATAACCAAATATGTAGTAAATTTTAAAAAGTTAAAAGAGAAGCTAATAAGCTTAAAGAGGTGAGAGTATATGCAAAATTACCTTAACTCTTTGACTCCAGAATTATTTTCCACCCTATGCTATAAATTAAATTTGTGATAGATTAAAAACAACTCTCAGAGCGTTGTTTTTGGCACGAGTGTCAAATCTGACCAACTCTCTGAGCGTTGTTCTGGAGTCAAAGAGTTAAAGCCTACTCTTTTTTTTTTTTTTTTTTTTAAATAATTCCTTTCAAGAATTTATTTAGTCCGAAACTCCTCTGGACAACTTATTCTAAATTCCATTCAAACTTATTTCAAAATCTAAGACCTGTAATTGTGTGCTCATAGGGCTCAGGTTTCCTTCATTATTTATTTGTGTTTCATGTGACATTGATTACAAATCTGTAAGGCACTTATGACATAGTAGAAGCTTTTAGTTTTTAACTCTAAGAGTTATGTGCTGACAGTAGTCCTTTGCATCTTCATTCATAATGTGACGTATTCCTTCCAGAACGTTGTCTCCATTACAGCTGCTCTGAACACATCACGATTCTGGGCAAGTCGACCTGCATCAGCCAAAGACAAGTTCAGACTCTCTGTGATGTCCTGGGTCCACCGTCATCTAGGTCGATCCCTTCCCAATTTTCCAGGGACCATGCCTTCCATCACTATTTTTTCCAGACTATTATGTCTTTTTATATGACCGAAAAATTTCAGCTTCCGTATTGCGATGGTATTTAAAAGCCAATGTTCCTGTATGTTTAGTGAGTGCAGTACTTCTCTGTTGGTCTTTTTTTCTGTCCAGGGTATTCTCAACATCCTTCTGTAGCATTTCATTTTGAATGATGTAATCTTTTTTGCAACTGTTTTATTGAGTGTCCAAGTCTCGCAGCCGTATGTTGCTAGTGTGAATATACATGCTCTGATCAGTTGTAACTTTGTTTCTTTGCTTGTGCCTTGCCATAGGTTTTTCATCTGTATTAGTTTATGTGAAGCAATTGCAAGTCTTCTTTTAATTTCTACTGCACAGTCGCCAGAGCTGTTGATGATTGATCCTAAGTATTCGAATTCATTAACACTTTCCAGTTCTTCGTTATCAATTTCAATTTCTGGTTTGGTCTTTACTTTGTCTGTTGTCAATACTTTGGTCTTCTTGGTGTTTAGGTATAGATTCTGGGCCTCGCTGTGTTTTTTGGTGGACAGAATTAATTGTTCAAGTCCTTCTGGGTTGGTCGATAGGAGGACTGTGTCGTCAGCATATCTGATTTCTGGGATCTGGTACCCACCAATGTTAAATGAGCCTTTGCATCTAGCTAGTTCAATTAAACTTTATAGGTCATTTTGTAATAGAAAATTATGATGGTGATAATAAAAACAAGATCATCATTGTCATCCTCATCATGGTATAAGTATGTACTAGTGAACTAGAATATTAATATAAGGATGCACCTGGTGATGAACACTACATGAGAAGGCATGTATGATGAAAGTATAAACTTTAATGTTCTAAAATAAAATTGCAATTCAAATTACCTGAAGTGTGCATCAACAAACTGAGAAACTTTTAAGTGCCACCAAGCACAAGACAGTTGAGAGGTGAAATCTAAAATTCCAATGCAGTTCTGTGCATTAATACAGGTGTCCAGATACTCACAACAGATGTCCTTTAAGTCTGCTAAAAGCAGTTGATCAGCAGCCTAATTTAAGAATAAGAGAATAACTGCACTAAAACTGTCTAACAATCAGCAAATGTTACACGGAAAATGTAATGGTCAATTGCACACAATGATAATGATAAAAAAACATCTATGTTTCTGCCGTAGAGATGATATACAAGTCACACAAAAACTATACAAAAAGATGACGGATGAATGTAAATAAGCGTCATTAAAGCAAAAAACTGAAATAAAAGAGTAAAGGAATAATTTAATAAACATCTTGTGGCATTAAAATTAGCAAAAACCGAAAAGTAAACATAATTAATGGATAAACAAAAGAATAAATGGACAACTAGCTTAAAGATCTCCATTAAAAATATCAGAAGCATTATATGGAAACTTTAATGTGATCACTACCATCCCAAGTCCAGAAGGATACAAACAAATTAAACAAGAATGCAGCATGATGAAAGGCAGATACTGGGAGTCAGGCCACTAACTTATTTGATGATCAAGGCAAAATCCAGAGTAGCTACATGAAATAGTATTACGCTGTAGAAACAGAGAAAAAAGCACAAGTGGTCACAGATATAAGAAGCTACACAAAACTTTTGAGACTAACAGAGACAAGAAGGACTGCAGCAGGACACAAAATGCTAACACTAGAAAAAGCATCATCTATTCTGAACATGAACAACATGTACAGATGGAGGAGATTTGCTTCATGACAACATCAGGAGCAAAAAACATGCTACTCATAGAATGAGATCCCATATCACCCTAGAATCATAACAGATATTTGGGTCACTACCTTTTCCTAGGGACTTCAAAATTAAAACTTTAAGTTGTCAGAAACAAAGCCAAAAAAATAAATGAATCTGAGATGCACTTGGGTATCATGGAGGAAACCATCAATAACCACTGGCACAAAATCCCATGAAACATGTCAGAAATGTCAAGATGTTCATTGTAACAGAAATAACCACATGAAGAATTGCCCACATGGTTGTTGTTAATGTTGAACAGAATTGACATCATTGCACTCTGGGCAAACCCATAGGGGCTCAGTCTCTCTCAGTATGTCGAAGAGTGTGAATGCTAACTGTTCCTGTACACACAATGGATGCATCCTCCTATACATTCATCTTTCCTAGCCTTAGGTTTGATGCCAAATTCCAACAGTCTTAACCTTGAAGATTCATCCATTGTAGTGTCGTTCTCTAACAGGCAAAATCTGACACACATGAAGATGTTGATTTTGCAGATGACCTATGTCTTCTGTCACATAAACAACAAGACATGCAGGAAAAGACAAACAGATTTAACAGCAGAAGTAGAAAAAAACAACAACAAATGGAAGGCTACACACTAATGTATATAAAATAAAATGAAATGAGAATAAATAACAGGCAAATGGATCAGATAAGGATCAGTAATCAAACTGAAGCAGTACACAGCTTTACCTATTTGGGAAGTTAACATCGTCAAAAAAGAACAAACATGGATATCAAAGTCAATATTTTAAAAAAAAAAGTTTTGCCTTTTAACTTCCTCAAACCAGTATTAACCAATAAAATTAGATTGTTGAACACAAATTAAAATCTGTCCTATACTGTGGCTCAGAAATGTGGCGTGTCACCAAGAATTTCTGTCCAACCATTCACAAATAGAAGCATGCATCAGAGACTATGTATCAAATGACCAGATGTAATGACAAATACAGACCTGACAAATATAACCATTCTTGCCTCACATAACCAACCCACATCACAGCTTACTGTCCCCACTATGGCTAGCATAAACTAATTCATTCATTCAGTAATTCACTAATTTCATTCACGGGTTTTCTTACATTTTTGTTTTCTCAGTGTTTCTTAAACTTATATCATTATTTAATTACTTCATATCTTTTCCTCAACTATTCACATTTTACCTATTTTGTAGTAGTTTCTGTGCACCTTCTTTTTTTGCTCTCTAGGGAGCAGGGAGCCACCACTGCAGCTTGTCTCATTATAGGAAGCCTGCATCAAAGCATTTACATGCTCTTTCAGTGAGTTTTTTTGTAGCAATTTGTTTTACATGATGAAGTTGCCAGTGCCATGGACAACCTCACATTAGTCACCTCTTACTTTACACCAGTGAAAACAGTAATCCTTTTCTTTCTTTGTCTAGCCAGAACTGCACTGTGCACCTTACTCCTTGATAAATTTTTGTATGGTTATAATTTTATTGTTTCTATTTTTGGGGGGAGTCTCTCTTGTTACATAAAAGTGGACTGAACCATAAGTCTAAAATATAAAATTAAATCAGTGCCACATAAATGCCATAAATAAAACTGTTTTTCTGAATATTTCATTATCCTAGGGAAGGCTTGATATCCAGAGGGAACAAAATTAGAATCTTTAACTCAAATGTGAAGTCAGTCTTGCTGTATGGCTCAGAGACATAGCATGTCTCAAAGAGTATCACCGCCAAGCTACAGGCATTTCTAAATAGATGTCTCCGATGGCCAGATGTAATAACAAATATAGAGCTACGGAAAAAATGCATACAACAGCCAATACAGACAGAAATTAAGGTAAGAAAGTGGGGATGGATAGGACATACACTGAGAAGAGAAAAATCAAGCATAGCCAGAGTTGCCCTTGACTGGAACCCACAGGGGAAAAGAAGAGTCGGGAAGCCAAAGAGAACTTGGAAAAGAACTGTTGAAGAGGAGGTTGGGGAAATTGGAATGACTTGGGCACAGATGAAAAAGACAGCCCAGAATAGAAATCGATGGACAGCAACTGTTTCTGCCCTATGTTCCACAGGGAACGAAAAGGAAGGATGATGAGGGAAGGCTTAGAAGTAGAAAAGATAAAGGATGCAATACTAACTTGGTGATCCTTATAAGAGGTTAATTATAATCTGACACTGCTCATACCAAGAACTTAGTATAAGGGAAGTAACCAAGGTCAGTTTAGCCTACTTTTGGCACCAGTTTAAACATTTTGTTCCAATTAAATACATTTTTTTTTTAAATTTAGAACAGAACTTAAATAAAAACTATATCTTTCCAATTCTTTGTCTTTTCATTTTCTGCTGTAATTTTATTTGGTATTCCCTGATCAACCTTCTGGTCCTTTCATTGTTGACACCAGTCCTAGTTCATTGCTTCGATGGATTACCATTTATCCAGGTCATATTTTTGTTTTGTTGTACGTTATTCTTTCATGTTTTTACTTTGTATTTTTATCAACAGCTTCAGCCTGACTGTATCTACTTTAAGCTGCTGATTAACAGAATGCCAAAGTTCCAGGACGATGATTATTAAACACTGCAGGCATCAAATATTAACAAAATGTTATCATGTTTTCATTTCATTTAAGAATTATGAAATTTAACACAATGTGAGAAATCTGACTTTGAATTAAAGAAAACAAAATCAGCAACACTAAAAGAAACCTGTAACATATCCTGAATATTGCTGGGTGTCAGTTTCACTTCTGCTGTATAGATAAAATCCAGAATGCTTCGAAATGTACTTTCTTCTATCCCCATGTGGTCTAGATGCACGTTGGACAAAGAAGATTCAGACTTTTCCTCTGCATTGCTAGCAATATGATCATCATAATCAAATAAAGCTCTGAAAATGAAAAAAGTATAAAATATTTATAGCCATTATATTTGGCAGAAAGAATGTGCAAAATCCATGGTGATATCACGAGAAGAAAGAAAACATCAGATTAAGTTGGGAGAACAGGTCCTGGAGCAGGTCGACCACTTTAAATACCTCGGAGCTATTATAGACCGAAAGGGGGGCATCAAAGAAGAGTTGGCCACTCGAAAAGCAGCGGCTGGGAGACTTTATCTGGCCATAAATCGAGGATTCCTCAGCAAGAAAGAGGTTGGTAAGAAAACGAAGATGGCTGTATACCGCTCCACCTATGTCCCAGTCTTGACATATGGATGTGAGTCATGGGCAATGACTACAACCCACAAAAGCCAGATCCAAACCTCAGAAATGAGGTATCTGAGGAAGGTGGTTGAAGTAACAAGAAGAGACATGGTCCGCAACCAGACGATACGTCAAGGCCTAAAATCCCACCCGCTGCAGACCCAAATAGAACAGTCCCAACTAAGATGGTTTGGCCATGTCTGCAGAATGGGAGAAGATCGGCTACCACGACAAGCATGGGAAACAAAGAGCCAGGGATCCAGACCTCCAGGACGACCCAGAGTCTGCTGGGAGGACAACATTAGACAATCTTTGAAGGACCGAGGACTACAATGGAACCAGGCCAGGAAGAAGACAGCTGATAGAATAGTCTGGCGCTCTCTCTTCCAAACCTCTACACCTCACGGTAGAAGAGGAACGACTAAGTAAGTAAGTAAGTAAGAAAGAATGTGTCCACATTACAAAAATATCACTATTTATTTTTACAATGATGGTGCTTAAAATTGTAGAATTAGAGAATAAAAAGCATTATCAATTATTTAAAAGGGTAGACCTGAACACACATTTTCAAGCCCCAAGGCACTAGACTGATTGAAAGTCTGGTTACCAATATAATAAAGTAAAACAATTCTTTGGTTACATTTTGGTTGCTGCCTCAAATGTATGGTCGCCAATGGTGACCTGGCGACCATAAACTTCACACACATGGTACAGTGTTAGCATGTGCTGTTTTTTACTTACTTACTTACTTACTTAGTCGTTCCCCTTCTACCGTGAGGTGTAGAGGTTTGGAAGAGAGAGCGCCAGACTATCCTATCGGCTGTCTTCCTCCTGGCCTGGTTCCATTCTAGTCCTCGATCCTTCAAAGATTGTCTAATGTTGTCCTCCCAGCAGACTCTGGGTCGTCCTCGGGGTCTGGATCCTTGGTTCTTTGTTTCCCATGCTTGTCGTGGTATCCGATCTTCTCCCATTCTGCAGACATGGCCAAACCATCTTAATTGGGACTTTTCTACTTGGGTCTGCAGGGGGTAGGATTTAAGGCCTTGACGTATCGTCTGGTTGCGTACCATGTCTCTTGTTGTTACTTCAACCACCTTCCTCAGATACCTCATTTCTGAGGTTTGGATCTGGCTTTTATGGGTTGTAGTCATTGCCCATGACTCGCATCCGTATGTCAAGACTGGGACATAGGTGGAGCGGTATACAGCCATCTTCGTTTTCTTACCAACCTCTCTCTTGCTGAGGAATCCTCGATTTATGGCCTGAAAAAGTCTCCCAGCTGCTGCTTTTCGAGTGGCCAACTCTTCTTTGATGCCTCCCTTTCGGTCTATAATAGCTCCGAGGTATTTAAAGTGGTCGACCTGCTCCAGGACCTGTTCTCCCAGCTTAATCTGATGTTTTCTTTCTTCTCGTGATATCACCATGGATTTTGTTTTAGAGCTGCTTATGACCATCCCTCTCTTCTCCAGCTCTTCCTTCCAGACTTGCAGGTTGGATTGGAGATGTGCCTCTGATTTAGCAATCAGGGCAACATCATCAGCAAATGCCAGCTCCGAAATATAGACCTGTCTCATCTTCCAGTACCCCACTGAATACTTTCTTGTTCTCTCCTTACATGCCTTGATGACATCGTCCATAAGGAGTATGAAGAGGTAAGGTGATAGGATATCCCCTTGTCTTACACCAGTGGTGGTCCTGAACTCTTCCGACTTATGGTTTGCTGTCCTCACATAATTTCTGCAAGACTTGTAGAAGCTCTGTATAGCATGAATCAGAGGTGCTGGAATATTCTTCCTTGCCAAACAGTCCCAAAGTTTGCTCCAGGGGACCCTGTCAAACGCCTTTTCCAGATCTATGAAACAAAGATGCATCTCACTCTTATACTCAAGGGCCTTTTCACTCAGCTGTCTGAGTGTGAAGATTAGGTCTTGAGTACTTCGGTTTGCTCGGAATCCGCACTGGACCTCATCCAATTGTGGCTCAGCTAGGCGTCGGAGTCTCTGCTCTAGGATTCTAGAGTAGATTTTACCAGGGACACTGAGAAGGGATATGCCTCTATGGTTTCCACACTGTCGATTGTCACCCTTTTTGAAAATTGGTGTTATGATGGCAATCTCCCAATCCTTTGGTATGGTCTTGTTGTATCACGCTGCCTGTAAAACCCTTAAGAGTAATAGGTCGCCTGATGCTCCCATGAACTTAACCATTTCTGGTGTTATACCATCATGCCCTGCTGCTTTGCCCATCTTGATTTTCTCCAGTGCTGCCTTCAGTTCTTCCATCTTTATGTCATCTTCACCATCATTGGTTTTCTCTTCTGTGCTAGTGTTTATCATTTCTGATGCTTCACCATGCTCACATCCAGGAGTTCTGAGAAATATTCTTTCCATCTTCCCATTACTTCCTTCGGGACAGTAAGCAATTTGCCTTGCTTGTCCTTTATAAATTTGAGAGGGCATTGTTTTTCCTTCCTCATGTTCTTTAGGGTCTTATAGAACAATTTCTGGTTTTCTTGTGCATCTTTTTCTAGCTTTTCTCCAAATTCTTCCCAGGACTTCTGTTTTGCTGCTAGCACTTTGTTCTTTGCTTCTGTTCTGAGTGTCACATATTCTCTATATTTTTCCATTTGTCCTGTTGTGTTTTTAGCTCCTAAGTATTGTTTCCATGCCATTTTCTTCTCTCTTATTTTCTCTTTGACTTCCTCTGTCCACCAAGGTGTCCTCTTTCTCTTGTTCCCAAGTCGGACTTCACCGCATGCTTCTGCAGCAGCTGTCTTTATGATATCCTTGAATTTAATCCAGAGGGTTTCCAAGTCATCAGGTCGTTCTTCTGTGTTGCTCACCGCTGCAGCAATAAGCCCCTGATATCTGGTCTTAATTTCTGGCTCTCTCAGCTTGTAGGTCCTAATGCTCATTTCTCCTGCTCGTTTACTTGGTTTCTTGCGTGATGTTGGACAGTTCCTAGGCTGAGCAACTCTTTCAGTTGTTCTTTTGATTGTTAGCAGGTAGTGATCACTTCCAATCTCTGGCCCCCTCCAGACTCTAGCATCTCGGACATATTTGAATGAGCTTCTCCGAACAATGGCATAGTCGATCACTGACTTCTCATTCTTTGTTGGTTCACATCTAGTGTGCTGTTTTTTCCAATTATTAATTATTAGTTGCTGTTAACTGCTCTTGACATTTGCATTAATATCTTTCAAAAGACTACAACTTAATGTCTCATTGATGTATTTTGTCTAATTCTGCTTGGAGTTTATCACTCAAGTCTTGTTTGGTAGTTTTGTAATGGTGGTTTATTTTCCTTTTGCATGGAATCTTGCCTTAAAAATTTTGGGTGATTCCCAATCTATTAGTACCATACCTTCGTTACGCTCTGGTGACATAAAAAAGGTGACATTTGTGAGAGTGAATGCCTCTGTCTTCTCATCCAAAAAGATTATATTTTCTCCAATATTCAGTATAGTGTGACCTGCACTATTCCATCATGTCTTTGTTGGTCAAAAAAGCCTTATACTGCAACATCTCATTACCTTGCGTGATGAATAATTCTGTTTTTTCAGTTTCATAGTATGTTCTCACATTCATCATTCTTACTTTGGATTTTGCCACTGTCAATAGAAGATTTGTCAGTGTCCTGACTTCTGGTATTTGCCTTTCATCATGTCCACTTTAAACCTCCCTTATAAGGAGTCCTTCAGACTCTAGCTTAATTTAACTCAAGCTGTGTTCACAGCTTCTGTAAAAGCCTTTTTTTTTTCCTGGGTTAGGGTTCTTACCTCTAACCCAGGGTTTCTTAACCTGTGGTCCATGGGCCCCAATTGGGGATCTGTGAATGGATTCTTGGGGATCTGTGTACAAAACTATCTTTAATCATGCTTTTAAGTACATTTTTTTCCAAAAAGGGGTCCACAGACTTTACTTGACAATCAAAGAGGTCCATAGCCTTCGTGAGGACAATCAAAGGGGCCCATGACACAAGAAAGGTTAAGAAACCCTGCTCTAATCAAAGCCTTAATTTTGAAATCCAAGATCTACATTTCTGCAGGTTTTATACAGTCAGGAGGAATTACAACATTTCAGGGACTGAGTGATTTTTGTAAAAGCATTCCTAGCTATGCAGAATTACTTCAAATACACATGTGCCCTAAAGACAGCAAAATGACCACCTCTTTGCTTGAATTTGCATTATGGAAGTGGAATGGATTCCACAAAGGTTGAAATGCTCATTTGAAGCCATTCACATAGAGAAAGTACAATTCTAATTTCAGACAGAATTTCCATGCATAAGCAATGGTAACCAAAAGCCACAGACTTTCATAAATGGGTGCTTGTGCAGAACAGAAGAATTGAAGTGGTAAGGTGTAGTAAAATCTGCGAGAATAATCGCTCATTTCAGTAAGATTTTAGTCATAAAATGATAATAAATAAACCCGCCCTATTGTGTCTGACGGTGATACTCTCACATGCCAGCATAGCGCTGAATTTTGTGCCGTGCACAGGCTTAGAACCGATCCCGCCGTTTAAACCTCCTCGCTTTGCTTGTGACGTACATTTTTAACATTTTGCCCGATCTGATAGAGACTGCGGCAAGACTTACAATTAACGATTTTGAGGAAGTGTGCCGCCAAACTACTGTCTGAATTAACGTAATAGTTAACTTTAACGCTGGTAATAAGTAGTAATCCGTACATTTTTTGGTAGTGTAACACGAGACAATACAAATATTTAACGCCTATTCAAATACCCGCCGCTTAAAACCCCGCTTCGCTTGACACATTATGCCATGCATATATACACGCTCTGGCAAAGCCAACAGAGGCAAACACGCAGACAATTTTGTTTCCTCCTCGCGGTAGTATTACTGACGTCACTAAAACAAGTAGTTATTTGAAAATACATGCTAGCGAGAGATGAAAAAGGGGGGGGGAATGGCCGTCTTGTGTAAAATTTTTATTTGACGATTGACAGTGACAAAATTGAAAATCTAAACCATAATGAAACTGACCATAAAAATTATATGATAGTATAGCTTAGAATCCACTGAGCAAGAATGTGTTTTAAATAATATGGTAGTCCAAGTATTAGCCAAGTTATTGAGAAAATACTAAATGTCTACGGACGCGCGACCAGACAGACTGTTGTTCCTGCTTGTTTTTTTTCATAACGTTAGTGGGGATGCCAGCTTAGAAAAGAGTATAGGAGGAGAGGGGAGCGGTAGGAAAATTGTTACCCAAAACTAAAATCTTTTTGTATTGGCATAACTAAAGCAGGCTGGCCAATCGACTACCAGACGCAGATTTTGTTTGGAATTATTTTTGTTTTTCAAAAACTACATTTGAATTCTGGTAGTCGCAAGCTTTCGATTGGCCAGTGCTAATATTAGCAAAAGGCTTTCATTATTCATTGCCAGTTGAACAAAACTTTTCATTCAAATACGCTGAGATCAGCTGTGTTAATTTTAAAATTAAATAAAGAAGTATTCACAGTCTGGACAGTGCAGAAGTAACTGAGGCCACTTCTTTGCAAGTCAGCGTCATTTGTTTATATTTCTTGAAATTTGTGGTAAGAATGCTTTATGAATTTAATATGTTTAATCCCACTGCCAAAATTAGATACTGCTATTGGGAAAAGTGAAGGACGTGCCGGGAGCAGACATTGTTGAGTCCTCACATTGAACTGTATCTAACTGATGTATGTTGTCATGATTGTGTTTTAATAATTATTGGGGAGCCGCGCTAGCGTAGTGGTTACAACACCGCTCTGGCGACTGGGTGATACAGGATCAAACCCGGGCGACGGCCTTTGAGGATTTTTCGCCGACCGGGATTTGGACTGGATTAACTCGAGACCTGGCGAGGACATTTGAAGGAGTGTCGTCGACCAGGGACTGGCGGCTCCTGAGCCGACCCAGCTGCAATGGGTACCTCCGAAATCGGCGAGTATTTGCCTGAATGGCGAGGGACACCTGTCTCTGTACAAGAAATAAAGGGATACTCACGTAAAATCAATGTCAGGTTAGACATAAAAAATAATAACCTGAGATTTTGCCTCGAGTATTAGCGGGCGTTCGAAAAAAAGAAAAAAAATAATAATTATTGCATTAGAATATATTAGTAAGCCTCTGTGTTCCATGAACACTGTTTAACATGCCTGAAGAATTTATTTTTAAAAAAGAAAAGAAGAGAAAATCATACCAAAGGAAATGTGGTTACTCCACATTACTTTATTGAGGAAAACTATGTAAACGTATAGTGGCGTATCTGCCATAGGGACCTGAGGTGTGGTCACAACAAGGTGTGAGTCATTTAAAATTAGGGGCGAGTGCACCTGTAATGCACGCGAGGCTGACCCCATATCACCGTAGGAAACTAATAAATATAAGAAGTGATCAGATATAAAAGGCCAGGATGTCCTTTTGTTGCAGAGGTTTTATTTCCTGTTGCCAGCCGGTAACAGGAAACCTGCTGAGTGAGAATAAAGCCATCAAGTCTCCGACCATTCATTTATGCTGTCAAAAGATAACGGGAGGAGCTTGGGCATTTTGAGAGATCGAGATTTTCTGCAACTTCATACTGTATTATCATTCTACAAGGAATCCCAGGTGATGTGTTAAGCATCTGGGTATATCTGACACTTTCGTTTAATAAACACTGGTATTTCAAATCATACTCAGGAAGTTTATGGGGTGTGATGAAACTACAGCCCCTCATACACAGTGACTCTCCCTCTTAGATGAATAAAGTGTAAGCTGTGAACATTTCCACAGGAAAGATATATATTGACTTTATAGTTATTGGGCAAATTGTCCACACATTTTTAGTTGATCTTTTCTGTAAACTATCTTGTCCTCATTTTCAAAGACCTGTCCAAAAGATATGGCTGGACAGGCAGATTAAATTGTACAGAAAAAACATTCATTTTTAAAGAAAAACTTAACCACTGGTTTTATTCACTTCCTCATAGAAAATTAAAGTGTTTTTGTGTTGTGTACCATCATTTCATTTCTCCCCTAGACACTAGGTACATCATACACCAGACACTAGAGCCAAAATAGTGACCGTGTGAGATCTAGGGAGGTAGCGTTAGGTTCCCTGCATATATTTCATCATCATCTTTTAGAGTCAGGGGCCTACATGTGCTTGACTTCACACGGTTAATACAGACACGGATTTCATTCTTTTAGGATACCATCATAACCTCCCCAGCAAATCAAACTTTGCTACATAAGGCAAGATCACCAATGTGGAACTGATGACAAGAACAAGACAAGTGTCAGCGGAACAAGAGATGAGAAGGAGATGCTGGAGATGGATGCGACATTTATAGAGGTAACCTGCTGATAGCAATACAAGGCAGTCTTTGTTATGGAATCCCCAGGGTAACAGAGGAAGAGAGAGACCATAGAACGCATAAAGAAGATAACTGGAGACTGACATGATGAGGATGAAGAAGACATGGAAAGACCTTGAGCTGATGGCACGGGACAGGAAGACTTAGCATGTTAAAGTCCTATACTCCTTTGGGAGCTGAAGGGTGATGATGATAAAGGATAGGCTACTCCATCGTGTAGAAACTTTGAGCCATCTCTTATACATTAACTGTTGCGGCCCAAAAGGGAAACAAAGAATAGTAACACTGTCCTCTACTAGGCATGTCACAGAAGGTGACAGGTGACTTTGGCATGGGGCCAGATACCCCACCCTGTAGAAACTGAAAGCCAAGAAAGCTTCAACATGGAAAAGTCATCCAAAAGCAGTTAATTCAGATAATCAAACTCAGCAGTCAAGATGGAAGAAGATCCCCTGTAAAGGAGGTTTATGAGTAAGTATTAATAATAAATAATAAATTCTTTAAGCGCCAAACACGGCGCATAAGGCAGAAACCAGTGCTCTCCAGGTTGTTCGTTGTGACGCCACTCCTCTTAGCTCTTGCACATTATTTAGGCCCAACGTTCTTCCTTCTCTTATTATTGTTCTTCTGAGTGTTTCTTTTGGTCTTCCTATTTTCCGCTTACCCTCAGGAACCCAAGTGAGCGCCTGTAGTGGTATTCTGTTGTTTTGCATTCGTAGGACATGACCGATATATGACCATCGTCTTTTCCTTATATAGTCGGAGACATATTTCTGCCTAGAGGCTTCTCTTATTTGTCGATTAGTCTTGAATTCTTTCCAACTGATGTTCATGAGTTTTCTAAGACATTTGTTCTCGAATGTATTCAGCTTGTTCTCCAATGATTTTGTTATTTTCCAACTCTCACAGCCGTATGTTAACACTGAGATAACATTTGAATTAAACAGACGAAGCTTGGTATGTATATTCAATGATCGTAATTTCCAAATGTTAGATAATCTATTGAAGGCGCTAGCTGCCAAAGCAATTCTAGTATGGATTTCTCTTGTTGTGTCACCATCCTGAGTCATTTTACTGCCTAAATAATTGAAACTTTCAACTTTCTGTAGTTTTTCCCCGTTCAAGATGATATCAAAGGTCTCGTTAGAAAAGTTCATAGCTTTAGTTTTAGAGGCATTTATTTGGAGACCAATTTTAACCGAGAGATGACACAAATGATTTATTGCTTCTTGGGATTGTCTTGGTGTTGAACTTAAGAATGCTACATCATCTGCGAAATCCAGGTCCCCCAGGAATTTTCCATTTGTCCATTTTATACCCAATTGTTCATTGTGGGTATAGTTTCTCATAACCCAATCAATAGCTATTCCAAAAAGTAGTGGTGACATAATACAGCCTTGTTTCACCCCTGTTTCTACTGTAAACCATTCTGTATTCCCTTTATTTGTTCTAACACAACATCTTGCATTGTCATATAGCGCTTTGATTATATTCACATATTTTGTTGGAAAACCATAGATTGTAAGTATCTTCCACAATGATGGGCGGTGTAGACTATCAAAGGCTTTTTGAAAATCGACGAAGGTGATAATAAGTGGCGATTGCCTTTCCACTGATTCTTCTATAATTGTTCTTAGTGTGAATATTTGATCAATACATGATCGTTTCGGCCTGAAAACCCGCTTGTTCTTCTCTGATCTTTTCGTCAGCATGCAATTTAAGTCTTTCTAACATCATGCAACATAATAATTTTCCAGGTACTGATAATAGAGATATACCACGCCAGTTATTACAGTCTGATAGATCACCTTTCTTCGGTAACTTTACAATAATACTGTCTTTCCATTGTTGTGGTGGTTGTTCTTCTCTCCATACTTCATTTATAATATCTAAAATTCTCAAGAGGTTGTTGTCATTAACTGCTTTAATCATTTCCCCTGAAATTTCGTCAACTCCAGCAGCTTTAAAATTTTTTAATCTTTTAACGGCTCGTTTGATCTCGTCCAGCGTGAATTCATCGCAAGTTATTGGCAAAGTGGTTGTGGATGTTTCATTATTAAAATCAGGTGTTACAGTTGGTGGTGGTCTGTTTAGCACCTCCATGAAGTGCTCAGCCCATCTCTTCATTTGTTCTTTTTTCTGTTGGTATTGAATTCCCTAATTTACCTTTAACAGGTGTTTCCATAGCAGTAGGCTGGTGACATAGTTGTTTTGTAATTTGATAAAGGCACCTACTATTACCAGTTCTTGCAGCATTTTCAGCTTCTACGGCCAGTTCATTGATGAAATGTCTTTTATCTCTTCGAGTTTTTGTCTTCACTTCTTTATTTAACAAGTTATAAGTTAGTTTGCAAGATTCAACTGCATTATGTGTACTTGCCGCTAGTAGTTTAAGTTTTGCTGTTTTCCTTTCTTGTATTTTATCCCAAGTATCTTCTCTCATCCATTTTTTCTTTTTATGTACTAGGTATCCGGTGGTCGCTACAGCTGCTTCTGTCATTGCTGTTCTCAGTTGTTCCCATTTAGTATCGATTGTCTTGGTGGTGATATCGTTGTCAATTTTGCCTAAAGCATCGAAATAGTTGTTCATTTTGACATTATATTCCTTCTTTATATCATTTGATTGCAGTCTGTGTACATCTATTCTTCTATTTTTATTCGGTTGGTATAACTTCTTCAGTTTAATTCTCATTTTAGCTATGCAGAGGTTATGATCGCTTCCGATCTCTGCACCTCTGTATGCTCTGACGTCTTGAACTGATGAGCGAAATTTAGCGCTTATGCAGAAGTGATCTATCTGGTTCTTAGTTCTGCCATCAGGTGAATTCCATGTTATCTTGTGGATATTCTTATGTGGAAAGATGGTGTCTGCCACAACGAGGTTTGATATTTCACAAAGTTCTAGAAGTCTTTCGCCATTTTGATTCATACAGCCTATGCCATGAGTACCGAGATATCTTTGTACTCCATCGTTGTTGTCACCTACTTTGGCGTTAAAATCACCCATGACTGCTATTATGTCATGCTTGGGTATTGTGTTGATGGTACTTAGAAGTGCTTCATAGAAGTCATCTTTTGTGGTATCAAGAGCGTCGTTAGTTGGTGCATAACATTGTACAATTGAGAGCTTGAAAAAATCGTGTCTGAAATCTAGCTAATATTAGCCTCTCATTGATAGGTACCCAGCTGATAAGCGATGCTGCTGCTTTCTGTGTCATTAGGATGGCTACTCCCTCTGTGTGACGATTATCATTACTACCAGAGTATATAATTTGCTTTTGCATGCATAATCACTATACATTTCATTAATTTAAAAATATGTTTATGCATCTGTTACAATTGTAAAAATCAAGTAAAATGGCCATTGTAATAGACAGTAGACTGCCATGCTGGCCAAACATGGGCCATTTCTGTTTCAAGCTGGAATTTTTGATGTTGCTGCTGTTGTAGTTTTTATTATTAAAACAGTTTCAATGTTTTGACAAAGCTCAAAACAGGGTTGATGTTAGGTTACTGCTAGCTGCTCAAAACAGGGTTAGGGTTAGAGTTAGGTTAAAGCTAGCTATAACGTAAATATGGATAGCCAGTCTGGCAGCATGGCAGACCTTGTTGTACTGTCATCGCCTTCTATAAGTACAATTAGGCCTGTTTATCACCATCATTTTCCTTTGCGCTCTTTACGGAGCATGGAACCACCATTGCAGCTGATCTACTTGCAGGAAGTCTGCACCAGACATTCACACGCTCTTGTAGTGGTGGTATCAGTCTCATTTTCGACGCGCCTATACTAATCGTTAATCATCTAAATCCTACAAACTTACATTAGTATCATCAGTAGGCCTAATGAAACTGATGACGCATTAGTTTTGATGCAGACTAATACGGAAGAATCCTCATCACAAGGAAAAAACAAACCCTGTCGTTAGGCTATAACTGTTTTGTAACCCCTTATGCAAACAAATGTATGACAGTTGTACCCATTTAACAGTGCCGTTCACTTTCATCCTCTCACAGCTATTCATGATATTAATTATTATATAAGCTGGACATAGCCTACCGAAAATAATGACTGGCCGCTGACAGAATGTTCTTTTGAACAGGGATTCGACTACTTCCAATAGTAACTGTTGCATCACATAGATTAGGTCGCTCCCGTGTTTCGTTCAAACATTTTAACAGCTTTGCTGCATGTTCGTGGTAAAAGAATTTCTTGTTCGGTTCTTCACCAGTCAGCAGCTCCGCCATCTTGTTGCATACACTACCGTCCCCTGCCTATGGTTAGTGTAAACTTCAAGCCAAACCAGAAAATACCGGAAGCTGAATGATGAGGGAGGAAATGGAATCTAAACTGACACAAGCAAACACATACATGCGAAAGAGCGCACACGCACCTATTTCGTCTGATACTTTCTTCTGATCCTTGAAAATAGCAAGCAAAAGAAATTAAAACATACTGTATTAATATGAGGAGCAGGGATTTTCAACTCATTATGATAATGATAGGGAACTTAGATACACAGCGATACAACAAGAGGCAATCAAATCATCAGAAGCAGTTTCCCCGACGATTAAGTGTTTCGGCCTCGTGGGTCATGACTCCCAAGTGTCAGCATTCTGTTGTCTTGTGCAAAGAATGTAACACACTCCACCTTCGTTGCAGCTTTCATTTTCACTCCTGTTTTTCTGCCAAATGGAGGCAATATTGAAAGTAACATTTATGTTGAAAATAAATTACTGTCCTGAATTCCATAGCCTGTTGCGGTCGTTCCACAGCCAGCACGATGCCCTTTCCGCAGTTTCACTGAGTCTCTTAATTAAGCGCCCTTGATCTTAACTGTCCTATTAAACTCAACCGTTTCAGTAGATCGTTCATTGAGGCTGCCACTAGACCTCTTGCACCTACCTCAACAGCCATGACCTTTGCAGTGAATCCGCCGTGTCTCAAGTACGTGACCATATCATTATACTTGGCCACTTTGAACGAATGTTGCTCGTCCAGTCTGGATTCAAACGGCACAGTCAGCTCAATCATTATAATCTGGTGCGATGATGAGGAATGTAACACTATATTTGGCCGTCTTCAAGATCGTCTGATACTTTCTGGACATGTCCCTCGCCCAGGTAGAGCTAGTGCCATGTCCCAGTCATTTGCCCAGTCAAGAGTAGATGGTAAACTGCTACATGGTTTGGGATGTGCTGACTTTCCTGCTCTCATAAAGTATGTATTTGCAGTACTCGGTCTGACTTTGCTGTTCGCCTTCACCCTTGCCAGGTCTGTTGTAGCAGCCAGCTCATTTAATATTCTGTTGAGGCGGCATGTGTATCATCCTTGCCCTAATGACATTTTGTACATGTTCAAGTGTCTGCATCCCATGGCACAGGGGGCACTGAGCATCATCAGACTTTCCCCATCTCACAAGTTTGCGGACGTTATATCTGTAGCGAAAGGTTTTTCTAGTGTGATGATGGTGGTAGAGAAAAAGTAGAATTTCTCTCCAGAAATTATGAAGTCCCAGTGCCAGAGAAGTACACTGGTATCACAATTGAGTTACGGCTGTGAATACTCTGAGCTGGACAATAGATTTAGGCTTCAGAAGTATACTGCGCCACTTTCGCTATAGTAACCCTATGTGATAATATAATTAAATTAGAAAAAGTATCGCTATTGAACGCTCACAGTGTTTGTAGGATTGAGTACACGTAAGCTCAACTTGCATTACGTCACGTCTGTTCGAGGTTTCTGAGACACACTGGTAATCAAGAAGACTTTCCTCCAGCCCGCCCTATAACTACGGGGGACTAAGGTGTTGAAGATTGTTTGACCACTAGGCTCCAGTTAGCAGGATCAAAGGTCCTCAAGTCTTTAGTTGATACTTGATCACGAACTCGATCAGACACTGGATCATGAGCTCGGTCAGGAACGATCATAAAACCTGGAACAAAAGGTAATAGGTGGCTATGGTGTTCCAACAATCTCACCCACCACTGATGTTCATGAGGCGACCATGTCTTCAGTGTTTGTATATAAATGAATGATTCATGGTAGTATGTTACAGAGATAGCATGATAAGATAGTGTCTACTGTGCAGAAGATAACAAAATACATGAATAAATCACATGTTATGATACATGGGTAAGAAATAACCTTTGCATTCCACTTATGGATGCCAAGTCACTTATGTACTTGCTGGTATGTCGTAAGCTTCCAGGCAAGAACTAGCCGTGATATATTTGGCTAACCAATTAATTAATTGTTATGTTTCCTGACAATGCCGGTGGAGGTTATCTCTGGTTAGCGTCACTGGCTTCCTGTATACCCTTTTTATTATGTCTGATACAATCAAATCGTAAACAAAATCTGAAATAAAATGATATTAGTCACACATATATCTTTAATAAACTTACATACCCTCTAGGATTAATAAACGCACGGTGAGGCTGTATTAGCTGAAGTCTACCTGCCCTGCATGCAGCGTGAAAAAACTTTTCTTGCAGATACCGTCTTCCAGTCTCTCACTTCGGCGTCTGGATTTTGTGTGTGGGATTTTAAACGGGCCGCTCTGTCCTTATATTTGGGCGACACTCCCGTACGAGAAAGCTTAGATTTTCGTTAAATCTCTTGGTTTGAGGCGATCTGTGCATCTTCTGTACTTGTTTTCTCTTCTTTTCACTACACACTTATATCTTTCCTTCTTTCCTAGGTATCCTTTCATTTTCCCAATAGGAAGCGTTCATTCTATCCATGTTTTATCGAAATCCGTTGAGGTATGAATTTTTAACAAATTTTTAAAGATCATGAACTGTCGTAATATAAATCTGTATGGACAACACGCGCAAATATTTTATCTCTAAATTTCCCCATTTTAAAACTAGTAACAACCACAAACGCTACTACTATAGTGATAGCCCTGGGTTGTTTGCCCGACATCATCGACCACGCCAGGATACGCGCTGGTGGGTAAAGGCATTAACGCCACAGTTTGAACGATACCAAACCTACTGGCTTTTTCATCACTAACATAAATGTCGGATGGCAAATCGCAATGCCTAGATCGGTGTAAAATGAGTGAGAGACAAAAAACGGAGTAAAGCAGTGAGAGGAACCAAAAAAAACTAACTAAAGCATGCTTAGAACTTGTTGGTAGTATGACATGCGACCGTGTGTTTATATAACGCCAGACGCGTGGTTGGATTTTGAATTGTTCGCGAGGGGGCAAAATCCCCGTCATAACCCCGCTTTTCCTACCTCCGTACTAATTTTTAAACGTAACTTATAAAACGATTTGGCCTTAGTCCAGAATCGCCCGTCTTGACAATACAAGGAGAGAGGATCCGAGATGGTAGTAAAGTGATAAAATCACGCCTATCTTGTAATTTGAATTAACACTAGAGTAGGGGCACGAACGGAGAGAGGAGAAAACCTTGATATTTTTCCTTCACAAAATAAAGAATGGTACAGAGAGATAACAAGAAGGGTTATGATCATATTACTTATCATAATATTGTATTCTTCCTTATAATAACTTAGAATGTTATTTCATTACTACTGAGGTTCAGTATAAGAAAACCATAAATAACGAGAAAAGATGAAAACGCAAACGATGAGGAAGACGATAATAAAACTTATATATAAATATGAAGGATAGTGATCTAAGTAATAATCAGTTTTCAACTTTACGATAACCCAATTATTAACAAAGTTATTGAAGAAAATAGAAAGGAACAACTGACTAACAGACACGGTCGTAACCTCTCGGTTTGAAACCAACCTTGGGAGGGTACCTTTTTTTCAAAATAGCGTTGTTATTTAAATGAGAGACGTAGTGGGGTTGGTTTAAATTTGATTGGGTGAGATTTGCATAGCATGCGAGCGTGATAAAACCACGAAATTTCTTAGTTAGGGTACCACTTGTAAAGATATTTCATTGAGTAAGGTTAAGCAGAGCAATACTTGAGCGATTGCCTTTGCAGGCGGGAACAGCAGTCATCGAACCTGTACCCATTTAAAGCCAGTAACCTTAAATTGTGAAATATTTCTGTTACGTACATTTATTACCTAAGGGGGTAGTCGTCGGTCCTACCAAATGTACGCACCAGTCTTGAGATAGTTATATTATTTGTGCGTTCGATTGATTCACGCACTGACGTGCACAATGCTGTGTGAGTTGCTTTGGACGCACGTGTAACCTAGTTGAGTAGTTTGTGACGTCAGGTTTTGAAGTGGAAACATGGAACTGGCTTGTGTCCATGATTGTAATTTTATATTGTGTATCCAATGGCATGTTGAAGGAAGCCATTTATTATTGTGATTTGTATTGGTCTTCAGGTCGAAGCCAATCGCAGTTATGTCACGTAAGTTATCGCCCACTTCTTATTTTAATGCTGCATAAAAAGGCCGCTCTACTACTAATCTAGCGGGAATTTTATCATTCCTAGAATGGATCTACAGAGTCGCTTGCCTTTAAGATTTGGATCGTAGACGGAGAATTCCTACGAGTAGAAGAAGTTATATTGTTTACCTTATGCACATGTTTTAAATGCCGTACATGCTTCAATGCCAAAGTCGTGGCACGGATGTAAAGAGAGGTTAGCCAACTGAAAACCTTTAACTGATAGGATTATCGTATATGACTTTGTGTGAAATTATATGATGTACAACGCTATGTAGGATGAACGTCTGGGAATTTTAACAAATGTAATATGGAAGATTTCATCCCAGAGTATGAATACGTTACCATGATAGACGTCCTTGAAAGAAGGTCAACGGTCGTGACTGAGAAGGATATTATACGGTAACAGTTTTGTAATCCTTAGTCTATGGACAGAGGTCTTTACTAGAAGAGAATCTTCAGGAACTTTAGCAGCAATAATTAATATGTTGTCGTGTGATCTTTGCGCCTGTGACGATGTCCGTCTTGTCCACTTCGTGTCCTGGTGAATAAAATCTATGTAAAGTTACCAACGACTTGTGTGCTGCCAATACTTGACCAGTTCACCCAATTCAAGATACTTGTTGGTTTTCGTTTGAAAAACATTGTTGACATTTATTCCGTTGTAACCATTCGCGTTTCAATTCATCACTATGAAAACGACACCAACAATAACTGGTAGGCCAGTGCGGTCTGGAAGTAATTTCAGGAACGTACCCATCCAATTGATCGTTTGAAAAGAAGAATGTTTACTTTCAAGGCGACTTCATCTCAATTTGGATCCTAGCGGAATATGAATCAAAATCAACTCAAATGCTCAAGGTCTTCAATCAACCTCCACGTCAAGTTTCACAGTGACTGATTACTTGGAGATCATCTCTTCATCATTATTACGTGCGAGCTAGTTTGATATACGCAGAGCGAAGTATTGCATCCTCTAACGTACATACACGGGGACAAGGCACTTTGATTTTTACCTGCACGCGAGCTAAGTATAACTTGTATCCGTTATACACTTTATTACTATTAGCTGTGCCTTAATTGATTATGTCCACTTATATATTTTCCGTGTTATGTGTTATATGTTGTGTATTCTTCGCGGGAGGTTGGGAGGTAGATCTGACGAACGAGATCCATCTCGAAGTCAATTCGGGCTCTTCGTCAGACGTTCTGTAGGACATTATTTTGCAGACTTCCCGCAGTGGAATGTTCCTACGCGTGAGCGTAGAAGGATTCTAGGTCCACTGTGTCTGGTGGTCTGTGACACCTGTCTGTTTTAGCTGTAGTGTCACGTTTACTTGTTGTTTTTGGTAGCTATTTTTACTTGTGCCTTAGTTTTATGATGAATTTTGTTTGTATTTCGCGTCCATCTCACCTTTCCTGTCGTTTAGTTTTTTACAAAACCTATGTTTTTTACACTGTGTTGTCAATTGTCTTGTGCATTATTTAATCGCAGTTATCATCGTAATTCTTTACGACATTCCATTTTAGTTTCTCATTTTATTTTAATTGGATTTCTGCGAACGTCTTCGTTTGTTTTGAATATCTTGTCGTGTCATTATTGTGCTATTGTCTGTCACATTACTGCTTTCACACCATTACATGTTATAAATTACATTATTAATTATTAATATTATTGCCTATTATATAAATTGATTTTACCGTTCTAGAACAGGAACGAAGAACACTAGTTGTAGTAACACTTTTAAGTAGTATTATTACATAATAATATTGAAATGGCTACCTTAGACTATTTCATTAAGCAAGCAAAAGCTTTGCAAATACCTGCTGAAGAGGTAAGACAATTCGCTATGTCAGAATATAAGAAAGCTCAAGAAATAGAAGCTGATCAGAGAAGGTTAGAAACTTTACGTTTGGAAAATTTGAAATTTGAGGCAGATCAAAAACGGATTGAGGCTGAGGAACAAGAGAAGAAGATGAAATTTGAGGCAGATCAAAAAAGGATTGAGGCTGAGGAGAATGAAAAGAAGAGGAAATTTATAGCTGAGGAAGATGAGAAAAAAATGAGATTAACTGCTGAGGAAGATGAGAAAAAAATGAGATTAGCCGCTGAATTAGAAGAGAAACGATTTCTGCGAGAGGCAGAACAGAAACAAAAGGAGGCTGAAGAAAGACTTAGAAAAGAAATGGAAGAAAAAAGATTAATAGCTGAAAAGGAAATGGAACAGAAACAAAAGGAAATGGAAGAGAGAAGATTGATAGCGGAACAAAATGTAAAACGACTTCAGCTTGAGATGGAAGAGAATGAGAAAAAACGACAGCATGAACTGAAATTAGCAGAGTCAGAATATGAGAGAATTAGGTTAACTCAGGAAGCTAATTCTCAGAGAACTTTCGAAAGCCAAACTTCATCCAGACATGATAATTTTAAGGAGATTAACCTTAAATTGCCAAAATTTAATCCCCCGTCTGATGACGTAATATTCTTCCTAGATAGGTTTGAGGCCACTTGTGGGTCTTATAACGTGGATAAAGCGCTATACTGTACATATTTATCCAGATTACTTACAGGGGATGCATTAGCAGTTTATCATACCACCAGCATTGGTGAGAAAAATGACTACAATGCTCTTAGAGCAGCACTTCTGCAAAAATTCCAAATGACAGAAAACGAATATCGTTTGAGATTTCACACATTACTACCTCAATCTGGCAGAAATTTTAGTGATTTTCTGTCACAGATACGACTAACATTAGAAAGATGGATCGAATTATCCAAAATTGAAAAGTCGTATGAAGGTCTCTTTGATTTACTGATGCGCGATAAGGTACTTTCGTCGGTAAACCCTACATTTCTCGCATTTTTACACGAACGGAAACCTTTATCTATGAAAAATTTAGAAGAACATGCAAAAAATTTTTGCACTGCTCACCCAAACATGGATCTAAGTAACGCGCAGATTAAGAGTGAATTGCCTGTTGCTTTTGCAGCACAACAAAACAATTTTTCACGCAATCGTTCTTTTAGTGCTGATAGGTATGTCAATAAGGGAAATAATCATAATTTCAACAATGATAACTTTTACAAAGGGAAGCAATTTCAACAATCTGCTCCATTTAATGTTTCTTGGAACCAAACTCACAGATCGCGAGATTTTGGTAACAATTATTTTAAAAATAATCAAGGACATTATAATAAACAAAACTGGAGATCAAGGTCTCAGGGTCCGCAAAACAGACAATTTTTTGGAAATAAACCATTTAACCAACATCATAACGATCATTCTACAAATTATCGGACTAATCCAAATTTTAACTCTAGCAGAAACGACAATTATGGCAATTTTAATGACAAAAATCACAATCGATCGCGCCGACGAGATAGATCGTCGAATAATACAGGTAGACATTCTAATGTTGCTTTTAATGATACACAGGCTAACATTGAACAGGGTAAAGTAGCTGAAACTCACAATGCTATGTCTTGTTCTCTAGATTGTTCCCAGGTGAAAGACTGTCCAGAATGCTCGACTCTTTTCCAGCCTAAGGCGATCACGACGCTGCGTTGCGGACATACCTTGCCTAGCCTGCCTGCAGTCTGTACAGCCACTGCTGCGTCAGTACACCAGGGACAGGGCTCTCTTAAGTTTCACAAGGGATTTGTCAATAATATTTCATGCTCTCTCCTATTTGACTCAGGTTGTACAACAATCGGTGTCCGGACTTCGCTGATCAACCCAAGTTGTGCCACGGGCCGGGTTGTCAAATGTGTAACATTTGGTGGCACAATTGAAACATTTCCACTGCTATTATTGATCTTCATACTCCTTTCTTTACAGGAAAGATCCAAGCATGTCTTCTGCCTAACCCAATTTGTGATGTAATACTGGGTCGCATACATGGTATTAAAGAGTGTACACCTCAGCAAATAGCTGAATGGGAAGAGCGACATATTCAAACTGCAAATGCAGTAGTGACTAGAGCGCAAGCTACTAATATGTCGCATGATACACCTATTGAACCTACAGTTCATACCACTTGTGATGATGATGCTCCTATTTCACGGGAGTTGTTTGCAACATTGCAAAAGAATGATAATTCATTAAAAAAATTCTTTCAGTATGTTAACAAAAAGAATACAAGCAACAAACTTGCAAAATCTAGACATGACTTTATACTTAAAAATGGGATTTTGGTTAGAGTAATACGGGAAAAGGATTTATCCTTATGTTCTCAGATTCTTGTCCCATCCTGTATGAGATCTCGTATATTACGACATGCTCATGACTCGCAATGTGCGGGCCATATGGGTTTTTCGCGTACCAAATCCAGAGTGCTTTCGGCATTCTACTGGCCAGGCGTCCATAGAGATGTTACTCTCTATTGTCGGTCCTGTTTGATATGTCAAGAAGTTAAGGTACGGGGTCCATTTCATGCGGCTCCTATTCAAGCTGCGGACATCCCGATTAGACCATTTGATAAAATGGCCATTGACATTATTGGTCCAATGCTTCCATCTGCTAGAGGGCATACGCATATTCTTACGTGCATTGATATGTGCACTCGTTGGCCTGAGGCCATCCCTCTCAAGAACACTTCATCTGCCAGTGTAGCAGAGGCATTGATGTTAATCTTCTCACGCATTGGTTTTCCACGGAAAATCTTGTCGGATCATGGGGTTCAGTTCATTTCTGAATCCATGTCTCAAGTTATGAAGACATTAGGTATAGACAGATCTCTTAGTTCTATTTATCATCCGATGTCAAATGGGTTAATTGAGCGTCTCAATAGGACACTCAAGCAGTTGTTGGGTAAGATGACTCAAGACCATCCCCAAGACTGGGATCGGGTCCTACCCGCTTGTCTCTTTGCGTATCGCGAGGTACAAAATCAAGCAACGGGGTTTTCTCCGTTCCAGCTTGTTTTTGGCATGCAACCACGCGGTCCGATGTCGTTAATCCACGACTTATTAGTGGATGAGAATATTGAAGAGGAAACTCAATCCTCTTATGAGTATGTGATCTCTCTTAGAAAGAAAATCATAGATGCTTGTAGACTAGCTACTGCATCATCCGAACATGCCAAAGAAAAAGCTCGTCTATCTACAAACAAATATAGACGTCTTCGCCAACTCATACCTGGTGATGAAGCTTTTGTATTACTCCCTGCGCATAACAATCGTCTTTTAATTACCTGGAGAGGTCCTTTCAGGATCATCTCAAGAATATCCGATGTCGACTACATCGTTGATGTTAATGGCAAACATAAAACCTTCCACATTAACATGTTGAAGGAATATTACTCACGTCCTGATTACTTACAGTCAGTGTTTCAGGCAACTGACGATCCTACACCTCCTATTCAACACTATTCTAGTTTGTCAGTCATCCAAGAAGAGGAATCTTCTTTCGATGATGTACAACTACCAATACCAGTTGTACCACTCCATTCCACTGAGAAATGGAATGATGTTACTATCTCATCTACTCTTACTGATGATCAACGTCAGCAAGTCTCTAAAATTCTACACACGTATGAGGATGTCCTCACTGACATCCCAGGTCATACGTCAGTCATCCAACATGACATTATTCTGACTGACGATACACCTATTCGAGTTCGCCCATATCCTATTCCTTTACACTTTCGTGATAAGGTTGATAAGGAATTGGATGATATGCTCCAATTAAATATAATTGAACCATCTTCATCACCATATTCTTCTTCTATGGTAATCATTAGGAAGAAAGACAACAATATACGTCTTTGCGTAGATTACAGGAAGTTAAACAAAGTTACAAAATTCGATGCGGAACCATTACCTCTTTTAGACGACATATTAGAGAAATTATCTCATGCTACATTCTTTTCGAAATTTGACCTTTCAAAGGGTTATTGGCAAGTGCCACTCACTACGAAAGCAAAGCCATTCACCGCTTTCTCGACACCACGGGGTCTTTTTCAATGGAATTTTATGCCTTTCGGGTTAATGAATGCGCCAGCTACCTTTGTACGCATGATGCGCCGCATATTGTCTCATCGTCCCGATGTCATTACTTATATAGATGACATCTGTCTTTTTAGTGACTCTTGGGATGAACATATTCAGGGTTTAAAATCTTTACTTTTCCACCTTACAGGATTATAACTTAACAGCGAAACCTTCAAAGGCTTTTGTCGGTTTTCATGACATCTCATTTCTTGGTCACCGTATAGGTCGCGGTTTAATGTATACAGAAGACAGTAACGTCTCAAAAATTTTAAACATCTCAGCACCTAAGACAAAAAAAAACAAGTGAGGTCACTCTTAGGACTAATACAGTTCTATTCTAAATTCATCCCTCATTTGTCTACTATAACTGCACCTCTTTCGTCTTTACTGAAGAAGGGCACACCTAATGTAATAAAGTGGTCGCAGGATCACCAAACGGCGTTAGACTATATAAAACAAATTTTTTCAAATAAGCCTTTTTTAAAGTTGCCTAACAAAGATCTCACCTTTGTTCTTCGCAGTGATGCTTCTTCCTACGCTATTGCGGCAGTTTTGATGCAGGAATACGGAGGCACCTTATTTCCTGTTATGTACGTATCCAGAAAGCTTACAACGAGCGAGATAAATTACTCCGTTCTAGACAAAGAGCTCCTTGCTCTTGTCTGGGCAATCACAAAACTGGATCGTTATCTCCTCGGATCACACTTTGTGGTGGAGTCTGACCAGAAAGCTCTTACCGCATTGAATACAGGGAACGTTAAGTCATCAAAGTCAGCGCGTTACGCTATAGCTCTTCAACCGTTCCATTTTGAGATACGAGCTATTCCTGGAGTGCAGAATGTATTTGCAGACTGTCTTTCAAGATGCCCTAGTGAACTTGGTGAAACTAAACCACTTTTAGATGGAGAAACGTCCTCACCGAAACATGAATAACTTTGTACAGTGTCATTAATTGTACATCTGTGAAGACTATGTATAGTTTTGCAGTATTCGTATAAATATAACTTTCAGAACATACTTACATATGGATTATAACATTATTTCTTGTGAAGTAACGTTTTATTAGAACGGGAACAGTGATATTAAAGTAACATTTTTTTTTTAGTATGGAAACATTGGTAAAAAGCAACAAATAGACATTCGTTAGTGTTATGGAACATATTACACTACATATCGTGTTCGTAAACTTATTTCGTGCATGGAACATTAGGAACATATTCTTGTTGACTCTAAATAGTTCTGAACGAATATTCACAATGACTGAAATTAGAATTACTTAGAATAAATTACTAGTTATTTATTTATGTGTAATTAAGTACTAGAATTAGATTAATTCAATTTAATCAATTTGATTGTTTATAAATCACACATCTACTAACGTTATTAGTGTCTCGCAATACGTGTAGTCACGTATCCCACTACATGATATTTCTCTTTTAGATAACTAGTCAAACTTACTAGTGCTAGATATCAGTAAGTGCGTTGCTTCTTAAAGTGTTTAATTATGCATTGCTTCATTTTTGCATGTTGTATTTTAAAAAAATTTTCTGTTTCACTGATTCTTTTATCATTGATTATCATCAGTGTTGCTGTTCATTTTCATTTTTGAAATCATATGTTTCGATTTCCTTTTGAAAAACTTAGTTGAATTTTATTATCATCTTTTTTGTTGATTTTTCATTTTCATTTTCATTTTCAACTTCTTTTTACTTCGAATATTACCACATCGTTCCAAAGTAGGTCGATGGTGGATGTGTGCTTTAATGCATACTGTCATTTAGTTATATTAATTTCAAGTCATAATTTTTTTCTTAATATGCTAATTTTATGCATGTCATAAATCTTGTTGTAGTTTTGACTCACCTCTCTCGAGTAATTAGTTCAAAAAAAATTAATGGGATTAATTTTTTTAAGGGGAGGTAATAAGGGAGCTGTTACGTACATTTATTACCTAAGGGGGTAGTCGTCGGTCCTACCAAATGTACGCACCAGTCTTGAGATAGTTATATTATTTGTGCGTTCGATTGATTCACGCACTGACGTGCACAATGCTGTGTGAGTTGCTTTGGACGCACGTGTAACCTAGTTGAGTAGTTTGTGACGTCAGGTTTTGAAGTGGAAACATGGAACTGGCTTGTGTCCATGATTGTAATTTTATATTGTGTATCCAATGGCATGTTGAAGGAAGCCATTTATTATTGTGATTTGTATTGGTCTTCAGGTCGAAGCCAATCGCAGTTATGTCACGTAAGTTATCGCCCACTTCTTATTTTAATGCTGCATAGAAAGGCCGCTCTACTACTAATCTAGCGGGAATTTTATCATTCCTAGAATGGATCTACAGAGTCGCTTGCCTTTAAGATTTGGATCGTAGACGGAGAATTCCTACGAGTAGAAGAAGTTATATTGTTTACCTTATGCACATGTTTTAAATGCCGTACATGCTTCAATGCCAAAGTCGTGGCACGGATGTAAAGAGAGGTTAGCCAACTGAAAACCTTTAACTGATAGGATTATCGTATATGACTTTGTGTGAAATTATATGATGTACAACGCTATGTAGGATGAACGTCTGGGAATTTTAACAAATGTAATATGGAAGATTTCATCCCAGAGTATGAATACGTTACCATGATAGACGTCCTTGAAAGAAGGTCAACGGTCGTGACTGAGAAGGATATTATACGGTAACAGTTTTGTAATCCTTAGTCTATGGACAGAGGTCTTTACTAGAAGAGAATCTTCAGGAACTTTAGCAGCAATAATTAATATGTTGTCGTGTGATCTTTGCGCCTGTGACGATGTCCGTCTTGTCCACTTCGTGTCCTGGTGAATAAAATCTATGTAAAGTTACCAACGACTTGTGTGCTGCCAATACTTGACCAGTTCACCCAATTCAAGATACTTGTTGGTTTTCGTTTGAAAAACATTGTTGACATTTATTCCGTTGTAACCATTCGCGTTTCAATTCATCACTATGAAAACGACACCAACAATTTCATTGAATTAGCGCGTTCCATCCCAAAGTAACAAGTGTGTCAGAATCTGGAGTGACAGAGTGTGAGTCAACCTGCTGGTTGGTTCCATCTCAAGCCTTATGGTTGTCAACTGACTCCAGAGAGCACTTTGGTGTAGAAGTGTTCAATTACCTCAAACAAGTTACCTGATTGCCCACGGAATCAAAGATAAGATTCATAGCTGGGCCACATGTCAATTCAAACTAATTTATTCTCCACCAGTAACAGACAATGTGTTTATGAGATGATGTGACAACCAGTCTTTCCAACTAGAGACCATTCATACTTCATTATTGTGTAGCAGGGAAGAGAAATCTTGGAACATTTTAGAATTAAGATTGATGGACATTTCCATTATTAGGTATAATAAATTGTGTACAAAGATCCAATTTCAAATTTAAGTTTTAAACATTCCTGCTCCAAAGGATTTGGAGGGACAGGAAATTAAAATTGTAAAATAATAATCTAACTATAACTCCTGCCTTGTTAATTTCATCGAGTTAGATTTCGTGGTTGTTTACATTCATTCATTATTACACTTTCATCCCCCTAGACTTAAACTTTGAATTAGTTAAGGGAATTACAGCACAGCGTGAGATCTCGCTGCCATCAATGGTACCTATACCTTGTAGCGGTATGGCAGCTTGTGTACCCTGACAATCCCCAGAGCAATGCCAGTGGGAGTTTTACTCCTGGTAGGTTCAACCATGCTGGACTGGTCTGCGTGGGTAGGGGTCAGACAAAAGCTGGTACCCTGGTCCTCCAGGTTGGGGATTTTAGCACAGGGCCGACACCCCTGTCTGTGTAAAAAATCGCACACGTTACGGAAACAGCAATAAATGAAAATACTTTGATGCGGGACGGACATCCGGAGTCTCAGGCTCGTATGACTGACAGTGGTGAAAGCCGAAAGGAAGCCACTGGCATGAAAACGGATGCCCAGACCGCAAAACACGAAACCAGAATGGGTTTTTGGAATGTCAGAACTATGAATGAGGCAGGAAAGCTGAGACATATCACAGCAGAGATGAGGAATTACAAACTACATATCCTGGGAATAAGCGAGAGCAGATGGACAGGGATGGGGAGAATAAAAACAGCCACAGGGGAAACAGTACTTTATTCTGGTAGAGAGGACGGTCAGCACAACGAAGGTGTAGCCATTATCCTTAAGAAAGGAATGGAAAGGTCTCTACTGGAATGGAAACCCATTAACAACAGACTAATAAGAGCAAGACTGAGAGGGAGATTCACCAACACCACAATTATACAATGTTATGCACCAACAAATGACAGCGATGAAGAGATCAAGGATGAGTTCTATCAACAGGTACAAAAGGAAATGGAAACTGTACCCAGGTACGATCTCATTATAGTAATGGGAGACCTAAATGCGAAAGTTGGAACACATAATAATTATAACGAAAGAGTAATGGGGAAATGCGGCAGTGGAACAGTAAATGAGAATGGGGACAAATTAATAAGCTTCTGCAGTATTAACAACCTGGTCATTGGAGGAACACTTTTTCAACACAAAGAAGTGCACAAGTTAACATGGGAATCACCAAACGGACGAGACAAAAACCAGATAGATCACATAATGATCAATGGCAGATGGAGACATGCACTACAAGACGTGAAAGTAAGAAGAGGCGCAGATGTAGGAAGTGATCATCACCTAGTAGTAGCAAGACTGAAGGTGAAACTCAGAGCTGCTGGACCAGTTGCAGTCAAACAGAAAAGATATAACATCACGAAACTTAAGGACCCCCTCACCAGAAAAGCGTTCATGGTCGACGTAAAGAGACGATATCTGATTACCAAAAGCCAGGAAAGAACAGAGACCGACGATGTGGACCAGAAATTCAACACCATCTCAACAATATACAAAGAAAGCAGCAAGTCATGCTTGGGATTCCAGGAAAAAAAGAGCCAAGACTGGATAACACCAGAAACGCTAAACACCACAGCGAAGAGAAAGGAAATGAAAAGGAAGAAAACAGAAGCTAAGTCTCCCAGGTTAAAGGCAATATATAGTGAACAGTACAGTCAGCTGGACAAGGAAGTAAAACGTCAAACCCGTGCTGACAAAAGGACATTTCTGGATGACCTTGCAAGACAGGCAGAAGAGGCAGCACTGAGAAATGAACAAAGCACAGTTTATAAAAGTAACTAAAGCTATCAGTGGAAAACGAGGTGCAAACAACATAACGTTAGTAAGAGACAAGCAAGGAAATCTCATCACCACAGCACAGGGGCAGGAAACAAGATGGGCAGAGCACTTCAGAGAAACACTGAATAAGGAACCACCAGAGACTCAGCTGAATGTTCCTGAGGCTGAAAGTGACTTAGACGTAAATACAGACATTCCACGAAAAGAAGAAATTATCACAGCTGTCAAAGGGCTAAACAATGGAAAAGCGCCTGGTCACGATAATCTGAATGCTGAGCTATTCAAGACAGACCCTGAACTAGCAGAAGAACTATTAGAACCACTATTTGCACAAGTCTGGGAAACTGAGACAACACCAACAGAGTGGAGTAAAGGAATAATTGTTAAATTGCCCAAGAAGGGTGACCTTGCAGACTGCAACAACTGGAGAGGAATTACCCTCCTCTCAGTTCCCAGCAAAATACTAGGCAGGATAATCATCCAGAGAATTTCAAAAGCAGTTGATCATAAACTGAGGAAAGAACAAGCAGGCTTCAGAAAGAGCAGAAGATGTGCAGATCATATATTTACCCTCAGGAACATTATAGAGCAGTGCTCAGAATGGCAGAGACAGCTGTACATTAACTTTGTTGATTTCGAAAAGGCTTTCGACAGCATACACAGGGACAGCCTATGGAAAATTCTGAGGGCTTGTGGAATTCCCAGCCGCGTTGTTTCCATTATAAAAAGCCTCTATTCTAACTTTACGTGCAGTGTTGGATCGAGCAATGTAACTTTCGAAGTGAAAACAGGAGTAAGACAGGGATGCCCCTTATCAACAACATTATTTTTGACAGTCATAGATTGGGTGATGCGCCAGACAACAGAGGGCAGTCCAAGAGGTATTAGATGGACAACGTTTTCTACACTGGAAGATTTGGAATATGCAGATGACATTGCACTGCTCGCGCATTCACACCAACACATTCAAGACAAAACCGATAGACTGAATAAGTATGGCCAGCAGGTTGGCCTGAACATCAATTTGAAGAAGACAGAGGTCATGACACTAAATGTGGGCAATCCTGAGCCAGTAACAGTAAGGAACCAGAAGTTAGAACAGACAGACACATTTACTTACCTAGGAAGCATAGTAACACCTGACGGCGGAACAAGCAAGGACATTAACAACAGAATGAATAAAGCGAGAACAGCCTTTGCTGTTCTCAACAACATTTGGAAGTCTTCCCAATACAGCACAAACACCAAATTAAGACTGTATGAGAGCTGTGTACTTTCTGTGCTTCTCTATGGTGCGGAATGTTGGAGAGTAACAGAGAAGGAAATGTCGAAACTGTCCTCCTTCCACACAATCTGCCTAAGGAAAATTCTCCGAATCTTTTGGCCAAACACCATCAGCAACCAAGAACTACTTATTCGAAGTAACCAGAAGGACATGCACACCATCATAGCTGGCAGACGCTGGAGTTGGGTTGGCCATGTCCTCAGAAGGGACCCTGATACCATCACAAGAACAGCTATGCTATGGACCCCCGAAGGAAAGCGAAAGAGAGGCCCACCAAAAACAACTTGGCGGAGAACTGTGGAAGCTGAGATGCAAAGAATGAACCACAGTTGGGGCACTGTACGAAGGATGGCCGCCGACCGAGCAAAGTGGAATCAATTTGTTGCTGCCCTACAAGACGCCACCAGGCGTGATGGCCGCTGACTGCTTTGACGGTTGGCGGTTATGGATCAAAGAAGAAGAAGAAGTGAGATCTCGGGAGGTAGTGCTAGGTCCTCTGAGAATTCATCACAATATTTCAACCATTAGACTCAGGGTCTTACATAGCTGGACCTCACGCTGTTAACACTTAACCTTTTAAAACAACACCTTAACCTCCCCAGCATTACATTGCTACATGAACTAACTCTGCCATCACCGGTGTCAATACCTTGTCGAGGTATGGCGGCTTGCGTACCCTGATTACCCCCAGAGCTATGCCAGCGGGAGTTTTACTCCTGGAAGGTTCTACAAAGCTGGACAGGTTTGCGCGGGCAGGGGTCAGACTAAAGCAGACACCCTGGTCCTCCAGGTTGGGGGTTTTAGCATAGGGCTGACACCCCCGTCTATGTAAAAAAAATAATGAAGTTACGGAAACAACAACGAATGAACAAACTTTGCTGCGGGACGGACATCCGGAGTCTGAAGCTCGTATGACTGTCAGTGGTGAAAGCCGAAAGGAAGCCACTGACATGAGAACGGACGTCCTGACCGCAAAATATGATACAAGAATAGGATTTTGGAATGTCAGGACAATGAACGAGACGGGTAAACTAAAACAGGTCGCGGCAGAAATGAAAAACTATAGGTTACACATTCTAGGGATAAGCGAGAGCAGATGGACAGGGGCAGGAAAAGTTAAAACAGCAACAGGAGAAACAGTACTTTACTCTGGAAGAGAAGATGGACAGCACAATGAAGGTGTAGCCATTATTCTACAGAAAGGAATAGAAAGGACATTACTGGAATGGAAACCCATCAACAACAGACTGATAAGATTAAGATTGAGAGATAGATTCACCAATACTACAATAATACAATGCTACGCACCAACGAATGACAGCGATGAAGAGGTCAAGGATGAATTCTATCAACAACTGCAGAAAGAAATGGAAGACACACCTAGATATGATCTTATTATAGTAATGGGAGACCTCAATGCGAAAGTTGGTACACACAATACATATAATGAAAGAGCAATGGGGAAATGCGGCAGCGGAACAGCAAACAAAAATGGGGATAAATTAATAAGTTTATGTAGCATTAACAACCTGGTCATTGGAGGAACACTTTTCCCACATAAAGAAATTCACAAATTAACATGGTAATCACCAAATGGTCGGGACTGAAACCAGATAGACCACATCATGGTTAACGGTAGATGGAGACATGCATTACAAGATGTGAAGGTAAGAAGAGGTGCAGATGTGGGAAGTGATCACCATTTAGTAGTAGCAAAACTGAAAGTGAAACTAAGAAGGGCTGGACCAACTGTAACTACACAGAAAAGGTTTGACATCAGCAAATTGAAGGACCCCCTTACCAGAACAGCTTTTGCGGCTGACATAAAGAAACGATATCAATTTGCCAAAAGTCAGGAAAAGACATTGACTGATGATATAGACCAGAAATTCAACACCATTTCAACAATATATAAAGAAAGCAGCAAATCATGCTTGGGATTCCAGGAAAGGAAGAAGCAAGACTGGATAACACCAGAAACATTAAACACTATAACACTGAGAAAGGAAATGAAAAGAAAGAAAATAGAAGCGAAGTCCCCCAGGTTAAAGCAACTATATAGCGAACAGTACAGTCAGCTGGACAAGGAAGTTAAACGCCAAACCCGAGCCAACAAAAGGAATTTCCTAGACGATCTTGCAAGACAGGCAGAAGAGGCAGCACTGAGAAATGAACAAAGCACAGTACACAAAATAACTCAATTCATCAGTGGAAAACGAGGTGCAAACAATATTACATTAGTAAGAGATAAGCAAGGAAATCTCATCACGACAGCAGAGGGACAGGAAACAAGATGGGCAGAGCACTTCAGAGAAACTCTGAACAAGGAACCACCAGAGACACAACTGAATGTTCCTGAGGCTGAAAACGATCTAGATGTAAATACAAACATTCCACGAAAAGAAGAAATCATCATAGCAATCAAAGGGTTAAAGAATGGAAAAGCTCCTGGCCACGATAACTTAAATGCAGAGCTATTTAAGACAGACCCTGAGCTAGCAGCAGAACTATTAGAACCACTATTTGCACAAGTCTGGAAAACAGGGACAACACCATCAGAGTGGAACAAAGGAATAATTGTCAAATTGCCCAAGAAGGGCAACCTTGCAGACTGCAACAATTGGAGAGGAAACACGCTTCTCTCAGTTCCCAGCAAAATACTAGGCAGGATAATTATACAGAGAATTTCAAAAGCAGTAGGCTACAAACTGAGGAAAAAACAAGCAGGATTTAGAAAGAACAGAAGATGTGTAGATCATATATTCACTCTCAGGAACATTATAGAGCAGTGCTCAGAATGGCAAAGACAGCTGTACATTAATTTCGTTGATTTTGAAAAGGCTTTTGACAGCATACATAGGGACAGTTTATAGAAAATACTGAGGGCTTATGGAATTCCAAGCTGCATAGTGTCAATCATAAAAAGCCTCTATGCCAACTTTATATGTAGTGTTGGGCAGAGCAACCTAACCTTTGAGGTGAAGACAGGAGTACGACAGGGATGCCCCTTATCAACCACTCTATTTTTAACAGTCATAGACTGGGTGATGCGCCAGACAACAGAGGCAGTCCAAGGGGAATAAGATGGACTACATTTTCTACATAGGAATATCTGGAATATGCAGATGACATTGCACTACTAGCACATTCACATCAACACAACCAGGAAAATACGGATAGACTTAATAAGTTTATAGATCTAGGTGCACTAGCTTAGGCAAAACGCAAATATCTCCGTCCGTCAACTTCAAAGCAAGACCTACCGCGCTGTCCCTTCACCCTTCTCGCTGTGTCGCGTTACACATTTTCTCACAAACAAAGCAAGTGGTGCCAAATTCTGCCACAATATCTAATCTACTAATTTCTCAAATGTTCATTACAGCTTGAATTGATGACAGTTTTGGGGCGGTTGTTAGAGAATATTTCTAATGCGGTTGCCGGTTAGTTCAAGGGGCAGGTAAGGGGTTCCTTTACCTATTTTGTAACCTTTTTTTTTTAACCTTGCCGGTTAGTATTTCTGCGATCTCTACAACGAGAATAAATGCATTTTCTGCGATATTATATCGTTTGGGCATGTCGTACAAGACGACTAACATGAGGTTGTTCATGTTGCAGGCAACCTCATCATGTAAACCAAAAGGATACGGAAATAAGTGTTGCAAGAGCATGTTAACGCTTTGTGCAGTTTACCTGCATAGGGGTCAGCTGTAGTGGTAGCTCCATGCTTCATAAAGAGAAAATGGTAAGGATGATATCGTCTGCTGATTTCTCATGTCGCACTGTATATCCCTCTTTATAATTGTTCATTTTCGTCCTTGAACACTGTAAATCCCTCTTTATAATTGTTCATTTTCGTCCTTGAACACTGTATATCCCTCTTTATAATTGTTCATTTTCGTCCTTGAACACTGTATATCCCTCTTTATAATTGTTCATTTTCGTCCTTGAACACTGTATATCCCTCTTTATAATTGTTCATTTTCGTCCTTGAACACTGTATTTCCCTCTCTATAATTGTTCATCTTCTTCCTTGTACAATTCTGTCCTTTGTTGTTGAAATTCCATGGCTTTAGTTGAAAAATAAAAACACATATGAAAATATATGGATTTCTTTTGAATAAAGAACATTAAACGCAAAATAATAGCGCATTAATTTAATTTTTTTAACCTTGCCCTTTTCGATCGTATACTGTTTGCTTTGGTTTTAAGGACTATCTTCATTGCACACGGACAACTCCATCAGTGCTCCGATCTCCTCCCTTAGATCGTACAAGGAAGATCTCAGCACAGTGCACGTACTCCGTAGCACCGGCGGGAATCCCAATGTGTCTATACAGGAATCGCACATTCTAAAAATATGTTTGTGGTGGGTAGGTGTTGTGTCCTTTATGAGTCCTTAACATTCACAAGTAGTCATCAGGTCCTACTTTTGTTAAGAGAGTACGCACCAACTAAGGTGTTGGTAATAGGCTTTGTATATTTTATTTATCGCGCACGTAAACGCACAATTTTGTATATGGGAATCTTCGGGCGCGCTTGTTGCCAAACAAATTAGATGACGTCGCAGCTTGTAGGGAACAAGCCAGCATCTGTGTGAGACCTAAGGTCTATCGTGATTCTAGTCCCAAGTGTTGGGCAAATATTATTAGGCGACATGACTCATTGAGGAAAGTCATTGTCAGCTGTTACAGACGTAAGTTGTAGCCCATTTAATTTAAGAAATTGGAATTTTATTATATTCTTTCATGAAGTGTCACCCAAATGACATCTAGCTAGAACCTACGCTGTATGGTACTAGAATGGAGTAACTTGGGGAGTCTACTCACGGAAAGCTTGCATGTATCCTAAGGGAATCATTATATATTAATATGTATGTAATTGCTATGAATCATTGGACTGCCGTCAAGCAAGTCACGGCTACAAAGAGAGGTTAATCAACGTATTATACTTAACCTTTTGAATAGGCGCAAGAGGATGCCTAGTGTATAAATTATTCCAATTAATGCTCTTTTCGAGGCCATTTAAGGAGGACAGATTTTGTCATATATATATATCTCGAAATGATGCGATGGATAACAATGAGGGTGTCTGTCCTTGACACAAGGTCGACCGTTAGATGATTCCATAATGTATGATTCGAACTGCTTGCCTGCTTGATCCTTTATGCACATTAACTTTATGAATTCGAATATCAAGCTTTCAATTGTTTTAAGGATGTTGTCTGATAGAAGCATGACATTTTGCACACTTCAAATATGGCATGTGCCAATTGTGTGCACCAAATTGCACCGCAACCGGCCAAATAATACGGCTGCCCTAAACCGTTGAAATGGAGCGTGTTAGCAACTTGCGTTATAAACAGCGAATTGTGATAGAATTTCTCGTTGCAGAGAAGGAAGCTGTTGTGAATATTCACAAGCGTCTATGTGATGTGTATGGAAGTTTTGTAGTCGACAGGAGTACAGTCAGTCGCTGGGTTCAGAGAATCAAAGAATCAGGAAGTGGAGATACGGAGCTGTTTGATCGGCAGCGCTGTGGACGTCCTGCCACAGCCACCAACGCAGAAATGTTGAAATGCGCTGAGGGCATTATTCTTACTGATAGGCGAAGCACTACTCAACAATTGGCCTTACAGCTGTCAATCAGCATTGGTAGTGCAAATGCAGTTACAAAAACTCTCGGATTTTCTAAGGTTTGCGCAAGATGGGTTCCTCGAAGTCTCACAAATGACCACCGATTGCAAAGGAAAGCAATTTCTTCTGAATTGTTGGAGCATTTCAATGCTGATGGAGAGAACTTTTTGGCTAAGATCGTTACAGGTGACGAAACCTGGGCACATCATGTTGAACCTGAGACAAAAAGACAGTCAATGGAGTGGCATCATCCGCAATCACCAAGAAGAAAGAAATTCAAGACAATTCCTTCAGCTGGAAAGGTCATGATCACTGTCTTTTGGGACATTGAAGGTGTGATTCTTGTGGACGTTATGCCAAAAGGAGAGACAATCAATTCGCAAGCTTACATTAAGACATTGAAAACACTCAATCAACGTTTTCGCAGAGTTCGGCCGCACAAGAATCCAGCAGACCTGCTTCTCCTTCACGACAATGCGCGCCCTCACACAAATCTGGCAACACGGGAAGCAATCACCAAATTGGGTTGGACTGTACTACCCCATCCACCCTATAGTCCCGATTTGGCACCCTCTGATTTTCATCTATTTGGTCCTCTTAAAGATGCACTCCATGGGACAAGGTTTGAAGATGATGAAGGAGTGATTCATGCAGCGAAGAAATGGCTACATGATCAAGACAAAATCTGGTACCGGCTAGGAATACATGCACTTGTTTCGCGCTGGCATAAAGCCGTACAAGTTGATGGGGATTATGTTGAATAATACCGATGTTTACATGACATATCCATGTATATTGTGTATAAATTTCATGCTTTTTGGATAAACAGCTCCTGAGAAAAACGATGTGGTGCATTACTTTCTGAACGCCCCTCGTATATTGTCAAAAATAAATCATGTACCAATTTTTATCGACGAGTTCTCCTATGATCGTCTTGGCACCCGTTGACGTGCCCTGTTCGCATTTTGTTGACTGATTAACATATTGTAAAAAAAAAAAGGAATAAAAAAAGGAACTTCGCGTATTCAGCACACCCTGGTAGTCGACTGTATCCACCTCCAGAAAACAGCGACAACAGTAGGTTTCCGAATTTATATTGTTTTTATTTTGCCATGGCAGAGGCCGTATGGCCTACTCTTTGCGATTTCCAAGTGCCGAGGGATTTTTAATGTGCGCAACGTGCACACGGGATCTCCTATTTTGTTGCCCTTATCCGAGAAAGCTCGGCATCAGATCTCACTACTCAGGAGATGGTTGGGAGGGGTATGGCATCATTATAAACCACTGGTTCTGAAAAAAATGTCCATCAGTTATATTCCCTGTGCTGAGAGCAAACCGAGTACCTTTAGAATTAGAGGCAGACGCCGTACCACTTAGCCACTCCGACCACGAGTGCATAGTGTGAATACCTGAACGTGCACCTTGTTATAGTTTATCTGTGCATCACATTTAATAGCTGAAGTGAAATATTAAGATGTTGATAGGTTTCTCTCTATTAATAGCACATCAACAGGAGCTAACACGGTCGTCAGCAGAGGTCATATAGGACTGGTATTCGATCAATTAGCTTGACATTTCTGGTGGGGGAATTGGTGGAAGCAGGGGAACTTTCGAGACATAAATCCCAACTGTTATCCCCTTATTGATTATCCCCCACTGAGGTCGGTAGCTTTTAACCTCAGACAACAGTCCTTCAGTTATATCTGTACTAGTCATGGTAGTAGTAGTAGTGTTGGTTGTGGTAGTAGTAGTAGTAGTAGTAGTGGTGTTGGTTGTGGTAGTAGTAGTAGTAGTAGCAGTAGTAGTGGTAGTAGTAGTAGTGGTGTTGGTTGTGGTAGTAGTAGTAGTAGTAGCAGTAGTAGTGGTAGTAGTAGTAGTAGTAGTGGTGGTGTTGGTTGTGGTAGTAGTAGTAGTAGTAGTAGTGGTGTTAGTTGTGGTAGTAGTAGTAGTAGTAGTGGTAGTAGTAGTAGTGGTGTTGGTTGTGGTAGTAGTAGTAGTAGGAGTAGTAGCAGTAGCAGCAGCCACTTACAGTCAGAAGTGACTGAGGATGATGCACCAATAAATGATAACCCTCAGGTACGTTTTGCCCGGGGCTCTTTTCGACACGTTCTTTTATCTTATGCTAGTTGTGGGAGCCTCCCTTCACCCAATCTAGGCTGCGCCGTAGGGAGCATCTCCACTTGGTGCGATCAACTACTCTGCCCTCCCAGGATACTGGACGTATGCCCAGTGCCTTTATGTCTCTGTTGAACACGCCCTTGAACCTCAGTTGTGGCTGTGCGGCTGTCTCCAGGGCGAAAGCTTGAGCACAGTTATATAGAGCCAGCTGTTGCCCATACAGCATGTTCCCCCTCTCCACATAACTGACAGCTGACAGGTCTAAAGGAAAGCAGTCGTCTATACAGTTTGGTAGCAGCGATGTCTTATGAATAATCAGAATATGTTGAATGAACACTATACTGCATTGTCATAGTGTGCAAAAATGTACATGTCCATATAATGTTGGATGAACATAATGTTTGTACTAAAGATCATAATAGAAGGAAAAGTTGAAAAGTCAAATGCGTAAGAAGAAGATAGTACTCTATATAATTGGGAAGATAACATCAAATGATGGCCAGGAAAAAGTCTATTAGAGTGCACCATCAAGACAAGAGACAGTCAACGTTCGAGATCCTCTGCAGCCGAAATTCTGTGTGGAGATAGCTGAAGTACGCATTATTTTCTTTAGCTACAGCCAGAGGCGTCACTAGGGTTGGTGTCACCCGGTGCGGTAACTCATGGTGTCACCCCCATGGACCTCCTCCCGTACCAGACCATACGGAATCCTTAATAATGTTTTTTATACTAATGTTACTCGTAAATGCATATGGAAATATACTCATAAATGAAATAATACCCCAAAAAAATAAACAGGAACAAATACACAAGCGTTTCAGCACTTAGTGAACATCTCGACTAAATCATAATGCGCATTAGAAGGTTCAAAAAGTAAACTAGCATAGAGTTTTAGCCTTGTAGGTGTATTGATACAGTACATGTAAGCTGGGCTTACGAACAATGTTTTTGTGGTTATAACTAACTACAGGGATATTTTTATAAAAAGTAATAAATCTCTGCTGAAACACTGCACACAAATTTTATAGACAATCATTTTGGTGTCACCCCCCTCAGCTGATCGCCCCCTCTGATGGTGTTACCAGGGTGCGGTCCGCACCCCCCTAGTGATGCCTCTGGCTACAGCTTACTCTGCCTCTCCTCTCTTGCCAATACGTCAGCGATTTTTTTCCCCTTTCTTCTGATAATCCATATTATTTCTTGTATGTTTGACGGGCCTTGATTGAAGAACTCCAGACGTATTACGGTTTTCTGTGTATAGAGAAGGAAATGTCAAAATTGTCCTCTTTTCACACAACATGCCTAAGAAAAATTCACCGAATCTTTTGGCCGAATACCATCACCAACCAAGATCTGCTTACTCGTAGCAAGCAAGAGGACATGCATACCATCATAGCTGGCAGACGCTGGAGCTGGGTTGGTCATGTCCTCAGAAGAGACCCCGATGCCATCACAAGAACAGCTATGCTTTGGACCCCTGAAGGAAAGCGAAAGAGAGGCCGACCAAAAACAACTTGGCGGAGGACTGTGGAGGCTGAGATGCAAAGAATGAACCAGAGTTGTGGCACTGTACGAAGGATGGCCACCGACCGTGCAAAGTGGAATCAATTTGTTGTTGCCCTACAAGACGCCACTAGGCGTGATGGCCACTGACTGCTTTGACGGTCGGTGGTTAAGGATCGAAGAAGAAGAAAGTGTATAGCAGCATGATTCTCTTTGCTGTGTGGCTTGCTTCGGTCTCGAACGGCTTATCTTCTTCTTCTTCTTCTTTGTTCGTCCTGAAAAGGACGTTTGTTGCGTTGTGTCCGTTTACAGCGAAGCTGCGATATTTGCGCCTTTCGGCCGACACATCCGGGACCGGGTTAGCCTTCCTTCTTCGATCCCTACTCACTCAGCCAGACTGCAGTGATGCAGCCTGTTTCCAGGACCACCACTTGGAGGTGGAGTAAGGTCTTGGTCAGCTCTAGTTCACTGACCCTGATGCAAGCAGTCTAGCTATGGGTCGCTAACTGCATTCCTCACTGTGGACGCGTCTTAGGTCCCATCTGAATCCATTACCTGATTTGAGCCCGTGAGTTACCGGTGCCCGAAAATAGTAGCACTACAACATACCAAGCATATCGTAAAAGGCTGCCAATGAGGGTTAGGCATTGAAGCCCGGATACCCTACCTGTTGAAACTTAAAAGCTTAAAAAACCCCCAAAAAAAACAAAACTTCAGCAATTAAAATTTGCGACGGATTAACCAAAGTAAAATATTAAAATCTACTTTCATTCAAGACACTAAAAAAGTTGGCTCGGCAACCAAGCGATCCCGATCTACCTGTAGATCCAAGTGAATGATTTGATGGATCTTTAGGCGACTCTATGGGGGAAAAAAGAACAACTTTTTAAAATAGAGAAATTTCGGACTAGACCACTCCCGCAGGCATTTTAAATCGCGGTGTCCCCTGGATCAAAAATAATTTTTTTCGCATTCCCAATGAAAACTCTCGAGCTGGGTACTAAAATATATTCGTACAAGTCAACCCATCCCTAATATCAAAAGCTCTACAGGGCTAAGCCTGAAGACGGACGAAGAGAAGGGAAGAGCATTATTCCGTCGATGTGTGGAGCAAACGGATAACGGTGACAGAAGTGCCCGCCTAAAAATAAAGGACAGTGTGCTGGAAAATGCCCTGAGGGGCCGGATATACTTCGATTTCATTTCTGAAGAGGACGTGGTGTACACACTGAAGATCAGCAGAAACACTGCTCCGAGTCCTGATGGTGTACAATGGTGTACATTAAACAGCTCGACCACACAGCGATTATAAATATGGTGAGCGATTTCAATACCAGCATACAGAATGCTGAGGTGCCGGAAGACTGGCTACACAGTTACCTTCGGCCACTTCCTAAACCTGGCAAAGACCCCACACTGCTCTGCAGCTATCGAATTATCACATTACAGAATGTCTATGGTAAATTACTTGAAAAGATAGTTGCAAGACAAATAATGAGCCACCTCGAAAATGCACACATCCTTTCTGATACCCTGGGTAGCTATAGGCCTATGAAAACAACATTGGGTAACGCTGGAACGTTTGCGTACGATGTGAACGAGGGATTCCAGGGTAAAAGAGAAACCGTGACTGTCGCAATTGACCTAGAGGATGCTTATAACAGTGTGGACTTTGCAACCCTAATAGACTGTATAATGGCACGTGGTGTAAACCCTTGGATAACAAGGTGGATATCAGCTGCCTTAATGGAGAAATCAGTTGCATTTCGCTTGGGAACTTGGACATCAAAACCAATGCGCATTTGCCGGGGCCTACCCCAGGGTTCTCCACTATCGCCAGTGCTGTTTAACATCTACAAAGCAAAAGTAGCAACCTTTCAACCAACAGGACTGAGACGAACATTAAATTTCGCAGATGACATACTCATGTACAGAACTGGCTCAGACAGACAGGAAATGGCCCAAGGCATACAAGAGACACTACAGGCGGTTTCGTAATGGTGTGAGGAAAGCGGATCAAAGGTCAATCCCAACAAGGCATGTGTGATGTGGTGCTCTTTGAATAACTCCATAGTGAAAGCAGACCTTCCAGACATCACTTTCAATGGGCAGAACATTGAAAGACAAGACAGGCTGAATTATCTGGGAGTAACGTTTGATCGTGGGCTATTGTTCAAGTATCATGTCGAACTGATCATACAGAAGTGCAAGCGAGGACTCGCAGCCTTAAAAAGCAATGGCTGCTGCGCGCTTGGAACAGATACTGTTGTTTCTCCTATATCATCAGCTCGTGATTTCAGTAATCGAGTACGGGCTAGGAATACTCATGCTGTCAGTGTCACAATGTGAACGACTGGAACGCATTCAAAATGAAGGGATGCCAACAGTTTTGGGCTGTACGCGTGATACCCCCATTGTGACAATGAGATACATTCTCGGATTTATGTCGATTAGATCAAGATATGCGATGGCCCAGGCAAACGCATATATGCGGGTAACCACCGACAAAAGACACCCCCTACAAGAGAATGCAGCTGACATCAAAGGAGCACGAATCTTCTTCTTCTTCTTCCTCGTTCGTCCTGAAAAGGACGTTGGTTGCGTTATGTCTGTTTACACCGGAGCTGCGATATCTGAGCCTTTCGGCCGACACATCCGACCTTAGCACGGCATTTTTTGTGACCGGGTTTGCCTACCCTCTTCGATAGCTACTCTCTCAGCCAGACTGCAGTGATGCAGCCTGTTTCCAGGACCACCAGATGGAGGTGGAGTAGGGTCTTGGTCAGCCCTGGTTCGCTGACCCTGACGCAAGCAGTCAAGCTATGGGTCGCTGACTGCATTCTCTATTGCTGCATCTTTGGGTCCCGGAGCATGAATCAAGAGGGGAATGTCATGGATGGCACAGGCAGAGGCTACGATTGGTCAGGTGACCAAGGTTGAAAATATATCCAAAGGGGAAGAGTGGAGTAAGTCAGGGGAGAACTGGTTAAACTACCAGCAGGTCATCATTAGCCTTGGCAGAGAGTGCAGATCTTGGGGCAATGGAAAAGCAGAGCTGGCGATTAATCAGCTGATAAGTAATCATGCTGGGGATGATGACGCCATTGTGTACACTGATGGGTCTGTAGTGCGTGGTGAGAAATCAGGATGGGGCTTCTCTGCGAGAATATAAGATAGGGTCGTCGCTGAATAGAGTGGAGCCTACATGACAACAACCTCCAGCATGAGAATGGAGGTAGAGGCAGTTACTGCAGCACTGAGGTGGCTGTCTGAAACTCCATCAACCAGGGCAGTTATATTGTCAGACTCTCAAGCCATGCTTCGGAAAGTTCATAGTGGATGGCTGCGGCAGGAATGGAAAACATCAATAGAATCCTCAAGAACTGGTGTGGATCTACTGTCCTGGTCATGCAGGGGTACGTGGCAATGAGAGAGCTGACAGACTGGCCTCGAGAGCACCTATAGTGGGGACACTGGACATGGATAAGGGAGAGATACTAAGGGCAAATAATGATCGTCTGCTGGATAATGACACTGCAATGGATGAATCAACAAGGCTGAGACTTTTGGAGTTTGGCATCAAACGTGGGACGAGCAGAAATGGACGTGAGAGAGGATGCATCCGTCGTATGTACAACCAGCGTGCTACAGGTACAATTAGCATTCATACTCTTCGACATTTGCTGAGGGAGACTGAGCACCTATGGGTTTGCCCGGAGTGCAGTGAGGTCGATTCTGATTAACAATAACAATATCTGTGTTTTTTGGTACCGTCTAGATGTCTTAGGTTTTTTTTCCTCGTGAAAATCTAGGTTTTTTTTCTGCCTTAAAAAAATCCATAATTTTTAAAGAAAAATTATTTTAATAAAGTTTCATTTGCGAACTATAGACACCTACGTGCGGTGGACGTTCGGATTCCAGAATATAAAACAATCAACACAGAAATACACATTATGTGTAGACAAGCAAAAGAACCCTGGATAGAAACAAAATGCAAGGAAACAGAAGACACAGAAGCTAAGCACATGTCAAGGGATATGTATGAAGAAATAAATTGTCAAATAATTCAAAGCTTGCCCAGGAGAAGACTGTAGCACAAATATATCATTGGTATGATCTTACTTGACGAGTAGGACGTACCAAAAAGTTGGGCAGACGAATGGCCAGCGTGGAAGAGATTGGGGCCTCACCTAATTGTCACGGGTTGCCTCCCCTTTGCTCTGCAGTGATGGTCCAACAATGGCCAAAACCTAGAGTATCTAATGTGGGTCTTCAAAAGTATCTACCTTGGCACAAGATTACGCTTGGCAGAGATACAGATAGAAGGATGATGATGCTTCTACCTCGAGGGAATATTCACAAGATATTTCAGAAGTCAAGAACAATGCTGAATGTGCCTTAGCAATGTTAACTTTGATCTGCCAGACAACTTTTGTGAAGAAGTATTATATAATTTAATTTAGCTCGTATAAGCCCCCAACTGAATTAACAGTGAAATTCGTATTGTTATTTGGCTCTATAGATGTAAATATAGATATATTAAAGATGCTGATTCATCCGTTTGCACTTCTCCCTGTAATAACTAAATCAACTATGAATTTGTAAAAAAACAACATTTAACAAATTTAAGTATCAATTACTTTGGAACAAATGTAAGTAAATATGAACGGGTGATTACTAAAAAAATAGGTTTCATCATCAAAATTGACTTCAGAAAGCTTAGTTGTGGAATATAGATCAATAAGTTCTGTTATGTTGGCCTTGTAGCGAGAGGTAAAGATAATATGATGATGATATCCTGGACAAATAGATGTATCAGATGATACCAGGATAGTGCCAGATAAGAGACTGGTCTTAAAAGAAATACCCAATTCTCCGAAACGACTAATGGTGTATCGCGACATCAAAGGTATAGTCTAGCTGTATAGGTTCCTAGATGAGATGGTAATGTACTATCTTAGGTTCATATGATGCCCCTCTCCAGACTAACCTTAGACTATGGCTCTGCTAGTGGTAATTAACTAACCAACAAGAACTATGAATCAAACTTAAATAATTCAATAGTAAGAAAAGAAATGGAGACAAGAGGCATCCCTGTCGCACTCCTGTTCTTATCCCAAACGGTTTTGTAAGCTGTCCTTCATGAAGAACTCTGCATGTCATGTCTTTGTATGTTTTCTTTATTAAATTAATGATCTTCAGGGGTATTCCATAATGCCTCATCAATTTCCAAAGTGATTCTCTGTCTACACTGTCAAATGCCTTTTCGTAGTCCACAAATCCGATGTATAGTGGTGAATTCCATTCCAGACTTTGTTCAACTATTATTCTCAAAGTGGCTATCTGGTCTGTACAGGATCTGTTTTGTTGAAAACCTGCTTGTTCATCTCTCAGTTTCTTGTCTATGGACTCTTTTAATCTCTCAAGGATAATCCTGTTTAATATTTTTCCTGGCACTGATAGTAACATTATTCCTTTATAATTTGTGCACTCTTGTAAATTTCCCTTCTTAGGCAACCAGATATCCTTTCTTCCACTCTACTGGTATCTCTTCCTTTTCCCAGACTTTATCAAGTAATTTATATAACATCTCTGTAGCCGTGTTGATATCTGCTTTGATGGCCTCTGCTGGAATGCCATCAGGTCCAGGCGCTTTTCCATCTCTTAGAAGCTTTATGGCTTTCTTTATTTTTTCTTTCGTTGGTCTTTCACTGTTAATTTGTAGCTCTTCTTCTGCTGGCTGGATGTCCGGGGGGTTTTGTGGAGCTGGTCTATTGAGAAGGTCCTCAAAATAGGACTGGGTTATGAGAACATCGAAAACACACAACAGAAATGGAATCCAGTGGACTCTGGCTAAGCAGTTGGATGATCTGGATTTTGCTGATGACTTGGCTCTTCTGTTCCATAACCGTAATCAAATGCAGGACAAATTGAAAACACTCGATGAGAGGTCAAAGCAATTGGGTCTGAAAATACACAAGGAAAAGATAAAACTAATGAAAATAAATGCAGGTAATGATAACAGGGTTGAACTTGAAGAAACACCAATTCAAGATATAGAATCGTACACATATCTTGGCAGCAATATAGACAAAGTTGGAGGGACAGACAGTGATATCAAAATAAGAATACAAAAAGCAAGAGGAGCTTTCATTGCATTTGGAAATATATGGAGAACAAGAGAAATCGGATCCAACACGAAAATAAGAATCTTCAACTCAAATGTGAAGTCAGTCCTATTGTATGGCTCTGAGACATGAAGAACAACAAAGACAACAACCAAAAAGCTACAGACTTTCATAAATAGGTGCTTGCATAGAATAGAGGGATTAAAATGGTATGACAAGGTTACCAACGCGGAACTGAAGACAAGAACTAGACAAGTGCCAGTGGAACAAGAGATGAGAAGAAGACGATGGCGATGGATAGAACACACACTGAGGAAACCTGTTGATAGCATTACAAGGCAGTCCTTGTTCTGGAACCCCCAGGGCAAGATAGGCAGAGGTAGACCAAGAAGCACATGGAGAAGAGAGCTGGAAACAGAGGTGAAAATGATGAGGAGAACGTGGAAAGAACTTGAGATGATGGCACGTAACAGGAGGACTTGGCATGTGTTTATTGAAGGCCTATGCTCCTTTGAGAGTGGAGGGTTATGATGATATGATAGACAAGAAAGAGTGGACCATCAAGACAAGAGACGGAAGACGGAGATTAATTGCAGTCGACCTTCGCCGATGAAAATGAATAATTTTGTTCCTTATGTTATGCTTATGATACTGAGTGTTTTTTTTTTTCTTTTACTGTGCATAATTTATGCTGGAAGCATTAATGACTTTCTTCGAACTAGTAAATAACACACATTATGTTTCGCGGACACCTAGCTATTTTAAGTAATATTTTCTTAACTGGGAATGGATACTCATATTTCAATCGCTAACATGGACATAAATCCAGCAACCTGGGAGGATGAAGCTGCCGACCGCACCAAGTGGCGATGCTATCTACGGCGCAACCTCAGATTGGGTGAAAAGAGGCTCACACAACAAGCAGACAAGAGGAGAAAACGTCGAAAGGAACACCAGGAAAATAGGCAGCTGATGGCTGTCATCTCAGGGGCGCATTCCCATAGTCAGTTATGACTGAAAGGGCTATTACACATTTAAAATAAATACTGTACCATATTACATACCCGTAAATAAGAAAATACCCATGTCTTGGGATACAGTGGAAATTCAATATCTAGGTTTTTTTTTTTAACGGTACCATCTAGGTTTTTTTTTTTTAAGGTACCGGTACCATCTTTTTTTGAAATTGTAGAGTGGCAGCAGTGGTTGCTCTAGAACCCTGCTCTAGAAAGTCCTCTATTAAGGAGGCTCATGACGCAGCCAAGTCCACAGGAGTCTGGGCTGCTAACACAATTTTTTCTTGAAGGAAAATCTCCAGATATGGCACCCGGAATGTCCAAACGGCTGAATGAGCAAGGACAGACGGCATAAGTGGCAGCAGTAATGAGACACTGTAAGATTGAAACACACATTGAGGAAATATGTTGATATCATTACAAGGCAGTCCTCTTTCTGTAACCTCCAGGACACGAGAGGAAGAGGGAAGACCAAAAAAAATACACGAAGAATAAACAACACTGGACAACAGCCAAAATGTATCCGAGACAAAAGTAGCTATTTTTAACTAATTTGGAAATGCTGATCACGAATATGAACTTAAAAATCGCGAATTGGCTCTAGTTTTCACGATCCGGAAAGGGGGGGGGGGGGGGGGGGTTCAGTAGGCTGGTGGCTTTACCTTCCCGACGCAAATGACCCAGTCCTTCTCTTTTCTATAGCTCTGGCGCGTGATTCCCCACGAGACGGATAGCCTTGAGCGCCAATCCGATGACGCAATCTATAGCAGTCATTGCAACCACATTTCCTCCTTGTCATTTGTGTTATGTATTCTGTGAGTGCAGACGTGTCGTTCAAGATACCTCGTGAATGTGTGAACAGTGCGGATTATTTTTGCTATATTTGCGGACAAATAACTTTGCTATCACAAAGGCGACCCATTATACCGATGAAAAAGAAAGCTTACAGCCTTTATTTTGGTTGTGAGATCGGTGACCAGGACTGGTATTGGGCCCCATACATACTCGTATGTTGTCAATCGTGCAACGAATCTGCGCTGCTGGTTGAACCGAAAAGTACGATCGATGCTTTTTGCAGGTCCAATGGTGTGGAGGGAACCGACAAACCATCTAAATTATTGTTACTTTTGCATGACTCCTCCAATTGGACATGGTATTTCTAAGAAAAAAAAGCGGCCTGTGACCTATCAGAATATTCCCTCTGCTATGCGGCAAGTGCCTCACGGAGAAGGACTTCCTGTTCCGGACCCACCAGAATCCTACACTCTGGATGATGAAGAAGATAATAAGGCCAGTGGACATCCGTCACCTGTGAAAGCATCTACATCAAGAGATCCTGATTTTGTGCCTGTTGAAGAGTCTGCACAGCCACATAAAATTACCCAGAGTGAATTGAATGATCTAGTGATAGATCTGGAATTGCCAAAAAATAAAGCAGAGCTGTTGGGGTCTAGACTGCAGCAATGGAATCTTCTAGAAGAGAATGTGCATGTGTCTGTGTTTCGTGATCGGCAAAAAGATCTGCTTCCATATTTCAAAATGACAGGTAACCTCATTGCTTGCGTTGATATGGTGGGTTTGATGGCAGCACTACGTATCAACTACAAAGAAGCCGATTGGAGGCTGCTCATTGATTCGTCCAAGTTGAGCTTAAAATGCTGCTCCATAAAGGTAACGTTTTACCATTTGTTCCACTCGGGTATGCAGTCCACATGAAAGAAACGTACAACAACATGAAACAACTGTTATACACCATCAACTATGACAAGTATAAGTGGCAGATTTGTGCTGACCTGAAGGTCATTGCCATCTTGATGGGGCTAAAGCAGGGTTACACAAAGTATGGGGAACGATTTCATCAGGACATTACTACCCTCGAAAAAAGGTACCAAGGGAAATGGATTGCAGCAATGCTAGCAGACTATTGTTGGACCCTTGTGAGAGATGCTCCAGAAACTCATTACAAGCGACAGGCAAAAAGGCGTCGCTGTGAATAATTTCCGCTATGAGCATTATTATCATATGGTATGTATATGCAAACGTGTAAAACTTGTTTTATAGATATTTAAAAATCTAGAGCTAATTTGGTGTTTTAACGGCCATTTTCATATTCAGCAGCCCAAACAACATAAAGGTAACTTGGTTTCATCTCAGATACTCAAACAAAAAGTCAAAATTTGTTGTCCAGTGCAATCAGTGAAAACATTTTAAAAAAAAATGATTATTTATTCTTTAATGCAAAGTCAACTCCACGCATTGTTAAAGAATAAAGTTAATATGTCATAATAAATTGCCACACGCAGGCATATAGCCATTGTTATGTGACAGGGGCGCTAGGGGTACCTCACACCCAAGACCCGTGCACTAAGAAAATTTATAAAGGATCGTTTGACAGGGGTTGCAATTATTGGTTGCTTGCAACCCTCTCAGCAGCAGACTTAACAATTCAAGCAACCCAAAGCCTTATGCAGATCAACATTTAATTCTACCGAACAGAACCGAACACCAAACAAACAATCCAACAAACACCCAGTCAGTGTTCATAGACTGTCTGAAAAATAATAAATAAAACAACGTCTAAGTGAACATCAATAGCATGGATAATAACACTTACCATACAGAAAACATGCGCCCACCTGACATCATCACCTATCTCACACACTCATGCGTGTCGCCCAATGCGACTAGTATGGTGTTGTGCATGAGGCTGGCAATCGCACCGGGTAACATAGGTTGCTACCGAAACCACTACTGCAAAAGCATCTGAATGCTCCATGCTGAGGTAAACCACACCGGTGGCCCCATGCTCCCTCAGGAGCGGAGAAGAGAAATATGCATCTGGTACGCCCACGTGCTCTCACAAACCATTGTTCATACAACAATAATAATCAACTGGACATAAAATAATATTCTTCAATACATGTACAACAAATAATCTCAATAATGAGAATTAACCACCACCTCACAACTGGTCTATCTCAATATTCGTTACTGCATTCTGAAGCATGTCGTATGTGACGACTCGTGCGGCTGGGAATCTCATCGCATGAAATACATTATTACAGGAACAACCACTGTAATAGCATAAAAATGCTTCTGTTGGCTTGTGGTGGACACCAGCCGCATTGGTGTTTCCATGCTCCACCAGGAGCAAACAGAGAAACACCTGTCTCAACAAAGGAGTGGCCTCGCGCTCTCCAGAAATCTAAATACATATTCTCACCTCACAGTAACCCATTAAATATACAGTAGAATTATCAATAAACGTGAAATACACTAAATTACTCTTACATAAAGAATACAATATAATTATTCTCGACTTAAGCCAAACTGGGACTAAATACACAACGTGTCGCTCGGCATAACATATTATAGGTTTACCACGCGGAGCGTGTTTAATCAGACTCGCTATCGCCGCCTTTTATCACCACGAGGCTACTATCTTGCGATCGTTAATCTTATCTAAATTTCCAGTGGAATAGCCTTTCTGAAGAATGAAATAATCGCTCTTAAACTCTCACATCTATATAATTTCAGAATCCTAGAAAACTAATGCTAATTTGAATTAACTCACGTGCTCAAGGCATTTACAGCTTGGCTCTTGTGTGTCTTCTTAGTCTGTTCTCACTGGGCGGCTCTCTCAAACATAGACCGGTTTCGCCGCTTGCTACCCCTTTTTATAAGCCCTGGCCTAACCACTCAATTTACTGCGCGCTCGCGTATTAATCTGCGCCACACAGATAACACACGCGATTATTGCTCCAGAATGCATGAAAACACAGATTTACACAACTAGAGCAAAAACACAACTAATATGTAGGCATATATTATGGCCTTGTAATAAATCTGCTCGAAGATAACGTGATCAAAAGGCACTAAACCACATAGACAATATGACTGCCCAGATGGGGCCAGCGCCTAGAACGACAGACCTCAAGATGGCGCTGTCACATATTCCCCGCCTGATTTTGTTGTCGTCCCGACAACTACACTAAATCAGGCTCCCCAGTCGTATTCTCCAAATCTGGAGGATCACCTTTTCCTTCACTTCGTCTCAGGTCATTGCCGGTGACTCTAATGCTCGGACTCGCTCTGTCCGTTCGTTGGATGATATATGGACCCCCTGTCGTTGTGGGAGCACGAACTACAACGTACTCGTCTTCTGACCACATATCACGAATCTCGGATCTCTCAGCGTCGTGCATTCTCTTCTTCACCAATTCTCCGACCTGTAGTGGAGTAGAACACGACAGCTTGTCACATCTCTCTTTCCGGACTGCTGCAAAACTCTGCAACGGTGGCTCTGCTCTTACGTGCGCCCCTCGTAGCCTGGAAACGTGTCCTTCAACGAGTTTTAGATGAGTCTCCTCCTCTAAATGTCGACCACTTTTCCTGGCGCCCTTATGGTGACAGTTGCCACGGCCATCTCTTGGCTTGCACTGTGACGGCAATGTAGATGTGTTGGTACGCTTAGAGAGGGCGCTCTTTGATGGGCAAACCGATATCAAATGGTCCGGGGACCTACAATGGAAACATCGCTTAGGAAGCGGGCCCTGGGGACACTTGGCTGCCATGTTGTTCGAAAGGTCTCCACAGTTGAAGCATCTTATTTTCCTAGGCTTCCTTGGTGCCCTGGGTCGCCTCCTGCTACCCTTACATCCCTGGCCGCCTTTGACTTTCTTCCCTGCAATAAGCACCTCACACTCCGGTCGACCACCAACCATCTTTATCTTTGAGCCATTCTGCTCCCCTTCTGTAACCTGACTCCCAGCCGCAGAGGGGTCTAGTTTAATGCCTGTGGACATCGATTCTGTACGTGGCCTAGTTCTCTGCATCTAAAACAACGAACTGTCCTGGTACGTCTCCCCTGCTCCTGAGACATCGCATCAATTTTAGCCTCTAATTGAGCCACCTGTGCTCTCAGCCGCTCTACTTCTGCGTTTAATGCATGCGTATCTGACACAGTCTCTGTTCTTGCCACTTCAACACTGGCAACACAAGCCCCCAAAGCTGCTTCGACACTGGCAACACCAGCCCCAGAAGTGGGCTCAGTCTCCAAAAACCGTAGGGCATAGTCCCTCACCGACGTGAACGATGCTGTTGGCTCCTTGATGATCATTTCCTTTGCAAGCTTTCTTAGTAGGTCATCTCTCAGACAAGCAGCAAACTGGTCACGAAGAAAGGATGGCGCCAAAGGAGTGACGTTGTTCTGCTTTTGTGCCCTTACAGCACTTTCAAACACCTCGTGAATGCGATGGGAGAATTCCCAAGAGACTCCCTTGCACCTTGCCGGGTAGAGTAGAACGCGGCCATTACTTCTGGGATGCTCCGACGCTCCCCATACACCCTAAGAATGGAATGTAGCATTGCTTCTGGGTCACCGTCATCAGCCTGAATCCTCAGCTCCCTACGGACACTTGGGGTCACACTGTCAAGAATAACATCTGCCTGGTCCTCTTTACTCATCATCCCTACTCTCCAGGCAGCTCTCACCTCTCTGACATATTCCTCGGCCGTAGGACCCGTGCGCTCCCCAAAGCACCGCACCCTCTTGTGAGTAGGTACCACGATGTACTGCACTCGTTCTGGTTGACGATTTAGCCCTACTACAGGGTCATCCACCTCAGCCACATCTTCGTTATCAGTTCTACTAGCAGCGCGTGTGTTGCGTGCCGCCATCTTGTTGCTAGTAGAGTTGACTAGAAATCTTGACAAACTGGATGATCCCGTCCCTCGCCTTGCACTGAACTGGGTGTTCTACTGTTTCGGCTGTTGCTGCTCTGATTGCTGAAGAGTTGCTTCACTGCGTGCTGTCTGTCAATCCTGTCGACGACGCCACTTGTGACAGGGGCGCTAGGGGTACCTCACACCCAAGACCCGTGCACTAAGAAAATTTATAAAGGATCGTTTGACAGGGGTTGCAATTATTGGTTGCTTGCAACCCTCTCAGCAGCAGACTTAACAATTCAAGCAACCCAAAGCCTTATGCAGATCAACATTTAATTCTACCGAACAGAACCGAACACCAAACAAACAATCCAACAAACACCCAGTCAGTGTTCATAGACTGTCTGAAAAATAATAAATAAAACAACGTCTAAGTGAACATCAATAGCATGGATAATAACACTTACCATACAGAAAACATGCGCCCACCTGACATCATCAACTATCTCACACACTCATGCGTGTCGCCCAATGCGACTAGTATGGTGTTGTGCATGAGGCTGGCAATCGCACCGGGTAACATAGGTTGCTACCGAAACCACTACTGCAAAAGCATCTGAATGCTCCATGCTGAGGTAAACCACACCGGTGGCCCCATGCTCCCTCAGGAGCGGAGAAGAGAAATATACATCTGGTACGCCCACGTGCTCTCACAAACCATTGTTCACACAACAATAATAATCAACTGGACATAAAATAATATTCTTCAATACATGTACAACAAATAATCTCAATAATGAGAATTAACCACCACCTCACAACTGGTCTATCTCAATATTCGTTACTGCATTCTGAAGCATGTCGTGTGTGACGACTCGTGCGGCTGGGAATCTCATCGCATGAAACACATTATTACAGGAACAACCACTGTAATAGCATAAAAATGCTTCTGTTGGTTTGTGGTGGACACCAGCCGCATTGGTGTTTCCATGCTCCACCAGGAGCAAACAGAGAAACACCTGTCTCAACAAAGGAGTGGCCTCGCGCTCTCCAGAAATCTAAATACATATTCTCACCTCACAGTAACCCATTAAATATACAGTAGAATTATCAATAAACGTGAAATACACTAAATTACTCTTACATAAAGAATACAATATAATTATTCTCGACTTAAGCCAAACTGGGACTAAATACACAACGTGTCGCTCGGCATAACATATTATAGGTTTACCACGCGGAGCGTGTTTAATCAGACTCGCTATCGCCGCCTTTTATCACCACGAGGCTACTATCTTGCGATCGTTAATCTTATCTAAATTTCCAGTGGAATAGCCTTTCTGAAGAATGAAATAATCGCTCTTAAACTCTCACATCTATCTATCTATCTATCTATCTATCTATCTATCTATCCCATTAAACATTAAAATAGCCACATCGATATAATTTCAGAATCCTAGAAAACTAATGCTAATTTGAATTAACTCACGTGCTCAAGGCATTTACAGCTTGGCTCTTGTGTGTCTTCTTAGTCTGTTCTCACTGGGCGGCTCTCTCAAACATAGACCGGTTTCGCCGCTTGCTACCCCTTTTTATAAGCCCTGGCCTAACCACTCAATTTACTGCGCGCTCGCGTATTAATCTGCGCCACACAGATAACACACGCGATTATTGCTCCAGAATGCATGAAAACACAGATTTACACAACTAGAGCAAAAACACAACTAATATGTAGGCATATATTATGGCCTTGTAATAAATCTGCTCGAAGATAACGTGATCAAAAGGCACTAAACCACATAGACAATATGACTGCCCAGATGGGGCCAGCGCCTAGAACGACAGACCTCAAGATGGCGCCAGGCTCCCCAGTCGTATTCTCCAAATCTGGAGGATCACCTTTTCCTTCACTTCGTCTCAGGTCATTGCCGGTGACTCTAATGCTCGGACTCGCTCTGTCCGTTCGTTGGATGATATATGGACCCCCTGTCGTTGTGGGAGCACGAACTACAACGTACTCGTCTTCTGACCACATATCACGAATCTCGGATCTCTCAGCGTCGTGCATTCTCTTCTTCACCAATTCTCCGACCTGTAGTGGAGTAGAACACGACAGCTTGTCACATCTCTCTTTCCGGACTGCTGCAAAACTCTGCAACGGTGGCTCTGCTCTTACGTGCGCCCCTCGTAGCCTGGAAACGTGTCCTTCAACGAGTTTTAGATGAGTCTCCTCCTCTAAATGTCGACCACTTTTCCTGGCGCCCTTATGGTGACAGTTGCCACGGCCATCTCTTGGCTTGCACTGTGACGGCAATGTAGATGTGTTGGTACGCTTAGAGAGGGCGCTCTTTGATGGGCAAACCGATATCAAATGGTCCGGGGACCTACAATGGAAACATCGCTTAGGAAGCGGGCCCTGGGGACACTTGGCTGCCATGTTGTTCGAAAGGTCTCCACAGTTGAAGCATCTTATTTTCCTAGGCTTCCTTGGTGCCCTGGGTCGCCTCCTGCTACCCTTACATCCCTGGCCGCCTTTGACTTTCTTCCCTGCAATAAGCACCTCACACTCCGGTCGACCACCAACCATCTTTATCTTTGAGCCATTCTGCTCCCCTTCCCCAGCCGCAGAGGGGTCTAGTTTAATGCCTGTGGACATCGATTCTGTACGTGGCCTAGTTCTCTGCATCTAAAACAACGAACTGTCCTGGTACGTCTCCCCTGCTCCTGAGACATCGCATCAATTTTAGCCTCTAATTGAGCCACCTGTGCTCTCAGCCGCTCTACTTCTGCGTTTAATGCATGCGTATCTGACACAGTCTCTGTTCTTGCCACTTCAACACTGGCAACACAAGCCCCCAAAGCTGCTTCGACACTGGCAACACCAGCCTCAGAAGTGGGCTCAGTCTCCAAAAAACCGTAGGGCATAGTCCCTCACCGACGTGAACGATGCTGTTGGCTCCTTGATGATCATTTCCTTTGCAAGCTTTCTTAGTAGGTCATCTCTCAGACAAGCAGCAAACTGGTCACGAAGAAAGGATGGCGCCAAAGGAGTGACGTTGTTCTGCTTTTGTGCCCTTACAGCACTTTCAAACACCTCGTGAATGCGATGGGAGAATTCCCAAAGAGACTCCCTTGCACCTTGCCGGGTAGAGTAGAAACGCGGCCATTACTTCTGGGATGCGCCGACGCTCCCCATACACCCTAAGCATGGAATGTAGCATTGCTTCGGGGTCACCGTCATCAGCCTGAATCCTCAGCTCCCTACGGACACTTGGGGTCACACTGTCAAGAATAACATCTGCCTGGTCCTCTTTACTCATCATCCCTACTCTCCAGGCAGCTCTCACCTCTCTGACATATTCCTCGGCCGTAGGACCCGTGCGCTCCCCAAAGCACCGCACCCTCTTGTGAGTAGGTACCACGATGTACTGCACTCGTTATGGTTGACGATTTAGCCCTACTACAGGGTCATCCACCTCAGCCACATCTTCGTTATCAGTTCTACTAGCAGCGCGTGTGTTGCGTGCCGCCATCTTGTTGCTAGTAGAGTTGACTAGAAATCTTGACAAACTGGATGATCCCGTCCCTCGCCTTGCACTGAACTGGGTGTTCTACTGTTTCGGGCTGTTGCTGCTCTGATTGCTGAAGAGTTGCTTCACTGCGTGCTGTCTGTCAATCCTGTCGACGACGCCACTTGTGATAGGGGCGCTAGGGGTACCTTACACCCAAGACCCGTGCACCAAGAAAATTTATACAGCATCGTTTGACAGGCGTTGCAATTATTGGTTGCTTGCAACCCTCTCAGCAGCAGACTTAACAATTCAAGCAACCCAAGGCCTTAAGCAGATCAACATTTCATTCTAACGAACAGAACCGAACACCAAACAAACAATCCAACAAACACCCAGTCAGTGTTCATAGACTGTCTGAAAAATAATAAATAAAACAACGTCTAAGTGAACATCAATAGCATGGATAATAACACTTACCATACAGAAAACATGCGCCCACCTGACATCATCAACTATCTCACACACTCATGCGTGTCGCCCAATGCGACTAGTATGGTGTTGTGCATGAGGCTGGCAATCGCACCGGGTAACATAGGTTGCTACCGAAACCACTACTGCAAAAGCATCTGAATGCTCCATGCTGAGGTAAACCACACCGGTGGCCCCATGCTCCCTCAGGAGCGGAGAAGAGAAATATACATCTTGTACGCCCACGTGCTCTCACAAACCATTGTTCACACAACAATAATAATCAACTGGACATAAAATAATATTCTTCAATACATGTACAACAAATAATCTCAATAATGAGAATTAACCACCACCTCACAACTGGTCTATCTCAATATTCGTTACTGCATTCTGAAGCATGTCGTGTGTGACGACTCGTGCGGCTGGGAATCTCATCGCATGAAACACATTATTACAGGAACAACCACTGTAATAGCATAAAAATGCTTCTGTTGGCTTGTGGTGGACACCAGCCGCATTGGTGTTTCCATGCTCCACCAGGAGCAAACAGAGAAACACCTGTCTCAACAAAGGAGTGGCCTCGCGCTCTCCAGAAATCTAAATACATATTCTCACCTCACAGTAAACCATTAAATATACAGTAGAATTATCAATAAACGTGAAATACACTAAATTACTCTTACATAAAGCATACAAAACAATTATTCTCGACTTAAGCCAAACTGGGACTAAATACACAACGTGTGTCGCTCGGCATAACATATTATAGGTTTACCCACGCGGAGCGTGTTTAAATCAATCAGGACAACTCGCTATCGCCGCTTTTATCACCACGCGGCTACTATCTTCCGATCGTCTCTCTTATCTAAATTTCCAGTGGAATCGCCTTTCTGAAGAATGAAATAATCCCTCTTACACTCTCACATCTATCTATCTAATCTATCCCATTAAACATTAAAATAGCCCACATCGATTATAATATCAGAATCCTAGAAAACTAATGCTAATTTGAATTAACTTCACGTGCTCAAGGCATTTACAGCTTGGCTCTTGTGTGTCTTCTTAGTCTGTTCTCACTGGGCGGCTCTCTCAAACATAGACCCGGTTTCGCCGCTTGCTACCAGACTTTTTATAAGCCCAGGCCTAACCACTCAATTTACTGCGCGCTCCACGCGTAATTAATCTGCGCCACACAGATAACACACGCGATTATTGCTCCCCAGAATGCATGAAAACACAGATTTACACAACTAGAGCAAAAACACAACTAATATGTAGATTATGGCCTTGTAATAAATCTGCTCGAAGATAACGTGATCAAAAGGCACTAAACCACATAGACAATATGACTGCCCAGATGGGGCCAGCGCCTAGAACGACAGACCTCAAGATGGCGCTGTCACATATTCCCCGCCTGATTTTGTTGTCGTCCCGACAACTACACTAAATCAGGCACCTCAGTCATATTCTCCAAAACTGGAGGATCACCTTTTCCTTCACTTCGTCTCAGGTCATTGCCGGTGACTCTAATGCTCGGACTCGCTCTTCTGTCCGTTCGTTGGATGATATATGGACCCCTGTCGTTTGTGGGAGCACGAACTACAACGTACTCGTCTTCTGACCACATATCACGAATCTCGGATCTCTCAGCGTCGTGCATTCACTCTCTTCTTCACCAATTCTCCGACCTGTAGTGGAGTAGAACACGACAGCTTGTCACATCTCTCTTTCCGGACTGCTGCAAAACTCTGCAACGGTGGCTCTGCTCTTACGTGCGCCCCTCGTAGCCTGGAAACGTGTCCTTCAACGAGTTTTAGATGAGTCTCCTCCTCTAAATGTCGACCACTTTTCCTGGCGCCCTTATGGTGACAGTTGCCACGGCCATCTCTTGGCTTGCACTGTGACGGCAATGTAGATGTGTTGGTACGCTTAGAGAGGGCGCTCTTTGATGGGCAAACCGATATCAAATGGTCCGGGGACCTACAATGGAAACATCGCTTAGGAAGCGGGCCCTGGGGACACTTGGCTGCCATGTTGTTCGAAAGGTCTCCACAGTTGAAGCATCTTATTTTCCTAGGTTCCTTGGTGCCCAGGGCCGCCTCCTGCTACCCTTACATCCCTGGCCGCCTTTGACTTTCTTCCCTGCAATAAGCACCTCACACTCCGGTCGACCACCAACCATCTTTATCTTTGAGCCATTCTGCTCCCCTTCTGTAACCTGACTACCAGCCGCAGAGGGGTATAGTTTAATGCCTGTGGGACATCGATTCTGTACGTGGCCTAGTTCTCTGCATCTAAAACAACGAACTGTCCTGGTACGTCTCCCCTGCTCCTGAGACATCGCATCAATTTTAGCCTCTAATTGAGCCACCTGTGCTCTCAGCCGCTCTACTTCTGCGTTAATGCATGCGTATCTGACACAGTCTCTGTTCTTGCCACTTCAACACTGGCAACACCAGCCCCCGAAGCTGCTTCGACACTGGCAACACCAGCCCCAGAAGTGGGCTCAGTCTCCAAAAACCGTAGGGCATAGTCCCTCACCCGACGTGAACGATGCTGTTGGCTCCTTGATGATCATTTCCTTTGCAAGCTTTCTTAGTAGGTCATCTCTCAGACAAGCAGCAAACTGGTCACGAAGAAAGGATGGCGCCAAGGGAGTGACGTTTGTTTGCTTTTGTGCCCTTACAGCACTTTCAAACACCTCGTGAATGCGATGGGAGAATTCCCGCAAAGAGACTCCCTTGCACCTTGCCGGTAGAGTAGTAGAACGCGGCCATTACTTCTGGGATGCTCCGACGCTCCCCATACACCCTAAGAATGGAATGTAGCATTGCTTCTGGGTCACCGTCATCAGCCTGAATCCTCAGCTCCCTACGGACACTTGGGGTCACACACTGTCAAGAATAAACATCTGCCCTGGTCCCTTCTTTACTCATACATTCCTACTCTCCAGGCAGCTCTCACCTCTCTGACATATTCCCTCGGCGTAAGGACCGTGCGCTCCCCAAAGCACCGCACCCTCTTGTGAGTAGGTACCACGATGTATGCACTCGTTCTGGTTGACGATTTAGCCCTACTACAGGGTCATCCACCTCAGCCACATCTTCGTTATCAGTTTTACACTACTAGCAGCGCGTGTGTTGCGTGCCGCCATCTTGTTGCTAGTAGAGTTGACTAGAAATCTTGACAAACTGGATGATCCCGTCCCTCGCCTTGCACTGAACTTGGGTGTTTCTACTGTTTCGGCGTGTGTTGCTGCTCTGATTGCTGAAGAGTTGCTTGCATCACTGCGTTGCTGTCTGTCAATCCTGTCGGCGACGGCACTTGTGACAGGGGCGCTAGGGGTACCTTACACCCAAGACCGTGCACTAAGAAAATTTATAAAGGATCGTTTGACAGGGGTTGCAATTATTGGTTGCTTGCAACCCTCTTCAGCAGCAGACTTAACAATTCAAGCAACCCAAAGCCTTATGCAGATCAACATTTAATTCTACCGAACAGAACCGAACACCAAACAAACATCCAAACAAACACCCAGTCAGTGTTCATAGACTGTCTGAAAAAAATAATAAACATAAAAACAACGTCTAAGTGAACATCAATAGCATGGATAATAACACTTACCATACAGAAAACATGCGCCCACCTGACATCATCAACTATCTCACACACTCATGCGTGTCCGCCCAATGCGACTAGTATGGTGTTGTGCATGAGGCTGGCAATCGCAACGGGTAACAATAGGTTGCTACCGAAACCACTACTGCAAAAGCATCTGAATGCTCCATGCTGAGGTAAACCACACCGGTGGCCCCATGCTCCCTCAGGAGCGGAGAAGAGAAATATACATCTGGTACGCCCACGTGCTCTCACAAACCATTGTTCACACAACAATAATAATCAACTGGACATAAAATAATATTCTTCAATACATGTACAACAAATAATCTCAATAATGACACAGAATTAACCACCACCTCACAACTGGTCTATCCTCAATATTCGATACTGCATTCTGAGCATGTCGTGTGTGGGACGACTCGTGCGGCTGGGGAATCTCATCGCATGAAACACATTATTACCCAGGAACAACCACTTGTAATGCATAAAAATGCTTCTGTTGGCTTGTGGTGGACACCAGCCGCATTGGTGTTTCCATGCTCCACCAGGAGCAAACCAGAGAAACACTGTCTCAACAAAGGAGTTGGCCTCGCGCTCTCCAGAAATCTAGATAAATATTCTCACCTCACAGTAACCCATTAAATATACAGTAGAATTATCAATAAACTGTGAAATACCACTAAATTACTCTTACATAAAAAATACAAAATAATAATTCACGACTTAAGCCAAAATGGGACTAAATACACAACGTGTCGCTCGCATAACATATTATAGGTTTACCACGCGGGAGCGTGTTTAATCAGACTCGTATCGCGCCTTTTATCACTCACGAGGCTACTATTCTTGCGATCGTTAATCTTAATCTAAATTTCCAGTGGAATAGCCTTTCTGAAGAATGAATAATCGCTCTTAAACTCTCACCATCTTTATCTATCTATCTAATCTATTATCTATCTATCTATCTATCTATCTATCCATTAAACATTAAAAATAGCCACATCGAATAAATAATTTCAGAAAATCCTAGAAAAACTAATGCTAATTTGAATTAACTCACGTGCTCCAGGCATTTACAGCTTGGCTCTTGTGTGTCTTCTTAGTCTGTTCTCACTGGGCGGCTCTCTCAAACATAGACCGGTTTCGCCGCTTGCTACCCCGTTTTATAAGCCCTGGCCTAACCACTCAATTTACTGCGCGCTACGCGGATTAATCTGCGCCACACAGATAACACACGCGATTATTGCTCCAGAATGCATGAAAACACAGATTTACACAACTAGAGCACAAACACAACTAATATGTAGGCATATATTATGGCTTTGTAATAAATCTGCTCGAAGATAACGTGATCAAAAGGCACTAAACCACATAGACAATATGAACTGCCCAGATGGGGCCAGCGCTAGAACGACAGACCTCAAGATGGCGCGCTGTCACATATTCCCCGCTGATTTTGTTGTCGTCCCGACAACTACACTAAATTCAGGTCTCCCAGTCGTATTCTCCAAATTGGAGGATCACCTTTTCTTCACTTCGTTCAGGTCATTGCCGGTGACTCTAATGCTCGGACTCGCTCTGTCCGTTAGTTGGATGATAAATGGACCCCCTGTCGTTGTGGGAGCCCGAACTAAAACGTACTCGTCTTCTGGCCACATATCACGAATCGCGGATCTCTCAGCGTCGCGCGTTCTCGGCTGCACCAATTCGCCGACCTGTAGTGGAGTAGAGCACGACAGCTGGTCACATCTCTCTTTCCGGACTGATGCAAAACTCTGCAACGGTGGCTCTGCTCTTACGTGCGCCCTCGTAGGCCTGGAAAACGTGTCCCTTCAACGAGTTTTAGATGAGTCTCCTCCTCTAAATGTCGGACCACACTTTTTGGCGCCCTTATGGTGACAGTTGCCACGGCCCCATCTCTTGGCTTGCACTGTGACGGCAATGTACGATGGTGTTGGTACGCTTAGAGAGGGCGCTCTTTGATGGGCAAACCGATATCAAATGGTCCGGGGACCTACAATGGAAAAAACATCGCTTAGGAAGCGGGCCCGTGGGGACACTTGGTGCCATGTTGTTCGAAAGGTCTCACAGTTGAAGGCATTCTTATTTTTAGGCTTCCTTGGTGCCCTGGGTCGCTTCCTGCTACCTTAACATCCCTGGCGCCTTTGACTTTCTTCCCTGCAATAAGACTACCTCACACTCCGGTCGACCACCAACCATCTTTATCTTTGAGCCATTCTGTCCCTTCTGTAACCTGACTCCAGCCGCAGAGGGGTCTAGTTTAATGCCTGTGGACATCGATTTCTGTACGTGGGCTAGTTTCTCTGCATCTAACACAACGAATGTCCTGGTAAGTCTCCCTGTTCCCTGAGACATCGATCAATTTTAGCCTCTAATTGAGCCACCTGTGCTCTCAGCCGCTCTACTTCTGGTTTAATGCATGCGTATTGACACAGTTCTCTGTTCTTTGCCACTTCAACACATGGCAACACAGCCCCAAAGCTGCTTCGACACTGGCAACACCCAGCCCAGAAGTGGGTTCAGTCTCCAAAAACGTAGGGCAATAGTCCCCTCACCGACGTGAACGATGCTGTTGGTCCTTTGATGTTCATTTCCTTTGCAAGCTTTCTTAGTAGGTCATCTCTCAGACAAGCAGCAACACTGGTCCGACGAAAGAAAGGATGGCGCCAAAGGAGTGACGTTGTTCTGCTTTTTGTGCCTCTTACAGCACTTTCAAACACCTCGTGAATGCGATGGAGAATTCCCTAAAGTGACTCCCTTGCACCTTGCCGGGTAGAGTAGGAACGCTGGCATTACTTTCTGGGATGCTCGACGTCTCCCTAATACACCTAAGAATGGAATGTAGCATTGCTTCTGGGTCACCGTCATCAGCCTGAATTCTCAGCTCACCTACGGACATTTGGGGTCACCTACTGTCAAGAATAAATCTGCTGGTCCCTCTTTATCATCATCCCTACTCTCAGGCAGCTCTCACCTCTCTGACATATTCCTCGGCCGTAGGACCCGTGCGCTCCCCAAAGCCACCGCACCACTCTTGTGAGTAGGTACCACGATGTACTGCATCGGTTCTGGTTGACGATTTAGCCCTACTACAGGGTCATCCACCTCAGCCACATCTTCGTTATCAGTTCTACTAGCAGCGCGTGTGTTGCGTGCCGCCATCTTGTTGCTAGTAGAGTTGATAGAAAACTTGACAAAACTGGATGATTCCCGTCCCCTCGCCTTGCACTGAACTGGGTGTTCTACTGTTTCGGCTGTTGCTGCTCTGATTGCTGAAGAGATGCTATCCATGCGTGCTGTCCCTGTCAATCCTGTCGACGACGCCACTTGTGACCCCGGGGCGCTAGGGGTACCTCACATCCAAGGACCCGTGCCTAAGAAAATTTATAAAAGGATCGTTTGACAGGGGTTGAATTATTGGTTGCTTGCAACCTTCAGGCAGCAGACTTAACAATTTCAAGCAACCCAAAGCCTTAAAGCAGATCACATTTAATTCTACCGAACAGAAACCGAAACACCAAACAAAAACAATCCAACAAACACCAGTCAGTGTTCCTAGACTGTCTGAAAAATAATAAATAAAAAACGTCGCTAAGTGAACATCAATAGCATGGATAATAACACTTACCATACAGAAAAATGCGCCCACCTGACATCATCAACTATCTCACACATCATGCGTGTCGCCCAATGCGACTAGTATGGTGTTGTGCATGAGGCTGGCAACTCGCACGGGTAACAAATAGGTTGCTACGAAACCAATACTGCAAAAGCATCTGAATGCTCCATGCTGAGGTAAAACACTTAACGGTGGCCCCATGTCCCAGGAGCGGAGAAGAGAAATATACATCTGGTACGCCCCACGTGCTCTCACAAACCATTGTTCACACAAACAATAATAATCAACTGGACTTAAAAATAAATATTCTTCAATACATGTACAACAAATAATCTCAATAATGAGAATTAACCACCACCTCACAACGGGTCTATCTCAATATTCGTTACTGCATACTGATGCATGTCGTATGCGACGACTCGTGCGGTGGGAATCTATCGCATGAAAACACATTATTACAGGAACCAACCACTGTAATAGCATAAAAATGCTTTCTGGTTGGGGCTTTGTGGTGGGACACCAGCGCATTGGTGTTTCCATGCTCCACCAGGAGCAAACAGAGAAGAAACACTGTCCTCAACAAAGGAAGTGGCCTCGCGCTTCCAGAAATCTAAATACATATTCTCACCTCACAGTAACCCATTAAATATATACCAGTAGTATTATCAATAAACGTGAAATACACTAAATTACTCTTACATAAAGAATACAATATAATTATTCTCGACTTAAAGCAAAACTGGGATTAAATACACAACGTGTTTGTCGCTCGGCAATAACATATTATAGGTTTACCATCGCGGGAGGTGTTTAATCCAGACTCGCTATCCCGCCTTTTTATACCACGAGGGCTACTATCTTGCGATCGTTAATCTTATCTAAAAATTTCCAGTGGAATAGCCTTTTGAAGAATGATAATAATCGCTCTTAAACTCTCAATCTATCTATCTATCTATCTATTTATCCCATTAAAATTAAAATAGCCAATCGATATAATTTCAGAATCCTAGAAAACTAAATGCTAATTTAAATTAACTCACGTGCTCAAGGCTTTTACAGCTTGGCTCTTGTGTGTCTTCTTAGTCTGTTCTCACTGGGCGGCTCTCTCAAACATAGACCGGTTTCGCCGCTTGCTACCCCTTTTTATAAGCCCTGGCCTAACCACTCAATTTACTGCGCGCTCGCGTATTAATCTGCGCCACCAGATAAAAACAACAATAAACGAGATTATTGCTCCAGAATGCATGAAAACACAGATTTACACACAACTAGAGCAAAAACACAAACTAATATGTAGGCATATATTATGGGCCTTGTAATAAATCTGTCGAAGATAACGTGATCAAAAGGCACTAAACCACATAGACAATATCACTCCCCAGATGGGGCCAGACCCTAGAACGACAGACCTCAAGATGGCGCTGTCCACATATTCCCCGCCTGATTTTTGTTGTCGTCCGACAACTACACTAAATCAGGTCCCCAAGTCGTTATTCTCCAACATCTGGAGGTCTACCTTTTCCTTCACTTCGTCTCAGGTCATTGCGGTTGACTCTAATGCTCGGACTCGACTCTGTCCGTCGTCGTTGGAATGATTATATGGGACCCCTGTCGTTGTGGGAGCACTGAACTACAAGTACTGTTCTTCTGACCACATTATCACGAATCTCGGATCTCTCAGCGTCGTGGCATTCTTTCTTTCACCAATTCTCCGACCTGTAGTGGAGTAGAACACGACAGCTTGTCACATCTCTCTTTCCGGACTGCTGCAAAAAAAACTCTGCAACGGGGCTCTTCTGCCTCTTACGTGCGCCCTCCCTCGTAGCTGGAAACGTGTACCTTCAAACGGAGTTTTTAAGATGAGTTTCCTCCGCTAAATGTCGACCACTTTTTGGGCGCTTTATGGTGACAGTTGCCACGGCATCTCTTGGCTTGCACTGTGACGGGAATGTAGATGTGTGATGGTAACGCCTTAGAGAGGGGCGCTCTTTGAATGGGCAAACCGATATCAAATGGTCCGGGGGACCTACAATGGAAACATCGTTAGGAAGCGGGCCCTGGGGACACTTGGCCTGCCATGTTGTTCGAAAGGTCTCCCACAGTTTGAAGCATCTTATTTTCCCTAGGTTCCTTGGTGCTTTTTTGGGGGGGGTGCCTCCTGCTACCCTTACATCCCTGGCCGCCTTTGATTTCTTCCCTGCAATAAGCACCTCCACACTCGGTCCGACCACCAACCATCTTTATCTTTGAGCCATTCTGCTCCCCTTCTGTTGAACCTGACTCCCAGCCGAGGGGGGTTTAGTTTATGCTGTGGACATCGATTTGTACGTGGCCTTTAGTTTCTCTGCATCTAAAACAACGAATGTCCTGGTTATCGTCTCCCCTGCTCCTGAGACATCGCATCAATTTTAGCCTCTAATTGAGCCCACTGTGCTTCTCAGCCGCTCTACTTCTGCGTTTAATGCATGCGTTATTGACACAGTCTTGTTCTTTGCCACTTCAACATGGCAACACAAGCCCCCAGGGAAGTGCTTCGACACTGGCAAACACCAGCCCTCAGAGAGTGGGCTCAGTCGCTCCAAAAACCGTAGGGGATAGTCCCTCACCGACGTGAACGATGCTGTTTGGCTCATTGATGATCATTTCTTTGCAAGCGTTCTTAGTAGGTCATCTATCAGACAAGCAGCAAAACTGGTCACGAAGAAAGGATGGCGCCCAAAGGAGTGACCGTTGTTTGTTCTTTTTTGCCCCTTAAGCACTTTCCAAACACCTCGTGAATGGATGGGAGAATTCCCCAAAGAGAACTCCCCCATGCACTTGTCCGGGTAGAGTAGAACGCAGCCATTACTTCCGGGATGCCCCGCCGCTCCCCATACTCCCTCAGAATGGAATGTAGAATTGCTTCTGGGTCATCAACATCAGCATAAATCCTCAGCTACCTGCGGACACTTGGGGTTCACTTGTCAAAGAATTAACATCTGCCTGGTCCTCTTTACTCATCATCCCTACTCTCCAGGCAGGCTCTCACCTCTCTGACATATTCCTGCGGCCGTTAGGACCCGTGGTGCGCTCCCCAAAGCACCGCACTCTTGTGGTAGTTGAGTAGGTACCACGATGTACTGCCAATCGTTTCTGGTTGGGATTTAGCCCTACTTACCAGGGGTCATCCATCAGCACATTCTTCGTTTAATCAGTTTTACTAGCAGCGCGTGTGTTGCGTGCGCCATCTTTGTTGCTCGTAGAGTTGACTAGAAATCTTGACAAAATGGATGAATCCGTCTGCCTTCGTTGCACTGTGAACTGTGCGTGTTATACTGTTTCGGACTGGTTGCTGTTGATTGCTCTGAAGAAGTTGCTTACATGCGTGCTGTCTGTACAATTGTCGAGGACGACATTGTTGACAGGGCGTAGGGGTACCTCACACCAAGACCAGTGCACTAAGAAAATTTATTAAAGGGTCGTTTGACAGGGGTTGCCAATTATTGGTTGCTTGCAACCTCTCAGCAGAGGAGCATAACAATTTTCAAGAAAACAAAGCTTTTGAGGATCAAATTTTGCAGATTCTACGAATAATAAAAAAATACAAATAACAGGAACGAACAAAAACAAACAATTCAAACAAACACAGTCGTGTTATAGATGTTGAACAATAATAAATAAAAAACGTTAAGTGAACATAATAGATGGATATAACACTTACCATACAGAAAAAACCATGCGCCCACTGACATCATAAACTATCTCACACTCATGCGTGTCGTCCAATGCGACTAGTATGGTGTTGTGCTGAGGCTGGCAATCGAGGGATAAATAGGTTGTACCGAAACCATACTGCAAAAGCATCTGAATGCTCATGCTGAGGTAAAAACACGGTGGCCATGCTCCCCTAGGAGCGGGAAGGGGAGAAATTATACATTGGTACGCCACGTGCTCTCACAATTGTTTCAACACAACAAATAATAATCACTGGAATAAAATAATATTCTTCAATAATGTACAACAAAATAATCTCAATAATGAGAATTAACAACACCTCACAAACTGGTTTCTATTTCAATATTCGTTTACTGCATTCTGAAGCATGTCGTGTGTGACGACTCGTGCGGTGGGAATCTATCTATGCATGAAACACATTTATTACAGGATAAACAACACTGTAATAGCATAAAAATGCTTCATGTTGGCTTGTGGTGGAAGACACAGTGCTTGGTGTTTCCATGCTCCACAGGGGAGCAAAAACAGAGAAAACATGTTCTCAAACAAAGGAGTGGCTCCTCGCGCTCTCCAGAAATCTAAATACACTATTTTCACCTCACAGTAAAACCCATTAAATATAAGTAGAATTATCAATAAAAACGTGAAATACATAAATTACTTTTACATAAAGAATAACAATTATAATTATTCTCGACCTTAAGCCAATACTGGGACTAAATCACACAACTGTGTCGCTCGGCATAACATTATTATAGGTTTACACGCGGAGCGTGTTTTAATCAGACTCGCTATCGCCGCTTTTATCACACAGAGGTACTATTCTTTGCGATCGTTAATCTTATCTAAATTTCCAGTGGAATAGCCTTTCTGAAGAATGAATAACTATCGCTCTTAAATACTTCAACATTATTATTATCTATCTATCCCATTAAACATTAAAATTAGCCACATCGATATAATTAGAATCTAGAAAAACTAATGTAATTTAATTAACTCACGTGCTCAAGGCATTTACAGCTTGGTCTCTTGTGTGTCTTCTTAGTCTGTTCTCACTGGTCGGGCTCTTCAAAACATAGGACGGTTTCGCCGCTTAGCTGCTACCCCTTTTTATAAGCCTGGCTAACACTCAATTTAATGACGCGCTCGTCGTATTAATCTGCGCACCAGATTAACACACGCGATTATTGCTCCAGAATGCATGAAAACACTAGATTTACACAACTAGAGCAAAAACACAACGTAATTATGTAGGATATATTATGGCCTTGTAATAAATCTGCTCGAAGATTAACGTGATCAAAAAAGGCACTAAAACACATAGACAATATGACATGCCCAGATGGGGCCAGCGGTAGAACGGGACAGATAAGATGGACGCTGTCACATATTCCCGCCTGATTTTGTTTGTCGTCCGACAATACACTAAATCAGGTCCCAGTTCGTATTCTCCCAAATCTGGAGGATACTTTTCCTTAACCTTCGTCTAGGTAATTGCCGGTGGACTTAATGCTCGGAACTCGCTGACTCTTCCAGTTCGTTGGATGATTATGGGGGACCCCCCTGTCGTTGTGGGAGCACGAACTAAAACGTACTGTATTTTGACCACATATCACGAATCTCGGGATCTCAGACGTGTGCATTCTCTTCTTACACAATTCTCCGACCTGTAGTGGTGTAGAACACGAACAGTTGTACATTCTCTTTCCGGATGCTGCAAAACTCTGCAACGGTGGCTCATGCTCTTACGTGCGCTCGTAGCTGGAAAACGTGTCTTCAACGAGTTTTAGATGAGTCTTCACTCTCTAAATTGTCGACACTTTTCCTGGGCCCTTTATGGTGACAGTTGCACGGCCATCTCTTGGCTTGCACTGTGACGGCAATGTAGATGTGTTGGTACGCTTAGAGAGGGCGCTCTTTGGATGGGCAAAACGATATCAAATGGTGGGGACTACAATGGAAAATCGCTTAGGAAGGGGGGCCCTGGGGACACTTGGCTGCCATGTTGTTCGAAAGGTCCTCCACAGTTGAAAGCATTTATTTTTCTAGGCTTCTTGGTGCTGGGTCGCCTCGCTGCTACCACTTACATCCTGGCCCGCCTTTGATTTCTTCCCTGCAATAAGATCACACTCGGTCGACCACAAACCATCTTTATCTTTTGAGCCATTCTGCTCTTCTGTACCTGACTCCCAGCAGCAGAGGGGTCTAGTTTAATGCTTGTGGACCATTGATTCTGTACGTGGGTAGTTCTTGCATCTAAAACAACGAACTGTTCTGGTACGTCTCCCCTGCTCCTGAAGACATCGCATCAATTTTAGCTTCTAATTGAGCCCAACCTGTGCTTCAGCCGCTCTACTTCTGCGTTTAATGCATGCGTATCTGGACGACAGTTCTGTTCTTGCCACTTCAACACTGGCAACACAAGCCCCAAACGCTGCTTCGACATGGCAACACAGCCCCAGAAGTGGGTCTCGTCTCCCAAAAAAACGTAGGGCATAGTCTCACCGAACGTGACGAGCTGTTGGCTCCTTGATGATCATTTCCTTTGCAAGCTTTTCTTAGTAGGTCATCTCTCAGACAAGCAGCAAAATCTGGTCACACGAAGAAAGGATGGCGCCAAAGGAGTGACGTTGTTCTGCTTTTGTGCCTTACAGCATTTCAAAACCTGTGAATGCGATGGGAGAATTCCCAAGAGACTCCCTTGCACCTTGGGGTAGAGTAGAAACGGGGCCATTCTTCTGGGATGCTCGACGCGTCCCCATACCTAAGAATGGAAATGTAGCATTGCTTCTGGGTCACCGTTCATCCGCTGAATCCTAGCTCCCTTCAGGACACATTGGGGTCACATGTAAGAATAACATCTGCTGGTCCTCTTTATCTATCATACCTTACTCTCAGGCAGCTCTCACCTCTTGACCATATTCTCGGCCGTAGGACCGTGCGCTCCCCAAGCACGCACCGCTTTTGTGAGTAGGTCCACGATGTATGCATTCGTTTCTGGTTTACGATTTAGCCTACTACAGGGTCATCATCTCAGCCACATTTCGTTATCAGTTCTATAGCAGCGCGTGTGTTGCGTGGCCATCTTGTTGCTAGTAGAGTTGATAGAAATCTTGACAAACATGGATGATCCCGTCCTCGCCTTGCACTGAATGGGTGTTTATGTTTCGGCTGTTGCTGCTCTGATTTGTGAGAGAAGTTGCTTACTGCGTGCTGTTGTAATCTGTCGACGACGCCACTTGTGACTAGGGGCGAGTAGGGGTACTCACACCCTAAGACGTGCACTAAGAAAATATTTATAAAGGATCGTTTGACAGGGGTTGCAATTATTGGTTGCTTGCTACCCTCTCAGCAGCAGAGATTAACAATTCAAGCAAACCCAAAGCCTTATGCAGAAAAACATTTAATTCTACGAACAGAAACCGAACACTCAAAACAAACAATCCAACAAACAGACCCAGTCGGAGTGTTCATTAGACTGTCTGAAAAATAATAAATAAAACAACGTCTAAGTGAACATCAATAGCATGGATAATTAACTTACCATACAGAAAACATGCGCCCACCTGAACATCATCACTATTCCTCACACATCATGCGTGTCGCAATGCGAATAGTATGGTGTTGTGCATGAGGCTGGCAATCGCACGGGGTAAACATAGGTTGTACCGAAACCACTACTGCAAAAAGCATCTGAATGCTTCCATGCTGAGGTTAAAACCACCGGATGGCCCCATTGCTCCACTCAGGAGCGGGAGAAGAGAAATATACTTTGGTACGCCCACGTGCTCTCACAAAAACATTGTTAACACAACAATATAATATCAACTGGAATAAAATAATATTCTTCAATATGTACAACAAATAATCTCAATAATGAGAATTAACAACAACTCACAATGGTCCTATCTCAAATATTCGTTAACTGCATTCTGAAGCATGTCGTGTGTGACGACTCGTGCGGCTGGGAATCTCATCGATGAAACACATTATTACAGGAACAACCACTGTAATAGCCCCCATAAAAATGCTTCTGTTGGCTTGTGGTGGAACACAGCCGCATTGGTGGTTTCATGCTCCACCAGGAGCAAACAGAGAAGAACACACTGTGTCTCAACAAAGGAGTGGCTCGCGCTCTCCAGAAATCTAAATACATATTCTACCTACAGTAACCATTAAAAATATACAGTAGCATTATCAATAAAACGTGAAATACACTAAATTACTCTTACATAAAGAATACAATATAATTATTCTCGACTTAAGCCAAACTGGGACTAAATACAAACGTTGTCGCTCTGGCATAAATATTATAGGTTTACCACGCGGAGGTGTTTAATCAGATCGCTATCGCGCTTTTATCACACGAGGTACTATCTTATTGCGATCGTTATTCTTATTAAAATTTCCAGTGGAATTAGCTTTCTGAAGGAATGAAAAATAAATCGCTCTTAAACTCTTCAACATTATCTATTCTAATCTATCAATATCTATCATTAAAACATTAAAATAGCCACATCGATATAATTTAGAATCCTAGAAAAAACTATTGCTATATTTGAATTAACTCACGTGTTCAAGGCATTTACAGCTTGGTCTTGTGTGTGTCTTATTAGTTGTTATCAATGGGGGCTCTTCAAACTTAGACGGTTTCGCCGCTTGCTACCCCTTTTTATAAGCCTGGCCTAAAACCACTCAATTTACTGCGCGCTCGCGTTATTAATCTGCGCCCACACACAGATAACACCACGCGATTATTGCTCCAGAATGCATGAAAACACAGATTTTACAAAAAACCTAGAGCAAAAAACAAAACTAATATGTAGGCATATATTATGGCCTTGTAATAAATCTGCTTGAACTACGATAAGTGATCAAAAAAAGGCACTAAACCACCATAGACAATATGACTGTGCCAGATGGGGCCAGCGCCCCTAGAACCGACAGACCTCAAGATGGCGCTGTCACATATTTCCGCCTTGATTTTGCCACGTTGTCGTCCCGACAAATTACACTAAATCAGGCTTCCCCGTTCAGTTATTCTCAAAATCTGGAGGATCACTTTTCCTTCATTTCGTCTCAGGTTCATTGGCCTGATTTTGTGACTCTAATTGATCTGGACTCGCTTGTTCCGTTCGTTGGACCTGATTAATATATGGTATGACCCCCTGTCGTTGTGGTGAGCACGAATACAACGTTACTCGCTTCGTGACCATATCATCGAATCTCGGATCTTCAGCGTTCCGTGCTTCTTTCTTTCCAATTCTCCGACCTGCAAGTGGAAGTGTAGAACACGGACAGGCTTGTCACCAAAGATCATCTCTTTTCCGGACTGCTGCAAAAACTCTGCCAAGGGTGGCTTGCTCTTACGTGCGCCCTTTCGTAGCACTGGAAAAACGTTTGTCCTTCAACGAAGTTTTAGATGAGTTTCATCCTCTTAAATGGTCGACCACTTTTGTCATGGCGCCCTTATTGGTGACAGTTGCATCGGTCATTCTTGGTTTGCACTGTGACGGCAATGTAGATGTGTTGGTACCTGCTTAGAGAGGGCGCTCTTTGAGAATGGGCAAACCGATATCAAAATGGTCGGGGACCTACAATGGAAACATCGCATAGGAAGCGGGCCGAGGGGACATTGGCTGCCATGTTGTTTCGAAAGGTGTGGTCTCCACAGTTTGAAGTGCATCTTATTTTTAGGCTTCCTTGGTGCCCTGGGTCGCCTGATGCTACCGCAGTTACATCCCTGGCCGCCTTTGACTTTCTTTGCAATAAGCACCTCACACTCGGTTCGACCACCAACATTTTTATCTATTGAGCCATTCTGCATCCCTTCTGTAAACCAGACTCCCAGCCGCAGAGGGGTCTTAGTTTAATGCCTTGTGGGACATTCGATTCTGTTACGTGGCCTAGTTCTGTGATAAACTAAATACTAACGGAAATGTTCTCAATGGTAACGTCTCACCTGTCTATGAGACATGCTATCAATTTTAGCTCTATTGAGAACCATGTGACTCTACAGCGCTCTACTTCTGCGTTTAATGCATGGTTATCTGCGGACAGTCTTGTTCTTGTTTTTACACTTCAATCACTGGCTACACAGCCCCAAAAGTGTTCGAACACTGGCAAACAACCAGCCCAGAGTGGGTCAGTCTACAAAAATTTTACCGTTGGGCATAGTCCTCACCGACGTGAAACGATCTGTTGGCTCCTTTGATGATCATTTTCTTTGATAGCTTTCTTAGTAGGTCATAAGGCTCTCAGGACAAGCAATATTGCTAAACTGGTCCAACGAAGAAAGGATGGCGGTACAAGCAGCAGCGCAGTGGACGTTGTTGTTTGCTTTTGTCGCCCTTACAGCACTTTCATATACACCTCGTGTGAATGGGGATGGAGAAATTCCCAAAGAGACTCCTTGCACCTTCCCCAACAGGTTGACATTAAGTAAGAGAAGTTAGACAGAGTAGAAACGGGCCATTACTTCTGGAATGTCCGACTCAGTCCCCATACACCCTAAGAATGGAATGTAGCATTGCTTCTGGGTCCACCGTCATCAGCCCCTGAATCCTCAGCTCCCTACGGACACTTGGGGTCACACTGAGCAAGAATAACATCTGCCTGGTCCTCTTTACTCATCATCCCTACTCTCCAGGCAGCTCTCACCTCTTGACATATTCCTCGGCCGTAGGACCGTGCGATCCCCAAAGCACGCACCCTCTTGTGAGTTAGGTACCACGATGTACTGCACTCGTTATGGTTGACGATTTAGCCCTACTATTACAGGGTCATCCACCTCAGGCCACATCTTCGTTATCAGTTTCTACTAGCAGCGGTGTGTGTTGCGTGCCGCCATCTTGTTGCTAGTAGAGTTGACTAGAAATCTTGACAAAAACTGGATGATCCCGTCCCGCCTTGCACTGAACTGGGTGTTCTACTGTTTCGGCTGTTTGCTGCTCTGATTGCTGAAGAGTTTGCTTCACTGCGTGCTGTCTGTCAATCCTGTCGACGACGCCACTTGTGACAGGGGCGCTAGGGGTACCTCACACCCAAGACCCGTGCACTAAGAAAATTTATAAAGGATCGTTTGACAGGGGTTGCAATTATTGGTTGCTTGCAACCCTCTCAGCAGCAGACTTAACAATTCAAGCAACCCAGAAGCTTATGCAGATCAACATTTAATTCTACCGAACAGAACCGAAACACCAAACAAACAATCCAACAAACACCCAGTCAGTGTTCATAGACTGTCTGAAAAATAATAAAATAAAAACAACGTCTAAGTGAAATCACATCAATAGCATGGATAATAACACTTACCATACAGAAAACATGCGCCCACCTGACATCATCAACTATCTCACACACTCATGCGTGTCGCCCAATGCGACTAGTATGGTGTTGTGCATGAGGCTGGCAATCGCACCGGGGTACAACCAGGTTGCTACCGAAACCACTACTGCAAAAAAGCATCTGAATGCTCCATGCTGAGGTTAAAACCACACCGGTGGCTCCATGCTCCCTCAGGAGCGGAGAAGAGAAATATACATCTGGTACGCCCACGTGCTCTCACAAACCATTGTTCACACAACAGTAATAATCAACTGGACATAAAAATAATATTCTTCAATACATGTACAACAAATAATCTCAATAATGAGAATTAACCACCACCTCACAAACTGGTCTATCTCAATATTCGTTACTGCATTCTGAAGCATGTCGTGTTGTGACGACTCGTGCGGCTGGGAATCAGTCATCGCATGAAAACACATTATTACAGGAACAACCACTGTAATAGCATAAAAAATGCTGCTTTGTTGGCTTGTGAGTGGGGACACCAGCCGCATTGGTGTTTTTATGCTCCACCAGGAGCAAACAGAGAAACACCTGTCTCAACAAAGGAGTGGCCTCGCGCTCTCCAGAAATCTAAATACATATTCTCACCTCACAGTAACCCATTAAATATACAGTAGAATTATCAATAAACGTGAAATACACTAAATTACTCTTACATAAAGAATACAATATAATTATTCTCGACTTAAGCCAAACTGGGACTAAATACACAACGTGTCGCTCGGCATAACATATTATAGGGTAACCACGCGGGAGCGTGTTTAATCAGACTCGCTCTCGCCGCCTTTTATCACCACGAGGCTACTATCTTGCGATCGTTAATCTTATCTAAATTTCCAGTGGAATAGCCTTTCTGAAGAATGAAATAATCGCTCTTAAACTCTCACATCTATCTATCTATCTATCTATCTATCCCATTAAACATTAAAATAGCCACATCGATATAATTTCAGAATCCTAGAAAACTAATGCTAATTTGAATTAACTCACGTGCTCAAGGCATTTACAGCTTGGCTCTTGTGTGTCTTCTTAGTCTGTTCTCACTGGGCGGCTCTCTCAAACATAGACCGGTTTCGCCGCTTGCTACCCCTTTTTATAAGCCCTGGCCTAACCACTCAATTTACTGCGCGCTCGCGTATTAATCTGCGCCACACAGATAACACACGCGATTATTGCTCCAGAATGCATGAAAACACAGATTTACACAACTAGAGCAAAAACACAACTAATATGTAGGCATATATTATGGCCTTGTAATAAATCTGCTCGAAGATAACGTGATCAAAAGGCACTAAACCACATAGACAATATGACTGCCCAGATGGGGCCAGCGCCTAGAACGACAGACCTCAAGATGGCGCTGTCACAGTTATTTGAGGAGATATGTCTATTTGTGGTAATGCATGTTTTGCACGATCTTTAACTTGTATTGAACGCCGTAAACTTTGATACGTCACCGGTTGTTAATGACGTAACGCGGTAGCGCTAATTTATTCTAACGGCTAATATTCTGGGCCTTTCGTATGTTTCATTCGTCCAAGCAAGACGTATTTTTCGAGCTCCCGGAGTTGTGGAGAAATTGAGTAATTTTTATGTGGAATTATTGTATTCTCGAAGGCCGCCACGATCGTTAAGATGGTCCCGAACTTATGAAGAAGTTCCGCACCTTACAGAGAAGTATTTTTATTCAGGAAACATGATGTACGTTTTTGGTCGCATTACTTGGGTGTCCGTGATTGGCATGCACCTCTAAGTCAGAAAGGTCAGAACTGAATAGAGAAGACGAAGATATGTATGATTTCAACATGCATGCTTATTGACTTATGGACTGACCACATTTATTGAGGAGACAGATGTTGAAGATTCTCCATTGATTATATTGTGAAGGAATTTAATAAATATGTACTACATGTATATTGTGGACCTGCTAACCGCCGACTTGAGTAGTTCTGCCAGTATCATGTCCTGTATGACCAAACCCTAATGCATTCGACAACAAAGCACGATGAACTCTTTAAGATAGACATCTTCACACATTCTAAAACAAACAACAGTCGTAACACACATAGAAGAGAACTGTAGATTACATAAAAGGGGTTAAGAAGACATGGAAAGACTGAGTGGATGGTACAGGGCAGTAAAACTTGGCATGAATTTATTGAAGGCATATGCTTCATTTGGAGCTTAAAGAAAATGATGATTTGGTCTGGACATCTTGTTTATGATCTGCATAAGTCTTTGAGTCTTAACGTTCTAAAGTAAGGTGTGGCTGACCTTACATCCACGGCAACTTTGTACATTAAGTGTGGTCAGTGTTATACTTTGTACATTATGTGTTCAGTGTTGTTTTTTGTACATTAAGTGTGGTCAGTGTTGTACTTTGCTCATTGTGTGGCCAGTGTTGTACTTTGTACATTAAGTGCTGTACTTTGTGCATTAAGTGTTGTACTTTGTACATTAAGTGTGGTCAGTGTTGTGCTTTGTACATTAGGTGTGGTCAGTGTTGTGCTTTGTAAATTAGGTGTGGTCAGTGTTGTGCTTTGTAAATTAGGTGTGGTCAGTGTTGTACTTTATACATTGTGTGGTCAGTGTTGTACTTTATACATTGTGTGGTCAGTGTTGTGCTTTATACATCGTGTGGTCAGTGTTGTGCTTTGTACATTAGGTGTGGTCAGTGATGTGCTTTGTACATTAGGTGTGGTCAGTGTTGTGCTTTGTATATTAGGTGTGGTCAGTGTTGTACTTTATACATTGTGTGGTCAGTGTTGTACTTTATACATTGTGTGGTCAGTGTTGTGCTTTATACATCGTGTGGTCAGTGTTGTGCTTTGTACATTAGGTGTGGTCAGTGTTGTGCTTTGTACATTAGGTGTGGTCAGTGTTGTGCTTTGTACATTAGGTGTGGTCAGTGTTGTGCTTTGTACATTAGGTGTGTTCAGTGTTGTGCTTTGTACATTAGGTGTGGTCAGTGTTGTATTTTTTGTACATTATGCGTGGTCAGTGTTGTGCTTTGTATATTAGGTGTGGTCAGTGTTGTACTTTGCCTCTGTCAGGTCCAGGTAAATATACAGGGTTGATTTAGCTGCTGAATATTTTATGTTTACTGAAATTACAAGTGCATTATTTATGTCAGAATGCATCACAAATATATGAACAGTGATGAAATACATGTTTCAGCTATGTGACTGTTAGGAAGGAACTGGAGACTATAGATGGGCAAGACGATACTATTAAAAAAAATCACCGTTGGATTATATCTAGAGCTGGCTGCTCTATGGCAGTGCGTCCGCAACAGGCACTGACATGGGGGAGCCGCCCAAATGCATTAAAAATAACAAAAACTTGACCTTTCTAAAAGAACAAAATAGATCAAACAGAATTTCATAGTAAATAATTATTCACCAACATGAAAGTGGGAGCCGCGGTAGCGCAGTGGTTAGTGCACTGGCTTCCTATCTCGGTGGTCCATGGTTCGATCCCCAGTTGAGGTGGGATTTTTTAGACCGCAAACGGCTCTGGGGTCGACCCAGCCTCATGAATTGGGTCCCAGAGCAACTCTGGGAAGGTTAAGGCGACCGGCGTGATGCTGACCACATCACCCCTAGTGTGCCGATGGTCAAGAAAATATGGGCCCAACACCAATATGCCTCAATGGGCGTGTAACGGGATCCTTTACCTTTTTACCTGAAAGTGGGCATCATCATCAGGCCTCGTCTCACTCAGGAAAAATCCACAGGGCCAGCTATGATTTTACCTAATGCTGCTGCTTATCCAGGAACGCACATTAATTCGTAACATAATGTCCTATTCCCATGGGCATTACACACGGTTCATTTAGAATCAAATTTATGCTTTCACAATTTTCATGCCATTTGGTTTGCTATGTTTTTATTTATATGAATTTTGGCCACAAATAATTATTTTTATTTTTGTATACATAATTAAGAGATTATGTTCTAGAACTACTGTATTTCAGTAAAGTGTCACGATTTTTTTTTTTTTTAACCTCTAATTAATTATCTTTCCTATACTGAGAATAATAATTTGAAGTGACATCTGAATTACTTTGCAATAACTGTTCATTAGTTAAGCTAGTATTTAAAAAAAAACTCAAACATTGAACTAGATGCTTTAAACAGAAAATATTAGATTTATATGAGCAAGCCACCACCCACCACCAAACATGGCCGGAAATAATTATGTTGTGCTTCTTTTGCTGCATGTCCTCATAACGGAACTAATTTTCTGTGGTCATTTATCTGGATGTATTGATAATGACTTAGGGGCAAACTGTCAAAAATGGCAAGGGAGAAGTGGGGTGTGGGGGCAGTGGAGAGAGAGAAGCCAATGGACTTAAATTTGACTAATTAACAGCTGCTTTATCACGTTTTGTAAACATAAGTATATATTTTTTAAAAATCTTGCCTTGGTTATGTATGTAAAAAAAAAAAAAAAACAAGAACTCAAAAGTCACATTAAACTTTCTATTACTCCGTCTCTGAATTATTAAGGGAAAATCATCTTGAACGACTAAATCGGCCGACTTACTGCAAACGTAACGAACTCCATTCTTTATTCATACCCACCCGAATTACAAACTCCAGGTCCAGATTCAAACATCCGCCATTATTACAGATGAGGACAAAATGAGTGTTGTTTCAACAGGCGCACAATTTATTTCCCATTCCGAAAAATGTGCCATAAGGAAGGTTGCAACTTTAGTGGGGGGAAAAATGGGACAAAACTGACAGATGGACAAGACAATTAGGAGGTTATGTGGAGTGTTTAGAATAGTTTAGATAGTCTCCATCTGTGAAAGATGCTGCAAAAACAGTTCTCACACTTCAACTTTCATTTCCAACATATGACCATTTTTCTCCCTTGTGAAACTCAGCTCTGCGAAGTACACTAAAGTCCCTATATGTGTCCTTTTTAACGAATACCTGTTCCGACGACTGTTTGTTGAATTCATAACGTTTTTTAGACCATTGTTAAGATAATAATGTTACAATATGTTGTAGCACATCCCATAGAGTGTATAAAAAATTAGGGCTGGGATCTTTAAACGAAGTTAAGGTTGCTGCAATTTTAGTCCTGTAAAAACATTTTAACAAAAGTGTCCCCCCCCCCCCCCCTCCCCCCCCATATCCATAAAACCTTTAGTCAAATTTTTAAAAGTTTTAGTGATCCCCCCCCCCCCCCCCCCCCGTAAAAATTAATCTCCTTATACTGTTTAAATAGTATCCCCCCCCCCCCAAGTTGATAGCCCCCCCCCCATATTTGGTCTGAGAGTATAGTGGTTATTATTTTTTCGCCCCCCCCCCATTTTTATCCCCTTCAGGCTCGTCTTAAGTACAAGTTTTTTTATATGTTGCCCAACCTTGTTACCCCCCTTTGTTGTGTTTGCTAGATCCCCCCCCCCCCCCCCCCCCCCCCCCCCCCCCCCCCCCCCCCCCCCGTACATAGACAATGAGACCATATAGTTAAGGAAAACTAGTAGTCTGTAAGATGCCCACATCTAGGTGTATACTAGTGGAATTAAGGGGTGGGGGGATCCCCCCCCTGCCCCCCCCCCCCCATTATATTTTTAATCGTATTTACGGGTGTTTGCATGTTAAGATAATAATGTAAAGCTCACCCCCCCCCCCCCACTCCTTCTAGGGTATCCTTAAGGTAGCCCCCCCCCAAAGTAACTGGGGTTGCCAGATAATATTTAGTAAGTAGTGTTAATGTCCACAGTGACCCCCCCCCCCCCCCCCCCCCCCCCCGCCCATGCGAGGTTTTTAGTAACCAGCGCTTATTAATAGAGAGACCCCCTAACCCAAGTCGAGTATCCCCCCCCCCCCCCCCAGATAACTAGAATACCCCCCCCCCCCCCCCCCCCCCCCCCCCCCCCCCCCCCCCCCCCCCCCCCCCCCCGCCCCCCCCCCCCCTCCCCCCCCCCCCCCCCCCCCCCCCCCCCCCCCCCCCCCTCCCCTTCCTTAAGTACAAGAGCATTTGCTATGTTAGAGGTTATTAATACCGAATTTGGCAAGTATGGTCAATAACAATACATTTTTTGGTTATAACTTTTCAGTACTTTCATTATATTTTCAGTACGATGTGTTGCCCGTTGAACTAACAGGTGGTTTCTTCCGCGCAGTCTATAGAATCCAGTCTTCGCATGCATGGGTAGGCAGACCCTAACTCACCGAAGGTTTATAACCAGTCGGCTACCCTCACCTAGCTTAGCCGGCCTGTCAAAGCCGTTTCCCGGGGGGGTGGCCGCTGTCGCATGCTGACAGCTACGAGGAGCCACAGGTAAGAGCTGGATGCCAGGTTTGGACCAAAGGTGGCCGAGCTGCCCTGAAAAGGGCATGACAGCTCCTTCACCAGAGGTACTACGGCGATTACCAGCAACGCACCGTAGAGCGTAACGAGCACGGCGAGGCACGTAGAAAGCCCTGGTCATCCACTGCACCTGACTTCATCTCCAGTCGTCTTGACTTGTCTTGCCACTGGATTCAGATGGACCCAGGCGAGAGAGTAAGGTCGACGAATTACGCAACTCTTCCTCACTTTAAACCAAATCACTGCGCAAGTCACTCTTTCATCCATTCACTCACAACAAGTCCTGTGGCGATGGGCGAACGGCAGGCGTGGGTATGCTGGAATTCGTAGTCGCAGACCTACACACAGGCGGCTCAGGCCATATGGTCGTCTTCCACTGATCGGAGCAGCAGTGGGATTCGGCAGCCCTCTTTAGGAAAGCACTGCTCACCTCCATGGCATGAGGAAGGGGCTAGAAAATGTGCCCTAAACATTGCCTGCTCCACCATTACCTAACCAGCTTACCGCAGTTGGTGGGTACCCTACTTCGGCGGGCGACACATAAGAAAAAGAAAGGAGAGACTTTTCCCTCTTGTCGTGAAGTGGCCTGTTTCACAACACGTCCTTCTGAGTAATTCTAACCAAACCGCGCGCCATACTTTGTAAGAACTGCTTGATACACGGACCAATCAGAAGGTACCTTTATGCCTTGTTTACTAAAGCAATGTACAGTCAAAATGGCCAGGACTAATCTGTGCAAACGAGTGGAGGATGACAATTAATTACAGACTTTGGAAAGAAGTACCACCTGGAAGAGGTCATCAATACGATATTGGAGATGTTGCTCTACACGTCTGTGCAGAGACTTTTACAACCAGTAGTATATTAAGAGAGAAATCTCTGGTTGAATGCATCGAAGCCTCAGGTTAGTCTATAATTTTGCTGTTTAGAGTATGCATAGAATAAAATGAACTTAGGAAAGTAAAAGACTATTGGCTAGGAAGATGTAGAATAATACAGGGCGTGTTTTAAGCTTTAGATGAAGAAAATCGCCCCAGGCATAACGTAGATAACTAAAATCTTAGTTTTCCTGATTTGAACACATAGGCAGATCTTACATACATTTTCGGAACGCAAAATACTAGTTGAGCAGGAAACCCCCTCGGGCGTCCGACCTTGGTCTATATATATCCTTTAGCACGCTGCGGGCCACACATTGGGCCGAACGTAACCTATGTTCTCCATGCTGGAGGCCACATGTGTGGCCTTGCGGCTATCATCGGGGAACTGATTTATAATGTGTGTGCACGTGATCTGAACCCCGGATGCAAAAATTGAATCTTCTGTGAAAGAAGTTTTACTTCCTTTTCTGACTCTTAGTTGTAACGGGTGTGATAGCGTACATTTTCTGTGCAATTTTCAAATCGAAATCAATCGGCATGGATCCAGCTGCCATTTTATCTGAAATTTTCATGGATTCTGATTCCGATGATGAGGAGTTTCTTGGGTTTACTAGTGCTGGTCTGCCGGTATTTACTCCGAATGTGGGTGATGTTGAAGGGGAAGATAGTGATGTGTCAAGTGTTGATGATGATTTTGAAGAAGTCAATGTTGTTAGAGCACCTTCTGGCTACAACCACGACTGGCTCCGCAACTTCGACCAAGTTGTGGGACCTGTGGGCGTTGACGATGACATCTCTGAGGTAGATGTATTTCGTTTGTTCATCACAGATGATGTTGTGAACACAGTTACGGAAACTAATCGTTACGCCAGTCAGGTTTTTGACCAGAAAGGGCAAGAGGCGAGTGCTTCATCCCGTTTGAAGTTGTGGACCGATGTCAGTGATGACGAGGTGAGGGCATTTCTTGCTTTGCTTCTGTTGATGGGTGTAACGAAAAGATCGTCATTTGATTTGTATTGGTCAAATGACTGTTTCCTTGACATGCCAGGATTCAAGAAAGTGATGAGTAGGGATAGGTTTCTGTCTATCTTATCTTTTCTACACCTCGTGGACAATACAACTGCTGCACCACAAGGGCGCCCTGACCACAGCAAAGCCTTCAAAATCAAATCGTTTGTTGACACTCTTCTCCCTCTATGGCAAAGCCATTATATACCATCCAAAGAGCTTAGTGTTGATGGAAGTATGATAGCTTTCAAAGGTAGGACCAGCCTTATGCAGTACATGCCCAACAAACCCTCTAAGTGGGGTATGAAAGCCTGGGGCCTAGCTGACTCCAAGACAGGCTACCTCTGGAATTGGCAGCTCTACCTTGGGAAGGAAGACAATGTGGACCCTACTAGGGGGGTTGCTCACCGCGTTGTCACCTCCCTTGTTGCTCCCCTGTATGGGCATGGCCATGTTGTGTACATGGACAACTTTTTCTCGTCGCCTGCCCTGTTCACGGAGCTTGGGGATAATCAGACAGGGGCTTGCGGCACACTGCGGACGAACCGCCGAGGGGTCCCCCCACAACTCAAGTTGGCGAAACCCAAAGCTGGTGACCCTCCCATGACTGTTAGAGAAGGCAATATCCTCTATATGTCATGGTTTGACAAGAGGCCAGTGAATCTAATGACAACTGCACACGATGCGCAGACCTTCAGGAAGGAGGTTAGATCCAAACATCATGCTGGCAATGTGCGGATCGTGGACAAGCCATGCGCTATCCAAGCCTATTCCTGTCACATGGGAGGTATTGATCGTGTGGACAAACAGTTGACATACTACATGGTTCTACACAGGAGCAGCAAATGGTGGAAGAAAATATTCTTCTACCTGTTGGAAGTTTGCTTTGTCAATTCGCTTGTCCTGTGGAGGGCCAAGCATCCGTCTCGTATCAAGGCGGAAACATTCCGTCTGCGGATTGCTCATGGGCTTCTTGAAAGTTACCAGTCTAGGGTCACAGCCCGCAGAGGAAGGTTATCTGACATTGCACCAGCAAGATTGGTTATGGGGGAGCACTACTTGACTCCTAACCCCAAACGTCTGGCTAATGGCAGACCTTCCAGGCTAGACTGCGTTGTGTGTTCCAGCAGGGACACGGGCAAGAAGCGCCACCGGACCCAATTAGTGTGCCGTAGGTGTGTAATGCCTCTCTGTCCATATCCCTGCTTTGAGCGTTATCACACTCTGCTCAATTTTAAGGCAGATTGCACCCCAAGGCTGCACCCGGAGTAAGGCTCTTTTTTTCCCACCAGTCTTCTTCTCCTATCACATCAACAAAATGACGTCATCAGTGACGTCATCCATTTATCTCTATACAGTCCAAAAATTAGAGCAATTGGCCACAAAACAAAATATACAAGTCATCCACTATAAAAATGGGGGTTTTGTGAAAAAGAATGCAGCTGCAGGGCAAATTTTTTGGAAAAGAATGCAGCGTGCTAAAGGATATATAGAGTGTGTTCTAAACGGAAATAAGCCAGTCATATTTTGAAAATTACAGCGAGCGCAAAAAGTGTTAGTGAATAATGCCTTTGCCTTTTGTAACTGAGAGCAGACCATTACAACCATTAAAAGCTCGACTGTATGTGCCTGAGGGTAAGAAAGAATCAATATATGCTACTGGACAAAAGTTAAGGGCCACCAAGAAAATCTCCACTATGGACCAATTAAATGCAATCAGGTGTAAACAATTTACTACAAAATAAAGTTGATTCATCCGTGGAAAAGATCTGTCAAGTTGTTTTAATAATGTGTGACTTACTAACAAAAAGAAATTCAACTCACTTTTTCACCTTTTGAACTAGTGGGGCGTGTTGCAAAAACCATGAGTTTTTGCAGCAACAATGGCAATTTTCACGTGCGGGTTAAAGTGACCCAGTTTTTGGACATTTAAAAAAAAATTAACCTAGTGCACACAGAAATGTATTCTTTCAAGAAGAAAATAAGAACTGTAAAAATAAATTGTAAATATTTACCAGCAGACTTACTTAATTATTTAAGTTGAGTTCAAGTTCTTGTTGGTAGATAATTTAGTTAATACCCCTAGCAGAGTCAACAATAATAATAAAAATAATATAATCATAGGAGGATCTTGAGAGGGAGCCCATAGGAATCTAGGAACATATAATATCATCATACCTAGAAACTTATACAGCTTGATCCTACCTTTGATGTCGATACACCCTTATTCTTTTCAGAAAAGGGGGTATTTCTTATAAGACCAGTCTCTTATCTGGCACTATCCTGGTATCACCTGATACAACTTTTTGTCCAGGATATCGTATAATTTAAATAATCAACCCTCTTGTGACACCCCTCATTCTAGGCACACGGAATGTGCGCACTCTCCTTGACAAAGACTTTAAGGCAAACAGACCTGAGAGGCGAACTGCCCTGATTGGGAGAGAACTAGCCAGATACAACATTGATATAGCAGCACTGAGTGGAACTCGACTTGCAGGCGAGGGCCAACTTTGCGAAAAGGGTGCAGGTTATACATTCTACTGGAGCGGAAGAGGAACTGAAGAAAGACGAGAAGCAGGGGTTGGATTTGCAATCAAAACAGCAATCGTCGGCAAGTTAGCGGGGGCACCCAAAGGGAATAAATGACCGACTCATGACGGTCAAGATCCCCCTGCTTTATGGAAGGAAACATGCCACCATCATTAGCGCGTATGCACCAACTATGACAAACCAGGATGACGTCAAGGATACGTTTTACGAAAAACTACATGCAGTCATTGCATCAGTTCCTAAAGCAGATAAGCTCATCATTCTTGGTGATTTTAATGCACGAGTAGGCTCAAATAACATCTCCAGGAATGGCACTATCGGAAAGAACGTGGGTCGCTGTAACAGCAATGGACTTCTTCTCCTCCAGACTTGCGCAGAACATGACCTCCTTGTCACCAACACCATTTTTCGACTTTCTACCCGCAAAAGGACCTCCTGGATGCACCCTCGCTCAAAGCATTGGTACCTTATTGACTATGTAATTGTTAGGAAGAAGTCCATGTGTGGTGCCGAATGCTGGACTGATCATCGCCTCATTGTGTGTAAACTTAAAATTCGTATCCAACCAGCCAGGCGCTCCCAGGGGAAGAAAACTAAAAAAAGGCTGGATGTCACCGAACTAAAGAAGATAAAAATCAAACAGTCATTTACTGACACCCTAGAAGACCATCTCAAATATATCTCATTAGACAGCCAAAGTGTGGAAACAAATTGGGCAGCCATAAGTGAGCAGATCTACAACACTGCTACAGAGGTCCTGGGTCGCGCCATCAAGAAACAAAATGACTGGTTTGATGAGAACTCAGATGATATAAAGAAGATGTTGGCTGAGAAACACCATCTCCATGAAGCATATTTAAATGATCCAAAATCTACATCCAAGAAAGACATGCGTAGAATTGTTCAACATAAACTACGCCAGATGCGGGATTCATGGCTGAGTAATAAAGCAGATGAGCTCCAAGGCTTTGCTGACAGCCATGACTTGACAAATTTTTACCATGCATTCAAAGCGGTCTATGATCCAACACCATCAGGATCATTTCCCCTCCTTAATGCAGATGGAAAAACCCTAATTACAGACAAGGAAAAAATTCTCCAACGCTGGGTCAAACATTTTAATAATATTGTCGTGAAACGAATGTGTGTAACCCCACTACTTTGTTAAATCATTATGTCGGGATACAAATGTGCCCCAGCCAATCAACGCACAGGGCTGAGCCGGAATAAATTACCTGAAGTTACGCCAGGAAAAACTTAAGCCCTGTTTTTTTCGGATGTGGGTCGTGGCCATCTTGTTCATGCAAGATGGCGGAAGAAAACTGAATAAAATTAGGCTGTACGAGCAAAAGACGAAACTGCAGGAAACCAATCAGCTTGCTCCGCCAGGAACCAACCAAACGCTTTCCTTTACCAATAGAAGTTATTTTACCTGCCTATATAATCGGGCGAGATTTTATGCTAAACACGCAACCCCGAACACGAAGCCAGAGACGACCGACTGAAGAGAGGAGCTGTCAGCTTTGATTTATAGCTTACCTGAGGGCATCGACCTGCAGCCTGCTTCGCTAAGTCGAGTCAAAAACTGGCCTGTTTGAATCTTAGAGGGTAAATATATTTACGACAACCTTTAGGAAAATAGGCCTTCAGCAGGTATATAATGTTGGTATTTGTTGTGTGTCATTATACTACCTACACCTGTATATATTTTATATAAATTGTTTCAATATGAACGTATCAGGTTCTGATTGTATCTTAAGGGTATTAGGTATAATGATTGTATTTCCTAATATGATTGAATAGACGAAGACTAATAGGACACATACTTCAATCTATTGTCTCCTATAACTTCAGTTTATTGTCTCAGATAACTCCAAACTGAAATATAACCAAAACAGTCCTTGTCAGGACTCAACCTATTGTCTCCTATAACTTCAATCTATTTTCTCAGACCAACTGCAATATAACCAAAACAGTCCTTGTTAGGACTCAATCTATTGTCTCATCTAACATCAATCTATTGTCCCCTATAACTCCCACCTGATATAACCAAACAGTCCTTCTCGCATATACTCCTATCATAAGAACATAACAATATTGTTAGGATATATGTTACCAGCTAGTATAGCACTTGTCAGAGAGGGCCTTATGGGATGTATTCATGTATTGAATTTATATTATTGAATGTATTCATGCATTGAATTTATATTATTGAATGTATCCATGTATTAGTTTATCAGAAAGAATGTTTTGCAAGTAGACACCTGTCTTGTCTCGCTAAATCATACTGAGCCATGTTGTCATTCATCCTACATGCAGACACTGAGACACACTCATATCATATACAATAGAAATAGGTGGGCTTGAGGACAGAAATTAGCCCCTATTTTTCCTTGTTACAGGTTTTATTCGTGTCATCAAACCTGAGGTCGTATGTCGTGTCAATCCAGCTGCCTGGAACGTCGCAGGAGCACAGTGATTGCACAGGATCAACCTCTTTAGTCCCCCTCAGTCTTGGGTGGGCTAACGAAACGACCATCAGCTGGTGTTTTGTGTCAACCAAACCAAGAAGGACAGACCTTTTAAGAGATGAGTACACATAGTACCATTTCTGTCAGCATTGTGAGCAAAAGCTAGTGTCAGTGACGAGAAAGTGAATTAGCGTAGCAAGAGACAATAATAAGATTATAGTTGATAAATTATACGTAATTAACAGCACAGCTGATACATGTACTATAATTGAATAACAGCACAGCTGATATAATTTTTGTTCCTATAATTGGAAAACTTGTTGTAATATATTTACATATCTATATAAATATTTGTAAATCATATGTAAACTTACAAATTCATTACATTCCATTTTTCAACATTCACCCTTCAGCACAAGAGTAGATAGTGTATATACTAAATAAATAATAAGGAAATTGTATTTGAAGACTTGTCAATTTTATCATTGTTAAGTAAAATCTGTTTCCTTGTCTTAATATCACAGTTAGTTACACAGCGGAGGTGGCAAGTTATGTCAGTCTCCTCTCTACTAATTTTTAAAGATCAGAACATTCACAGCCGTAACTAATTTGTGATACCAGTAGTTCTCTCAGACACTGGGACTTCACCATTTTCTGCAGAAATTCTATTTCTGTAATTGTCAGTACTATACTGACCCTAGAGCCAAATAAAACCTCACGCCACAAATATTCTGAACCAGCCATCATCTATTAACGACGAAGCCATCAACCGCCTGCCTCAAATTCCTATAAATGAAGTACTAGATGATATACCAACTCTGGAGGAAACTCAAAAAGCGATTCGCCAACTTTCTAGTGGAAAGGCCCCCGGCTCCGATTCAATTCCTGTTGAGGTCTATAAAGATGGCGGTACAGTTCTGATAGAGAACCTTCACATGATTTTCCAGCAAATGTGGCAAAATGAAACCATCCCACACGATTTCAAAGATGCGTCAATTATACATCTATATAAACGTAAAGGTAATCGCCAAGACTAACAATCATCGAGGCATCTCTCTATTATCAATCGCTGGGAAGATATTCACCAGAATCCTTCTGAATCGCTTTACGGCTCATCTTGACAAAGGTCTGGGACCTCAAGACGCAGCAATAGAGACCGCAGTCAGCGACTCATAGCTTGACTGCCTGCGTCAGGACCAGCGAACCAGAGCTGGTCAAGACCGTGCTCCACCTCCACGTGGTGGTCCTGGAAACAGTCTGCAACAGTGCAGGCTGGCTGAGCGAGTACGGATCGCAATGGGAAGGCAAACCCGGTCCTAAAAAATGCCGTGCAGAAGTCGGATGTGTCGACCGAAAGGTGCAGATATCACAGCTACGTTGGAAACAGACACAACGCAACCACCGTCCTTTTCAGGGCGAACGAGGAAGAAGAAGAAGACAAAGGTCTTCTACCTGAAAGTCAGTGTGGATTCCGGAAAGAACGTGGAACCACCGATATGGTGTTCGCTGCAAGACAGCTACAAGAAAAATGCCAAGAACAGCACTGTGACCTGTAAACAGCTTTCATTGACTTGACAAAGGCGTTCGACACGGTCAGTAGAGAGGGTCTATGGAAGATCATGGCAAAATATGGCTGCCCAAAGAAATTTATCACAATAGTGCAGCAACTGCACAATAGAATGCTGGCTAGAGTTCAGGAAAACGGTGAGCTATCGGAGCCTTTCCCCGTCTCAAATGGAGTTAAACAAGGGTGTGTTCTTGCACTGACTCTGTTCAGTATCATGTTTTCTGCTATGCTGACTGATGCTTTCAGAGACGGGGACACAGGAATCGACATCAGATATAGTATTGATGGAAAATTGTTTAACCTCAGAAGGCTTCAAGCAAAAACCAAGGTCAAATCACACACCATCAGAGATCTTCTGTTTGCTGACGATTGTGCCCTCAATGCTGGCTCAGAGGCTGATCTGCGGCATAGCGTGGATAGATTCTCCGAAGCCTGTTCCAACTTTGGGCTTACCATCAACACGGAGAAAACAGAAATCATGTACCAACCAGCTCCCGGCACAATTTATACTGAGCCAATCACCAAGGTAAATGGTGAGAAACTGAATGTTGTGAACAGATTCACATATCTTGGTATAGTCCGTTTGGAAATTCGTGCCCACGCATCGAACGTTGTAACTTTGCAACCCCTTGACGGATGTTATTGAAATTTGCTACGTGGCCTACTGATATCAATGCAGTTATTAATATATTTTTTGCCCTTACAAAACTCATGTCATGTTCGAATTTTCTTCTTTAAGTTATATAAAAAAACTCTTACCGTTGTCTGGGTTAATTTTAGTTCTACAGGAAAGTTACAAGATCCGTTCAAAAATTGCGAACTTAATTTTTGTTGCAGCACAGCACAAGCGATGAAATGTGCTATTCAATATTTTTGTTGTTTGAATTAGTGTAGTGACTACATGTCCGCACGAGTGCACACCTATTGTACACAGTCGCGAGTTATTATTTCAGCGGCGTATGCTAAATGCAATGAGTTGGCTGCAACGAAACAAAAACGACACCAGCGAATAATATATTAATAAACTAAACTGCATAATTATGAAAAGCGCAATAAATCTGAAATGCAAATTTATCACTTTGTAGAAGGTAACTGTTATATTGTACAGCCATTTTCGCAGAGAGGCTAAGATGGGTTGTTTATACCACGACATCCAAGAACCAGGTAGGAGAACACGAAAGGCCCTGGGTGTGGATAGAAGATCTTTTCGACGTTGGATACTACAGGACGGTGATTGTACAGAGGCTGCGGTTAAGCAAGGAAGGAAGAAAAAAATTGATGATTTTGACAAGGATGTCATTAGATGTTTGATTTTGAAGATGTTTAATGCCAATCAACTTGTTACTCTCCACATGCTGAAAAGTCGGCTGCAAGTAGAATGCGATATTAACGTCTCAAAGACAACTCTTTGGCAACTTTAGAAAAACGTCTGGCGGAAGGAATTTTTTATGTGAAAAACCACATCTGGTTGCAGCTCGAAGCAAATACCTTAGGCAGATTCGTGAGAGAAGACAAGACGGCAATGATATAGTGTATTTGGACGAATCTTGGGTTAATGCTCATCATATGAACGAGAAAGAATGGCAATCTGTTGACGGAGACCATAGAAGGAAAATTCCCAGCAGCAAAGGTCAACGCATTATATTAGCACATACTGGCAGCAGACAGAATGGGCTTGTCCGTGATGGAGAGCTTATTTTTCAATCAAAGTCTGTAGATGGTAGGGACTACCACAGTGAAATGAATGGGCAATTTTTTAGAGATTGGATAGTGAATACACTCCTCCCGACTCTAGATAGGCCGTCTTGCCTGGTGATGGATAATGCGTCCTATCATAATGTTCTAGCGCAGGAGGATAAAGCTCCCACTTCGGCAAGCATGAAAGACGAAATCAGGAGTTGGCTTGTGAATGAAAACATCTTCGCTGACAACAGCTATTTAAAACCAGAGTTGTTGCAGCTTGTGAGACAGAGGAATAAGACAAAAGTGTATCTGATTGATAAAATTATACAAGAGCAGGGTCATGTTTCTCGACTCCCACCTTATCATTCTCACCTTAACCCAATAGAGCTGGTTTGGGCTAGAGTTAAAGGGCAAGTGGCCGCCCAGAACACCACTTTTAAAATGTGCGATGTTAAAGACATGACTCGTGAGGCCCTTTCACGAATAGACACAGAGTACTGGGCTAAATGTGAAGAACACGTGCTCCAGGAAGAAGAAAATTACTGGCAGCGAGATGGCTTGCAGTTTATTCAACCAATAACTGTTGTGAACTTATTGGAGTCGTCGGATTCGGAATCAGGCATGTCGTTTGCATTCCTTCGTTTGTGATAAACTAATTTCATATGCCAATCTATAATAACACATAAACAGTTACGATTCGTCATAGCTTCCAGATGATTTACTGCTATCATTGTTCATTATCAGATCATCATTCCTCGTATCAAAATCACGTGAACGACCAATCACACATTTAGGACACGCCTTTGAACCGTCTTGTCGCACAAATGTTGTGATTTACTGTAAGAATTAATGTTGCGGACAGATTTAGGCAAATGTTCCAAAAAGATCAAAGAAAATTGCCGTTTTGCAAATTTCGCGAAAGCTGTGGATGTAATGATCGCAAAATCTTAACTGCATGGAAAATCTAAGACTGCATGCAAAAATTCATGTCCATACAACAAACAGTTTTGGAGAAGATTGACGCTTTCTGTGGGCACGAATTTCCCAACGGACTATAGCACACTATCCCAGAACATCGTCATTGATAATGAGGTGAACACCAGGATCTCCAAAGCCAGCAGCACATTTGACAGACTACAGGCAACGTTTGGCATTAGTCTACAGACAAAGCTGAAGGTCTACAGAGCTGCGGTGCTTCAAGTGCTGCTTTATGCATGTGAAACATGGACTGTATACAGGCGCCACGTAAAGAAGCTAAACCACTTCCATACAGTCTGTCTCAGAAAGGTAATGAACATCAAATGGCAAGACAAGATCCCGCCATTCTTGACAGAGCTGGTATCCCTAGCATCGATACTATTCTGATGCAGTCACAGATTTGCTGGGCAGGTCATGTAGTCTGCATGCCAGACCATCGACTGCCAAAGATACTCTTGTATGGTGAGATGCAGAAGGGTAAACGCTCCCATGGTGGCCAAAAGAAGCGCTTCAAAGACACATTTAAGACTTCATTGAAAACCTTTGACATAAACCCTGACACATGGGAAGCTGCTGCGCAAGACTGAACCGCTTGGCGCACATCTCTTTGTAAAGGTGCAGCGGCATGCAAATCATCCAGAAGAGCAGCAGCGGAACAGCAGAGACAAGCTAGAAAAGACCGTGTAATAAAATCTTCCAAGAAGCAAACATTCCCTGCCCACACTGTCCGAGATCTTTCCAGGCCCGCATCGGGCTCATCAGTCACCTTCGTACCCATAGACTAACCTAACATATTCCTAATAATTGGATGAACAGAGTGGTCTTCATCACCCATGATGGACGAACAACAGTACAATGTGTCATAACAAGGAAAATAAAGTCCTGAGTGATTTTAAAACAATGTAATTTATTTTTTTTAAATAATTTATTAAATTGTTTGAAATTGAACGATTAATCTTTTGATTAAAGAAATTTAATTCATCGATTAAGATTTTAAAAATCAATTGCAGCCCTAATATAAATATATTAAGTACTGTGTCTAACCTACCACTAATTTTTTTTTTCCCCACTAGACATTTTTTGTTTTCCGAGTGAACACAAATAACGAACGTTTTGTTTACTTACTTATAGATAAGCATTATGAACAATTTTCCTGTGTAGATTCCTCAGCAAAAGAGAAGTTGGCATGACGATGCCTGTATACCGCTCCACCTATGTCCCAGTCTTAACGTATGGATACGAGTCATAGGCAATGACTACAATCCACAAAAGCCAGATCCAAACCTCAGAAATGAGGTATGTAAGGAAGGTGGTTGAAGTAACAAGAAGAGACATGGTCCGCAACCAGACGATACGTCAAGGCTTAAAAACCCAACCCCTGCAGACCCAAGTAGAACAGTCCCAATTAAGATGGTTTGGTCATGTCTGCAGAATGGGAGAAGTTTGGCTACCACGACAAGCATGGGAATCTAAGAGTCAGGGATCCAGACCGCCAGGACGACCTAGTCTGCTGGGAGGAAAACATTAGACAATCTTTGAAGAACTAGAATGGAACCAGGCATGGTCTGCAACCAGACGATACGTCAAGGCCTAAAAACCAAATCCCTGCAGACCCAAGTAGAACATTCCCAACTAAGATGGTTTGGTCATGTCTGCAGAATGGGAGAAGATCGGCTACCACGAGAATCTAAGAGCCAGGGATCCAGACCTCCAGAGTCCGCTGGGAGGACAACATTAGACAATCTTTGAAGGACCGAGGACTAGAATGGAACCAGGCCAGGAGGGAGACAGACGATAGGATAGTATGGCACTCTCTTTTACAAACCTCTACACCTCACGGTAGATGAGGACCAACTAAGTAAGTAAGGTCCCGGAGGAGGAAAGAAAGAACAGTATTACTGCTCCCTCTGGTATGTCGTAAGAACCGACTAACATGGTGTTGTGCATGGCATTGGCAACCATCACATTAAAAAAAAAATCTACACAAACCACCACTACAAGAGCACATGAATACTTTGGTGTAGGCTTCCTGCTGTGGTGGTTCTATAAGGAAATGATTAAAAGAGTCATTCTAATTCAAGATTTCACAGATCAGTAACTATTCTTTGTTCTTTCACACAAGTTTTAACTCTGGTGTTCCACACTCATCTTCAAGTGGTGAACTGCTTCTCACACAACTTCTATGTAGTAGTTTGTTTATACATCACGAGGTTGCCAGCCTCATGTAAGCCCGATAGCTAGAGGCAGTTAATTACAGCTGATAGCAAACACTACGAGAGGTGTAGATTACCTGTATTTTCCTCAATTACTTTGATGAGGGAAAAAACAAATACAAATCACAATCATAACTTTACTCAGCAATGTAACAGAAACACAGTGTGTAAAGGAACTTTATTAAGATTCATTTTGTAATTAAGGTAAATAAGACAAAAGCTAAATTTTTAACCGTTATGCTGAAACATTTTAAACAAATACACAGGTCTGCTGTCTCATCAGGTGAAGCCAATCTTACCAGATCCTCGACAAACATTTTTTTCTTATATTCAACACACACAATCCAGTCATGCATACACATTATTATTTTATGCAGGGATTCATAAGTTGATGAGTGAACTATGACACCATCAATGAGAGTCATCAATGAAGAAATATGTCATGAGAAACATGTGAATGTCTATACACACATTTAAGCCAAACTTTTGCAAAATATTCAAATCACCACATTCTAAGGGTGTGAAGCTCTCCATACTTCACTTACCCTTTAGTGCTTTTATTAACATGAAGGGATAATACGCTAGTCTCCATGAAATATTTCACGAATCATACACCTGGAAGCATCTATACAAATGGTTTAATGGCTACTCTACAATGTGCCCATCATTTCTGACCAACTGCACACACACACAAACCCAAGAGCTATTATGACAATGTTAAACTGGATAGCAGGATAAATACTGTTTTGTACTCTCATTATTAGATATTTATACTGTTCTTGTTCCCATAAGCACTGATTGTGTCTGGGTGAACATTATTCATATTTATTATACACAGGTTTCTATTAAAAGAATATACAAAAAAATTAAAACATCAACATGTTAAATCACACCAACTAATGTCATGAATTGTCTGTGTAATTATATCCATCTCAAACTGCACAATGAACACTGGGTACCAAAATACAGCGGGGGATACTGACATCCCAATTTATCTATGAAATATATGAATTATGTTAAGTAATTTGTATTTTACACAGAAAACCACTTCAGATAACACAGATACAAATATGAACAACATGAGACAACACTTTATTGGGGGGAACAGTAATCACAAGTGTATGGCATCATGGTAATTATGTGTTACTGTAATGTTAAAAAAATGACAGCTTGTGACAATCTATTTAATGAAATCTTGAGGACAATGAATAAGCTAAGCAACGTAATACACTGTAAAACCTAGTCCACTTCACATAATGAAAGCCTTCTGGAAAACGCTCTTATCATCTGTAAATATTACTCTCAGATGAACACACAAAAAACTGTATACAGTATTTTTTTTTATTTAACTCTGAATTCCACCCTGAAGAGTTTTTTTTTTCTTTTCTTTATAACACCTACCTAACAAACATCAACCTGAATAATGAGAACAATCACAGAGACATAGCAATATAGCAATTAAAATATTACATATCTACATTATATTATATTATCATTGTTATGTACACATTACTTTCTGAAATATGAAAGCTTGTGTTTTGTTACTCAAAATGATTTTAATCGTAATTTTGGTGTGTGTGTGTGGACGGTTGTGGACTTGACAAACACTAGAAGTATGAAGTGCTATCCAGAAGTATGAGATAATTATTAAGTATGAGGTGACAGCACATGGTATGAGAAGGTCGATTCTGTTACCAGCAATGTCACAATGGGTGCTAGTGACTTGGCCCAACAACAAAGTAGCTATCCGTCACTGAAAATTATTTTTAGGTATTGGTGGTAATACTTTCACATTCTGAAATGGGGCTTTCAGCTACTGTTTGGCTGTTAAAACTTTTAACCACATATTACCAACTCCAGTCCCAACTAAGATGGTTTGGCCATGTCTGCAGAATGGGAGAAGATCGGCTACCACGACAAGCATGGGAAACAAAGAGCCAGGGATCCAGACCTCCAGGACGACCCGGAGTCCGCTGGGAGGACAACATTAGACAATCTTTGAAGGACCGAGGACTAGAATGGAACCAGGCCAGGAAGAAGACAGCTGATAGAATGGTCTGGCGCTCTCTCTTCCAAACCTCTACACCTCACGGTAGAAGGGGAACGACTAAGTAAGTAAGTATTACCAACTCCTCTATCTGTGACTTAACATGGCTAGCAGCAGGATTTTGTCTGGTGTTGATGTATCAGCTACAGAATGTCACATCACATACTCTCTGCCTCTTTGGTTAGCTACAGAACTGATATGGAGCAACTTCTCTCGTACCACGAGTGATTAAATGTCCCTTTTCACTCCTTAAGGAGAACAGAGGATTCTAGTTTACCCCCATGCAGGAAGACTCCATGTGCTCTTCAATAACTGTTTTTGTAGCAGCTTCATTTACAAGATAGAAGTTGCTAGCCTAGAACAATCTTGCTTTATTCACCTCTTATTATATGCCTAAAATGGTAAAAACGTTAATTTTTTTTTTATTTGTAAGATCTCTGGATACCATGCTTGTCCATGAGGTCCCACTTAAACTGCACCAGTGTAGTCCACATTGCCAAGTTCCGCTTCAAGTCACTAAGTATAAATATTTATCATGATGGGCATCAGGTTCTTCACTGTACCAACATGCCCCACTTTTCAATAGCCCTATGCGTAATGAAGGTTCCTTTCCAGCTAATCTACACAGAGCCTGGTAAATTGTTCCAGGGAGCTTAATCTGCGATTGCAAAATGAGTTGCTGAACAGCTACTTGCAAGATGTATCAACAAGTAAATGTTGGCAGAGAGACAGCTATCAAATATGAGCAATACCCTATAAACAAGCTTTAAGTCTTCTCCCCCAATTAGTTTTATGACAAAGCAACGGCACGCGAAATAAGCAATTACTCTTGCAATGACAGCTGCCCCAATGTCTATGGATGATTCATCACCGGGGTGAGGGCCTGCAGCGAGCCAAGTCAATTAGTAGACACTGCTCAGATGGTAGATTTGAAGGTGTAATATGCATATCAATGCTTCTACATTACACACCTTTTACCTACTGAGAAAAAAAACCGCACATCTATAATGGTGACACAATCTAAACTGTGCAGTTACACATGAGAGTATTACAACTAAGAAAGACCTTGGTCTTTTTGTTGTTCTTGGTACTGTTTGGCACCATGGCTTATACTCAAGTCATCAAAGAATGCACAATGGGCTTAGAGACACGGAAATAAAATGTATAGTCATTCTGAGAACAACTGTCTAGGCCTACATGTAATGACATAGCCCAAACGAAAGACATCATATAGACACAGACGACATACCACCTACTGATTGATAAGCACGCGACTTTGGACAGTCAGAAAAGCTTGAAAGCACATTTGCTAACTGCAGACCTGCAGCTCCTTGTGAAAGAGTACATTTCTGCAAGGCAGCTGTCAAACCATTTTCAAAGACATTTACCCAAATGAGCACACCAAAAATTCTCTTCTGCTATGTTTGAGAGATGCCATGCACAGCTAGAAAGGACAATAAAAGTGAACACTGGTCACACAAGTGAAACAAAAATTCATTCACCTACATAAAATACAGCTGAGATGTTACTCCAGAAAAATGTATAAAGCCACAGACTGAGGTATTATGATAGTTAGGGGGCATGATATGTAACTGGATTGTATATTACAACACACAAGATAACGGTCAGTAGGTATGAGATTGCTCACCGAGGACTTAACTCTTAGTATACGAGCGGCCTTCTAGAGAGGCCGATGATCGATCCCCGTCAATAGCGAAAATTTATAGCTGAACGCATGTTTAAAACCACTGAACAATTTAGTTACGTGCATGATATAGGGGTTTCATTTCTTCACATTTTGATATATCACACTTATGTTATTTTTATAAATAAATTATTTATTGCAAAATCTGTAATGGTAGTCATGAAAGGCCGCTCGTATACTAAGAGTTAAATTATAAACTTTAAGAAGATGGCTATTACATTAGAGATCTGGGAGTTAAGATGGATAGGTTTAGATAAGAGAAGGCAAGCATGAAAAATTTGATGCAGCACGGCTAAATTATGTTCTAAATAACCAGACCAGTGTACGCCACAAATATTCTGTATTTATAACCATCACTTCTACATAAACTGTTGCTGTATTAATACATGGGCAGTCAAGCTTCTGCAGGTGACAGATTTATTGCTCTCATATTTTGCTTGACTTGGCTTTAAGTGAAAAACGAAGAACATAAGTTTTATAGCAAAGTACTATTACCTCTACTGCCAGCTAATTACAATGGCACACATGAACATTTCTATGCACAAGCAATTATTTTGGCAGCAGTAAAAAATAATTTGAAAAGAAATCTAAATAAGCAATATAAATTCAACAGATATTGTGCAAACTGCTATATCTGTCACAACCATAATGTAATGTCAAAACCAAAATAAAAAGTCTGGGTGCTGTCAGTATAGTCAGTTGTCAATGTCATCTCTCTCAATGAAGAACTATTTAACAACTGGCATGTATTTTTTATTCTTTGAAAAATTTGCAGAAAAATATTCACATTACACATGGAAATCACAGATACATTTTTTCCCTTTTAGAATGGGTTCTATCCAGAAGGAATTTTATCAGAGCAACAGATAAAAAGTTCTGTCTGAACCACATTTATTCTTGATGAACACAGTATTTCAGCCAGTGCTAAATTCCTTTTGTGACATGTTATTCTAAAGCATATTTAATGGGTTCATTGTATATCATATACCTTCTCACTGTTTTTTGGTCATTTACTGCCTACATATATGTTGGCTATCTGAAGCCGACCAACAAAAAACTGTCATCTTATCTGGCAGTAGTGGTAGTTTGAGCATTAAAAATACCTCATGTCTGAATGCTGGCTAATATAATGTAACCAGCTGACCCTGAGATTACTGTAGTAGATATGTCTGCTTCTTCAGCTTTAGCTGACAGGTCAGAATTGCCCTCTGGTTTTTACTTTAGTCCTAGAGTAAATTTTCATGCTGCCATGTTCATGAGACAACACAGAGGTGTCATTTCTCACACGTTATTTGCCACTCCTGTTTGAGAGTATCAGTGTTCTCTGTACCGAATTGGCCAGTAAGAGGAAGATAAGAGGCTATCTCTGGACACTTGATAGTTACATCATTCATCCTCAGGGTCATTCTCTCTTAACACAGCAATAGCATCCTTCACTGCATGGTAGATGATGTTCTTCACCTTTTAAGATTAGATTATCAAAGAGAATGTTCATTAAATATAAAGATTTATTCAGTAACATCATCATTAACCTTCAGCTCCCTGAGGAGCACAGGCCTTCAACTTACCCACACCAACTTCTCATGTCCTATGCCATCCACTCAAAATCTCTCCATGTCTGCTTTATCCTTTTCACTTGTCTCCAGTTCTCTTTTCCATGTGTTTTTCAATATCCCTGTCTGTCTGTTTTACTATGAGGATTCCAGAAAAAGGACTGTCTTGCACTGTTATTAACAGGTTTCCCCAATGTGTGTCCTTTCCAATGCTAGCGTCTTCTTAAGGCTTGAGTGATTAAATTATTTGCTTTAGTTGGCTTTTCCATATAGAGTAGAGTAAATTACAGTGACAGGAATGTGCTCATCAACATTATGCTACGTATGGAATAGAGAGCAAATGAATCAAATAATGATATACTCTCATCTCACCTGTAGCTTATCTTCGTGGTTGGAGTGTGTTTCTGACAGCTGGCGAAATTCCTGTGTCAGACGGAAACAGTGATTCAGGTGCTCTGGAGACACAAAGTCTTCTGCAACTTTAACACAACTGTGCAGATTCCGTACCTACATTTAAGACACAAAAAGGTAGGGGGTAATGTTTAGTTGTTTTATGTGAGAAATTACTAAACTACAATAATGTCCTTATGACTGTGCTATAACAATCACTAGCTCAGCTCCTACAGCAGTTTAATCAATTTTATTCACAAAAGATAAAATGTAATACTTACTTAAATGAATGTCTGGCGTCACTGTGTCTAATCTCTAGTTCTTCTTACTATTTTTATTTACTCTCATCAGCTACTGATTATTTCTGATTTTATGAAGCTTACTTTTCTTTTCTTTCTTTCACTTAAAAAAAAAAAATTAGAACTGTTGCCTTAAGTTTCAGTAAACCTGCTTCATGATACACCTGGTTCTTGAAGTGTGAAAAAATATAGTGCATTGAGAGTTGGTATATTTTGCCAGCAAATGTTTGTCAAACTCGCTTTTTTTAACAAATTATTTGTCTTTTCTTATTTTTAAAGATGTTTTCCTTTGTATTCTGCTGTATTCATGAGTCCCTGCTCTTAGTGTCAGAAGCTATAATAAGTGATGAGGAAGTAGCAGAAATAAGAACTAAAATGTGTGATTATTGGCCTGTACATTTAAAGACATTTTTGTATGAATGCTAAAACAAGAGCTCATTTCCATTTTATCATACAAAGGTAAAGGTAGTCCCCATAGCAGGTACTGCCGTAGGGGGGTGAAGTGTAAGAGACTTCACTATACTAGGCCAGCTTCAAGAGGTGGTGTGTCTAAATTCTTTTCTTGCTGCCTTTTCCTTCCCTAATTCAAGAGCAGAGTAAGGTGCCAATTTACAGCTGGGTAGACTGGAGCATGACACCACCGGAGTTTCAAATCCAGTACCTTAGCAGTGAAAGGCCAGTGCTCTAACCAATCTGCCACTCATTTTTTATCATAAAGAAGTATATTTATTTATTTAGTAACATGGTCATGTGACCTGTGTAGTCCCGGGGGTCTCTGAGGAGACAAAGAAAGAGTAGACCTACTGCCTAATGAGTTGGTGAATGGGGCTGGCTACCTCATCATACAAAACCCACCTCTGCTTCTAGAGCACATAAATGCTTGCTACTACTGCAGTCATGGCTCCATGAGGACCAACAATGGAAAAGAAGAACAAGATCTAGTGTAGTGTTTACTAACCTGATGTGGAGCTCCAGCAGGAATGAATATGGCATCTCCCAAACACTGAACAATTGTGTAACCTTGGACCCCATACTCTCTGAGAAGCCTGTCACAAAGTTCTTTGTCTAGATACCAGCTCTGATCATGTATTGCATCATGGTCCTTCTCTATACTCTCACCTCGCTCCTTCGCAACCTGTAATTTAAAAAAATAATTCATAGTACTATTTATTATGGAACAAAGCAAACTTAATGACTCCAGCTTCCACCAACCACTTACTTACTTAGTCGTTCCTCTTCTACCGTGAGGTGTAGAGGTTTGTAAAAGAGAGCGCCATACTATTCCACCAACCACCATTATTCAAATTACAGTCTTGTACTACTTGTTCGTTAATATGACATTTTGTGTGTGACCTGGAGTTTGGATGCAGCACTATTCTGAGGTTATCCAGGTCTGTATTATTTTGGCATTTCAACGCTGCAATTATTGACTTTGCATCGGTAAAGAAGGCAACTTGTCTCTGTGTGCTTTCCTCTGTCATTATAACCTCTGCTAAAGTTTTCAAGGCCTCTGCCTCTGCTCTGAAGTTGCTTGAGAACTGTCTTGTTGCCACTGACAGCTTTTTTTGTGCACCAGTGCTTAAGGTCAGAAAGACACCACCACCTCCATTTCTGTTACATTTGTTGCTGATCCATCAGTGTATGCATGGGTCCAGGTGTTGCATGGGTAATGTTTCTCTGTGTATTTTGTCGCCATGGATTTTCTCTCTGTTGCAGTCTGGCTTTTTTTTTCTTCAATTCTAGGAATGTTTTCTATCATTTCAGGGAAACGACGTTGTTTCCAAACTGGAAGCTTGTGTGCAGTGCAGATGGGTTTAATAGCTGATATTGCATTTATGGAAACTTCTCTCATATGTGGTTTGGTTGATTCTACAAAGTTGCTTTGTTTGAGTCTTTGCCTTCTAAGAGCATTAATTCTAAGGCACATTGGATGGTCTGTTAGTCTCTTGAATTTTTCAGCTTGTTGCTGAGCCCTGCTGTCTCTTCTATCCTTTGGCTGGAGGTATGTAATCTTTTTTAGTTGTTCTATAGGTGTTGTCTTCATGCCGCCCATTATAATTCTCATTGCTTGTTTTGTAAGTCTGCTGATTTGATTGAAGTTTGACTTAGTTGCTGTTGCCCACGCTGCAATGCCATTTCTCTAGGACTGGTCTCACTCACCCTGTGTATAACGTCTTTAGCACTCTCTCATCTGCACCCCAAGTTGTTCCAGCAAGTTTTTTCATGCTTGCCATTCTTTGCTTTGCTCTCATTCGGTTTCTGTCAACTTGTTTATTTCCTAGTCAGACGGCGATCAAAAGTAATGCCTAGGTAGTTTCGAATGTCATTTAAATGTAGTCTTTCTCTGTTTAGCACTAGTTTGGAGAAAGTGCAGTAATTCAGGAAAAGCAACCTTTAAGTGCACCTCTTTAATTACCCACTAAAACAAAAAGTCTTAGCCTACTATTAACTAACAGGCAGTTAACTTTCCACATCAAAATAAAAACAATCTGCTGACACCAATTCTGTCTACATGTTGTGTAAAAATACTGATTAAACAACTGGCTATTTCACATTAACTGACCTTATTGAGGAAGTCCCTAATTTTGTCTGCATCATGGGCATCATAGATATGCCACAGTGCCCCTGGAATCTCATGCACTTCCCTCACACGTCTTTTGGTGATGCTGTCACAGACAGCGTCATCTATTGCTTTCACGGCAGCTATCATTAAATAAATTACGAACACAGTTAGTAATATCTGGATTATTAGGGAAAGAAAAATACAAAGAAGGTAACAATAGTCTTATGAACAATGAAAGTTAATTTAGAAAAACATAATAATAGATATTCCTTCTTAATTAGATGTAATTATACTTTACCAAGAAAGACAAACATCTAAAAAATATCCTGAAACAATTATCTTCCATTCATCTCATTAATCATCAAGTGTTATGGGATCATGTCTTGAATCTGGGGGTAATTTCAATGTCCTTCTAATCCATGCAGTTAGATAATTGAGGCGTCTGTCTTCCCTTTCTTCTTCTTCTTGAGCTGAATTTACTAGATTTGCTAGGCTCTCTCATTTTTCCTTTCTCATGATGTATATAAAACTGCGAATCTCCGAACCATATCTTGTTTCTCTAAGCATGTCCTACTCTGCTCACCAATGGTTGCATTCTTCTAAAGAACAACACCATGCTTATCTGTAATTGTTCTTCTATTTGTTTCCTTATTGTCAAGATCTTACAAGCATAAATCCAGGCTTTATTTCCTTAATTAGCCTCCAACAAGTTGACAATAAGTATTCCTACCCTGTGCCATCAGTTCAAGTTTTCTTGATCCCATTTAAATTTGTTTCATTTTCCTGCTCTATGTGCTGGTTAGTCTCCCTTTATATCTTTGACTCTAGGGATTCCATAAGAAGAGTTGCCTTGTGATACAATCAACTAGTTTCCTCTGTGTGTAAAGCTGTGATCTCTCATCAAGTATTCTCATTCTGCAGTGCATCTGCTAACTGTAACGGGACAGATCGAGGTCTTTGGCTAAAGTCGGATGTGTCGACCGAAAGGTGCAGATATCACAGCTACGTTGTAAACAGACACAACGCAACCACCGTCCTTTTCAGGGCGAACGAAGAAGAAGAAGAATGTTGAGCTTTTTTATCAGGCCACTGAAATATATTTCTGTTGGTTGACGTTTTTGTAATTGAATCTACAGCAAGTAAGAAGAAAATCATAACAGGCATCGCGGAGGCATGCCAGTTATTATTTCATAGGGTTCTGTAAGCTATCCTGCATGAGAAATTCTGCACTTCATGTCTTCTTATGTTGTCCTTAGGATTATTAACTTATGGGGGATTCCTTAGTGCATCACCAGTTTCCAAAGTAATTGTTGAAGGCCTTTCTATGGCCACAAATCCAATGCAAAGAGGACAGCTCAATTCGAAGCTCTGTTGCACTATTATGTCTACAGTTTACTGTTGGAGCCATATGTTTCTAATTATCGAGTCCTGATTCTTTGCCCATTCCACTAACATTTCTCCACTAGCATTATAATTTCCCAAGTCAAAGGTTCCTACAATATGTTCTTGTTAGTTATCTCCTTTGGCACTGGTGTTTCTCGTTATGATGATCGTTTCTGGTGATTTTCTTGTTTTTGGCATTATCTAGGCTGCTGTAGCTCATTAATTTTTTCCCCCCTGCTGACCATTGCGTGAATGATGTCGAAATTAAAAGGTTTTAATTTTAGTCTGAGTAATAAAGTGGTGGCTCCATGCTCCATAAGAAGTGAAAAGGGAAAGTAAAGGAATAACATTTCATTTACAGATTAAATCCTTTACAAATCATGGATTAAGTTAAAATCAAAATCTAACAAGCAGACTAACACAAACTGAAATATAACATATTAATTAAATCAATCTTTGGACTGTGTCAGATCACACAATAGGATTAAAAATAAAGAGAATGAGGCTCATACAATGCCATAAATAACACACTCTGGAATAAAACATACTCGTGAAGTGCAGTCCCAATTACATTATGAGAATAGACTAAATTCTGTCAAACGATAATAGAAATCCTTAAATACCAAACCTACCTTCTTCTTGAGCCTTTCTACCTCCAGGTCCATCCCCAGGAATACCAACATAAACCATTACGTTCACAGCATCAGATATATCCAGATGTAAGTTTGTTGTGCCCTCTTTTGGAAAGTGAGAAGACCCATAGGCATTGTACATTTTAGGTCCAAGATCAGGACGAACAAGAAAGTCAGGAAGGCGCGAGGCAAGGTTGAGTTTTCCATTTCTCTGAGTGTACTCTGGCAATGGTAGTGCATTCATCAGGTCTTGAAATCTTGAGGGTAGCAACTCACTGAAATCATCACCCGGTGGCCAGTCCTTCAGCTTGAGCAGCATAGGTGCATTATAGATGTCTCTGGGCCTATCTAATTACGGAAACAATTTCATTCAATCTATTGCAGAAACTATCAGATTTGCAGTGGAAAATAACTAAACAAGGTTTATTTAATTACAATTTCATAAGTCAACAGTCTCAATATGAATTATGATTTTATTTGTACAAAAAATGTACTTGTACTGAGAATCTTATTACACAAAATGAAGGTGGTTTAACACTTAAAACTGAACTTAACCATTACACATAACAAAGCACTGTAATTCAATTCATTCAAACACATCTAATGAACCCAAATGTAATGGTGCAAGGCACACTGGTCTGAATAGTTATTAATGCACTACAAGAGAAAACAGCAATGAAACAAAGATCAAACTAAAATAGCAACGCTCAGTAACAAAAATGAAAATATGATACAGTAAATCCTACTGCACTGCAAAGTTCCCAGAGATGAAGATCGTGACATGCTCAGTATTTTAGGATAAACAGTACAACGTAAACAACGGTGGAAAGATAACCCTTCAGGGCAAGTGAAAACAATAACAAAAATCACACTATCAAGTGAATACACACAATACAGACTGAGATATCTTAATCTAGCTAAAAATTAAAAATACTTGTGCATCTGCTTGTGACATCAATAAAACTGTCACGATACACCTGCTAACCTCTTATACAGGTATACCTCGGAGATATTGCGGGTTCGGTTCCAGACCATCGCAATAAAGCGGGTCATACCCATTATTTTGGCTTCCCAGTGCATATAAAAGCCTAAAATCATGTTTACACTATGTCTATTAAGTCTGCAATAGCGCTAGCTCTTAAAAAAAAATAGTACTGTAAAATTAAAAATACTTTATTGCTAAAAAAATGTTAATCTTCATCATCTGAGCCAAAATCTATCGGGAAGAAGAAGGCACATTCTAATGAACATAAATAATTTGAAAAAAAAAGCGCAATATCTGCGAAGCGCGATAAAGCAAGGTATACCTGTAATAGTAAAATCCTATTAATGAAAAACACTAAACACATGACCATTATAATGACCAATCTAAGGCTATCTAGTCCTATCTTCTCCTGATGGAGTTAGCAGCCAGTCCCTCCTTACAGAAAGCCTACATGTGCTCTTACAGTTGTGGTTTCTGTAGCAATATGTTTTACAAAATGAGGTTGTGTCCCATGCACCTTATATTAGTCACCTCTTACAACATCCTTATTCTTTCGTCTCCTCAGTGACCCCTGGGAACTACACAGGGCTATCAAGCCCTAGGGTGACATTCAAAACCTTTGTCTTCTGATTAATGTATGAAAAAAAGAGAAGCTGAAAACTTACTTCCTAGACTTTCAAAACCTTCCCAGAAATCACCCATGGTATGGCCAATGATGACGTCTCCAGTTCGGCAGTTGACAACTTCATTTTCGATGTTACCAAATTCCTTAATGAACAACTCTGGCTTCCACAGGTTGATATTCATTTTCTTATTAGCACAAGACACTAATACTGGCTGTAATAAGATTAAACAAAGAGTAGTAAGTTAAAAAAAAAAAATAATTAAAAAAAAATTGCGGTGTACACATTTTATCCGAAAATTTATAAATGCTGTCAATATTACAAGTATCTCCCTGGCACCATCTAATTCAAAATTCTTTCTAGATTCCCCAATTTGTTTCTATACTAAATGGTACTATGGTGACACAGACATTCTAACAAGTCATTTAGATAGTCATCTTTCATTCATCAGTGCTTCATTTTTTTTTTAAAAGTACAAGATTATGACAGTTTCGCTGCTGGTAAATTCAAAAAAATTATGTCTGAAAAAAACCCTATACACAAACTTTCACCTTTTTCACTCACATGTAGCTGTATCTTTCAGATTTACTTAAGTTGAATTAACATTTCATATGCCTCATGGCTGATGTCATCAAAGCATGTAAGGAGAGGACAAGAAAGTATTCAGTGGGGTACTGGAAGATGAGACAGTTCTGTATTTCAGAGCTGGCATTTGTCGATGATGTTGCCCTGATTGCTAATTCAGAGGCACATCTTCAACCCAACCTGCAAGTCTGGAGGGAAGAGCTGGAAAAGAGAGGGATGGTCATCAGCAGCTCCAAAACAAAAACCATGGTGATGTCACGAGAGGGAAGAAAGTATCAGATTATGCTGGGAGAACAGGTCCTGTGGAGCAGTTAACCACTTTAAATACCATGGAGCTGTCATAGACTGGAAGGGAGGCATCTTCCTAATTCATCTACTTCAGCACATTTGAGCAAATGTCAAGGAAAACATAAGGTATATGCATTTGAAAAAACAAAACAAAGTGACAATTTTACCTGTCCTCTTTTCCACTGCTCCTGAAAGATCTGCAGATTACCCTTGTGATGTCCATCATGCAGGCGTAGTAACCGTCCATCACAAAGCCATGAGTGTGGGACATCTGGGTACAACACACTTGTCTCCGTTAAGTTGTGAACCATGATGGGCAGCTCTCGTTTCCAACCACCAAGTCGGGGATTGTAATGTAGAAACTTGAATGGGGCACCACCATCTGTGCAGCTTTTCTCCACAACTGACTGTATGATGTCATCAAGTGTGCTAAATGCACTGCCTTTCTTAATTTTTTTATCATTTGTAACCTTGGGCTGGAAAAGTTAAGATAAACAAGTCCTCACATTATGTCATGGATCTTCAACACATAAGACAGTGATAATGAAACATTTCCATCAGTTAAGCACAAAATTGCTGTTTTAAAGAATAAATTTTGAGATGCTGTTATGATCTGTTCCTAGCTCGGTGGGCCCATGGTTCGATCCCCAGTTGAGGTGGGATTTTTTAGACCGCAAACGGCTATGGAGTCGACCCAGCCTCATGAATTGGGTACCAGAACAACTCTGGGAAGGTTAAGGCGGCCGGCGTGATGCTGACCACATTACCCCTAGTGTGCCGATGGTCAAGTAAATACGGGCCTAACACCATATTCCCAATATGCCTCAATAGGCATGTGACGAGATCCTTTACCCCCTTTTTTTATGCTGTCTGTAACAAAACACAAAATGTCATTTTTCGAGACCAGAAGGTCTTTTATATTTGGACATGCGCCCTAATATAACCGACTAGGTTGAACAGGATGCGCCTCGCCAAAACGAGGCAAAATTTTATTTTAAAATAAAACAAGGTATTCATTTACTATGCTATATGAAAAAAAAATAATACTACAATCTGCAACAAACCCAGGGTTTCACAGACTGCAATGCATAAAAGATTAACTATTCCTAACAAAATTACAATTGTGATCTAATATTAAGAATACTTGGGTTTTTCGGCATAAAGGGTTTAAGCATAAATAAGTACATGTGTACAATGTACTACAGCATATCTGAAAACAGCACAACAAATTTAGCACAAATTCTGCCTTCCAAATGAAGGTTGCTGTGTTAGTTCATATTTATTTGTTGCACACAAATAACTCAGGAGATAGCACCACAAATCTTTAGTGGATGAAACTGGAGACAGACATGAAAAGAAAACCTTGAACACATGACAGGAAGGCTTGGCATGAATATATTTCTAAGATCTATGCTCCTAGAGAGTTGAAGAAGGGTAATGATGATGACTAAATAAAACATTATTATACAGAAATGCAGGTTTGTGGAGATGAAATCTAAGGGGCTCTGGTTATGAAATTGTCTTAAGAGAAGCACACTGAAACATTTCTTGCAACCAAGTTGTTCTAATTTTGGCATTCCTCTTAGCTACTGCTCCTTAATTTACATTATCTGTTACTCTGATAAGAAACTCCTCAGTTACATGCTGTCAATCTGTTATGTTTACCATCTGTTGAAAATACCACACCTGTAATTTTTTGCCTACACTGAAATCCTCTCAAGTTGCTCACTGGTTGTCTGTGTCTGATTTTTTATTCATAAGAGTGAATATTTCACCCAGATCTAGGCCAACATGTTTTTTGGAGTGTTCTGAAATTCAGAATGCTAGATAACAGGTTGCCCTAGATATATTGATTCAGAAATCTACATCATGAGATCAGTTCTAACAGGTATAGATTTTTCTCTTGCATATTCATGTTTATCATACAAGAAAAGATTCTTTAGTGTATCTTTGGAAGATGTTTTATTTGTAATTACATCACTATATATTCTCTGTAACTAATATTTAATAATTCCCCCCCCCCCCATACATTTGGACATGTGAAATAAAAAAAAGAATCCTAACCTTCCCAGCAGTTTTTGTGAGCAATTCTCGCAATGTTGAGCAGCCAGATTTTTTGTCAGAATCCTCTAAGAACTCATCTCCAGGTATCTTGTCCAGCTTTCTCTTCACATCTGACCTGTCTCTATCAGAATTAGGTTCCATGGATGCAACTTCAGCCAAAATGCTCAATGGTGACGATGTGGTGTCTGGGTTGTAAGTATCTAAATTCTTCAATGGATTAGATTCCTGATGTTTCCTTGATTTTGAATTCTTATTTCCATTTTCTTCTGAACCAAAGCCATTGGGAAGTTTACGAGTGTTAACAGCATTCAGAATTTGCTGAATGAGAAGAAAAAAGAGTAATGTATGAGTAGAATATATGCTTCAACTAAAGTAAAACTTTAGATAACACAGAAGCAAAATAAATACATAGAATAAGACTTAATACAATATAAGTTAGTGCACTGCCCTTTGAAATACAAATAAAAACTTTAGATTCTGTAGAATCTTCATTCTTTGCATATATGTTCCATCCTTAAACATGATGTATCCTCACTATCAGTAACATTAATTACAGCACATCTGATTTAGATTTTGAAACAATAATTAACATATTTTTTCACTTTTAATTTGGATAAAATTGCACATCTTTACATATGTATACAACATTTCAGCTTCTCTGCTGTTGCCAAATGGTTTTGATTAAATGAACCCAAAAATAGTTATGAAAACATTTAAAATGACACCCTTCTGCATCAGAGTAATGCAGAAACATTTAACATGATTATCTCAAAACTGGACATTTCAAACTTTTCATCTTCAAATCTGAACCTCTCACCAAGCTGTTTTATTTAGTTAACTTCCTCACCATAGCAAGGTCTTCACAAGACCTTTCTTCTGATCTGAATATCTCAAAGTACCAACATGTTATACCAACTCACCTGGTTTATGCCATTCTTGGAGATGACTTTGTTTTCCATGTTATTTCCACCACATGGACAGTTTGACGGAATAGACCACTTGGCTCGGATATCATGGATCAGTCGGCCTAACTCCCACAGGGCTGTGAGGATAAAACATTACACGGTAAAATTCTATTTTCCAATGTTTATTTTCAGAATACAATTACATGCAATGAGAGCAGAAAAGATGGTCCATTAGTTTAGCTTCCCATGGTTCATTTACAGAAGCCTTAAGTCTAACATTCACAGAGAGGAGATAGAGTGGGGCTTTTTTTCAGTTTTGCATGGCTCACTTACAGAACACTGCAAAATGTCCAGAAAATGAGAGAAAAAAAAACAGCTTAAAAATTTACATTTAACATTCTGTCAGTTGTCCCTCTTAACGATCTCTGTACTTTATGTCTTCATATATATGTTTTCCTTGTCTGGTTGTAACCTCTTGGGTGACAATGTTATTATATGATTATCATTGATGTGAGCAAATAAGTGCACAATGTCATGACATATTATGAATGATGTTCCCTATACTGCAAGCTTGCACTGATCTGATGGTGCCACACAACAGTTTTCATTAGTACAGCGCATCACACATGCTTCATAAGAAATGGCAACAAGTATCACAGCTTGCTCAGTTGCATTGCTGACTAGAGGGAACATAAATTAGAACTCTCACTGATCTCTCAACATAAATCAATGCACAATGTCATCACATGATTACTATCTACTTTTGGAAAGACATCTAAGTACATAGTCTGTTATATATCTCATCTAATTTAGGTGTGCGAAGGCATATTCCATTACCCCATGTCCATAATGAACCACAAAGCCTTACTCTTTGTAAAACAAGCCAAGGCAAGGTCAATGAAAGACCATACACGTGGACAAATAACCACTAGAAATAACACAAGGAATTGGTGTTTTTGTCCAACGTGAATAATTAACTGCATTCATTTATAACCCTCCACTCCCAAAGGAGCATAGGCCTTCAACAAACACATGCCAAGTCCTCCTGTCACGTGCCATCATCTCATGATTCTTTAATTGACTTGTCCATGTTTGTTGAAGTTTTTTGTGGTTTAAATTTTTTACAGGATGGGGTAAACAGCCTGTTAAATGCAGTCGGGGATGTAATTCTCAGATTCTTGGTCTAAGGGGAGTAACTCCCTATATACTTTGGTTTAAGTCAGAAGTAGTTGTTATCCCACTTGTCTTTTATCCAAGCGGTCTAATTTTAGGACCGAGGTCTTGCAATCTGACCATATATGGCTCGAGTGGTCAGCCTTTCCTGGAATGTTTCAGATCGCCCACCTGAGCTTAACTCAGGGGACTTGCGTCTTACGCCGCATGCGCGAGAATTTGGGGCGCGGAAAGAAGCCTGTTTGTTCGGGGAGTCGAGCTGAGATTTTCAAGGGGTTAAGACGCGCAGCGTCTCCTATCTGGCTAGGCGTTTGGGGAAAGAAAGCCTCTGTGTGACAAAAGATGTCTAAGATTTACCCCCATGTGTTATTCTAAGCGCCAAGGATGGTGAGTGTTGTTTTGGTGTTTATTCGTTGGATTGCTGGCAAGGTAAAATAACTTTACACCATTTTTTCTCTCTGTTGTCAATTGACATTGTAGTGACTTTTCCTCCTGTGCGGAAAAGAGTTCACTGAAGATATTAGTATTGGAGCTCGCTCATTATACTGACATTGTATTTATTGGGTTAGAGGAAGCCCAGAGAACATTGCACATGTTAAAGCCCGCTATTCAGGCGGTATCAACTGAACAAGGACTGACATACCTGGTTTGTCTAAAGGAAAGCCACAGAGGTCATCGTATTTTAGGAACCCGCCATATTTGCGCGGCCTGCTTATGCCAGAAAATGTACCTGACTGGGTTAGTCAGAGGATATTCAAAAGAAAGTAGAGATTAGCATTGTATGCTAGTAGCCCGCTAACTTTGCGGTGTAATTTGACCAGAGAAGTACCTGACTTGCTGGGGTCAGGTGAAAGATGAACTAAGCTTATGTACTTGACTACCTGCTCCCCACGCGGGGTAGTTTTGCCGTAGCTGTACCATGGAAGGAGAATGATATGCCAGTACTATGATATGTACAAGCTACTAATGATTTATAGATGCCAGCTGCACTGAACTGTTATCCTGCTTGATGTTATTGAGTCTTGTCAACATGACTATGTATTGATGTCAGCATAACCTGTTGTCATCATGTAATAAAGTGTCGCAACGTCAACAGTCGTTTAACGCTTCCTTGACTTCATCATCGTGAGTTACTGTGATGTCTTCGTGACCTGTTTATAGTAGCCCTGTGTGGGCGGGTACATCAACATCCCTAATAACATACCAGACACATTCGGTGACCATACCATTTGTAAACAACCTCAACGATAAATTAAACTTCAACACAGCCCCATGCCCAACTCTCCTTAGTCGCTTTCTATGACATGCATGGCAGGGAACAGTGTTACTATTCTTTGCTCCCCTTTCGGGCCCCAGTAACACACGGGTGAATCAACTGCATTCTAGCAAATAAATCCCACACCACTTGTGAGGATCACTGTCTTGAAAGGAACTTACCATCACTGGGTATGATCTGTGTAAGCATCATTTCACTAGCTTTATGGGCCTGTCTATTTGAACTGCATGTCAGCCACTTATCATCACCAACAGCCCCTGAAAGCACAGCAAAACACATGTTGTAAGATAATAGAGGTGAGTAAAAGATGTTGGGACTGGACCGTACGCACAGTGAGGAAATCACCCACAAGAACATGAGATAAGAATTGGAGGCAGAATAAAAACAAAAACAAGCAGAAAACATGAGCCAATGGTGCAGGACCCGAATGTTCATTATAAACTGAGTGAAGGCCTATGCTCTCTGGGAACTGAAAGATAATAAATAAATTGTATTTGGCTGTCTTTTGTGTGTGTGTGTGTGTGTTGCTGCTGCTTGAATGGGTTCAGAACTGGCAAATTAAAGTTAATATCAATACTAGCCTCATGATTCTGTTCATTTAACCAAAAGTCACCATACTGTTCATTAATTTCCTCTCAAGAATCAAAATCTGCGCTGCTGTCAAAATTTAAACACTAAATAAAATTTAAAAAATGTTTACATATAAGTGCACAAAATGAAAATTGGTAAAACAGAAGCAAACAATAAATAATAATAGAAATTTGTATCAATATCTCTGATTAATTGTTTTCACTATATTATATTTTGTATTCTGATCTTACATCAAAAGTGGCTCTGTCAGATCTTTTGTGAGAAGTGATTCTGTCGGTTATGTTTATAGGTTACAACAAAAGTCAATACCAGTAACAAAAATGACAATGTATATGATATTTAATGCCTGACTTGTGAAATTCAAACCTATTTCTGCCTGAACTGAACAGAAAGTTACACTACAGACTTCTAAATATATGAAAATCATAGATAAATTACATTCCACTCACACAATTATTCTTCATTGCTTAAATGAAAGAACAAGCAAAGCATTTTTTTCTCCAGAACACCTTAATGATTGCACAAATGGATTCTAACACGTTGTCCTGCTATCATGAAATTCCTAAAGTTAACTGTTTACTCATACACACGACATCATTAGTCAAAACAAGACAGAAAAAGCAATAACCTTGTTTAGATACTCTAGAAATGAAATAACTTACTTTTGCCTTCCTTTAAACGGACCTTGTAGCAGTCAAGACAGACTACAAAGCCACATTTATGGCACACCCAGTGCATATTGAACAATGTGGTGTCACAAACATCACACATTTCTCGCACTCCCATTACAGCTCGTTTCCATACAATTTTCACTGAAAAATAATACATAATATTCATTAATTCAATTGTACACATCTATAAAATTGCTTTTCAAATGACGACTGACCTGATTTACACATTTATTTTCCTATTGATGTTTGAAATAAAAAAGAAAAGTAATATAACTAATTGGAGTTTTTTGCTTTCCCCTTTCCAATTAGTGTTAAAAGCACACTGTGTTATCTAACAAGTGTTCACGTTTCTAATACATCACCTAATGTAAGTGAACACACCCTTCAGCCAACAAAATCTGTAGCACTGACTATTAAAATAGTAGTTTACATGTATAAGTCCATGCCCAATGTGATGTTCAGTCAAAATTAGTTCTTATGGGGAAAATATGGTTACATAAAAGTTGACATAATTGTCAATGTTTTAGCAAAGATATTTCCACTTTGTAAAGGTAACAATAACAACAAATGTTATGTGAACACTTTATAATAAGTAGCTGTAAAAAAATTATTTGCACATCATTCTTCTTCTTCTTCTTCCTCGTTCGCCCTGAAAAGGACGGTGGTTGCGTTGTGTCTGTTTACGCCGTAGCTGTGATATCTGCACCTTTCGGTCGACACATCCGACTTCAGCATGGCATTTTTTAGGGACTGGGTTTGCCTTCCCATTGCGATCCGTACTCGCTCAGCCAGACTGCACTGCTGCAGACTGTTTCCAGGACCACCACGTGGAGGTGGAGTACCGTCTTAGTCAGCTCTGGTTCGCTGACTCTGATGCAAGCAGTCAAGCTATGGGTCGCTGACTGCATTCACTATTGCTGCATCTTTGGGTCCCGCACATCATTCAGGAAATTAGAAATAACACCAAATCTGGTTAGATGAATCTTCAATACTTCTTTTAAACAGTGAAGAATGAATGGAACTAAGATGATGAAAAAACATCAAAGCTGATCTGTCTCTTAGTGCACAGTTAAGTGTGTTTCAAAGATACCCATCTCTCAGGAAATTATAAAAAATGGTAAGATTTCAATTTTGTACTCCTCTTTCTCAATGTTCATGTTTCTTGTACTGATCCCATGAAATCATCATGAGCACCGAATTAAGTCAGATTCTTTACAACAAAATGTGAGACTTAACTAAAGTATTTTTTTAAATATGAGCTACTCACAACTACCTTACCACCTAAAGCACTTTTTTCTTTGACCTTGTCAAAATTTCATAATTTTTACGCCGAATAAGGCGGAGTTTCTCAAAATTCCATAATATTTATGCAAAACTGGGCTCTGACACACTTGACCCATTAACAATGCAGCCATCCTTCCATTGGAGTTACGTAAGACAAGCCTAGCTTGTCCCATATTAACAATAAAAAAAAAATACTTTGCCTTGCCAAACAACGATCTTTTCTGTTGTAAGATTTTCTTGTGATCGTTTCTCATCTCCACTACAGGTGGCTTACTTCTACTATTATAACTTACCATTATCCCCCACCCAGGATTTGGCCTCCTTCTCTTGCTCCACAAGTTCACAGAATTTATCTCCAACTTTAGCAATGATGAACTTTGAGTTATCTACATCTAGCGCTGGATCTTGCACTGAATGAGGAATCAATTTAAACTCAAGTGTTATTACACAACACATTCATATCAATAATTTAAAACAAGAATACAATCTCACTGACAAAGGAATTTTATGGATGTAACAACAATACTTTGAACAAGGTCAGATTATATCTACATATTTTTATCCACTAGAGATCTAAGTGAAAAAATGTAGTCAGCTTTATTTATAACTTCTAAGACTCAGCTGGTATATTATTTTCTTCTTCGGCCGTTAGTTCTCAATTATCTATCTATATTATAATGCTGGAAGTCCATCTCAGGTTTCTCTCACAATCAAACAGTTTATCCCTCAACTGGAGGTTGGAGAAGGCTATGCTGCTCCTCTCATGGAGTTGCCAGTTTTGAAGTACATGTTCTACTACTGTTTGTCCTCCCCATATGTCTTATCTGATTTTCAGTTTGTTGAACAGATGGTATCAAGAGTCTGCAATGGCTGGTTCTTAGGCTGAAAATTATAACTTATCTTTTTCCCCTCACAAATTCCTATTATTTAGTTAGTAGATTTATTTACTCCCATTTTTTAACTTAGAAACTTATAGCAGAACATAAGCGCCAGAATAAGGAAAACTTATATCTAAATCACAGATCTCATGGATTACATTAGAAAATACAAACCTTCCACTGCCTGCCCCATAACATCCCTAATTATTCATCTTTTCAACAGTGGTGCTATCTGTTTTTCTCAATTAACACCTCCCCTTCCCCACAATGTTTACAAGAGTGGCAGAGGGTGAAACTATGATATCTCCACTGTCAGAATATTACCATGTAGACAAGGAGTGTTACACATTAGAGATGGGCAAATCGACACACTCTGCTGTATCGAGACATTCGGCAGTGATTTAAACTGTATCGACACACTGTTTCGACACAACGGCCCTTTTGCTTGTGGCGGGACAAGTCTCTAGCAATAGACAGTATACATGAAGTGTGTGAGACAATCTCCGCCGTTTTTCTTGCGCGGTATTGACGTGCTATCTGCTTCGACTATCGTGTGTGAAAATCTATGTCGTTTCGTGTGACCACAATTCAATATTTTTACACAAGTCTTCATTATGATGAAATAAAACGGAGATATGATGATAGCTGCAGTATATGTGAAAATAATAAAAAAAACAACAATAATAATAACAGTAATAATAACACATATCAAACTAGAGTAAGCTAGTTTTGGTAGACAATGATTCAAATTCACACCGAGTACACAGATATCAGCAGAGCTAATAAAGTGTCCATTATAAAAAAAAATTATGACTTGTTTGATGTTTCATACTATCTATGAACGCCTAATGTACCGGACGCTTGACTCAAATTTGACAAGGCCCACAGAAGGTGAGACAGTGTGCCTCTTTGTAAAACAGCGAGGCAGACAGGAACTAAACTGTTTCGGAACAAGAAGCAGGCTGTGTTTCGAATCTGTCGGACTCAGCGCTGTTTTGAAGCATTGTTTCGACACACACACACACACACAGTAGCCATCTCTATTATACATTACCATTTTTATTACAGCAGTATATTCGGGGTCTTTATTCTGGGATAACTGCCATCAATGGTACCTATACCTTGTAGCGGTATGGTAGCTTGCGTACCCTGACAATCCCCAGAGCTATGCCAGTGGGAGTTTTACTCCTGGTAGGTTCAACCAAGCTGGACTGGTCTGTGTGGGTAGGGGTCAGACAAAAGCTGGTACCCTGGTCCTCCAGGTTGGGGGTTTTAGCATAGGGCTGACACCCCTGTCTGTGTAAAAAAAACAATGAAGTTACGGAAACAACAATAAATGAACAAACTTTGCTGCGGGATGGAAATTCGGAGTCTGTGGCTCGTATGACTGTCAGTGGTGAAAGCCGAAAGGAAGCCACTGACATGAAAACGGATGTCCTGACCGCAAAACAGGATACAAGAATAGGTTTTTGGAATGTCAGGACAATGTACGAGACAGGTAAACTAAGACAGGTCACGGCAGAAATGAGAAACTATAGGTTACACATTCTAGGGATAAGCGAGAGCAGATGGACAGGGGCAGGAAAAGTTAAAACGGCAACAGGAGAAACAGTACTTTACTCTGGAAGAGAGGATGGACAGCACAATGAAGGCGTAGCCATTATTCTACAGAAAGGAATAGAAAGGACATTACTGGAATGGAAACCCATCAACAACAGACTAAGATTAAGATTGAGAGGGAGATTCACCAACACTACAATAATACAATGCTATGCACCAACGAATGATAGCGATGAGGAGGTCAAGGATGAATTCTATCAACAACTGCAGAAAGAAATGGAAGACACACCTAGATATGATCTTGTTATAGTAATGGGAGACCTCAATGCGAAAGTTGGTACACACAATACATATAATGATAGAACAATGGGGAAATGCGGCAGCGGAACAGCAAACGAAAATGGGGATAAACTAAAAAGTTTCTGTAGCATTAACAACCTGGTCATTGGAGGAACACTCTTCCCACATAAAGAAATTCACAAATTAACATGGGAATCACCAAATGGTCGGGACAGAAACCAGATAGACCACATCATGGTTAACGGTAGATGGAGACATGCAGTACAAGATGTGAAGGTAAGAAGAGGTGCAGATGTGGGAAGTGATCACCATTTAGTAGTAGCAAAACTGAAAGTAAAACTAAGAAGGGCTGCACCAACTGTAACTACACAGAAAAGGTTTGACATCAGCAAACTGAAGGACTCCCTTACCAGAAAAGCTTTTGCGACCGACATAAAGAAACGATATCAATTTGCCAAAAGTCAGGAAAAGACATTGACTGATGATATAGACCAGAATTTCAACACCATTTCAACAATATACAAAGAAAGCAGCAAATCATGCTTGGGATTCCAGGAAAGGAAGAAGCAAGACTGGATAACACCAGAAACATTAAACACCATAACGATGAGAAAGGAAATGAAAAGAAAGAAAACAGAAGCGAAGTCCCCCAGGTTAAAGCAACTATATAGCGAACAGTACAGTCAGCTGGACAAGGAAGTTAAACGCCAAACCCTAACCAACAAAAGGAATTTCCTAGACGATCTTGCAAGACAGGCAGAGGAGGCAGCACTGAGAAATGAACAAAGCACAGTATACAAAATAACTAAATTCATCAGCGGAAAACGAGGTGCAAACAATATTACATTAGTAAGAGATAAGCAAGGTAATCTCATCACGACAGCAGAGGGACAGGAAACAAGATGGGCAGAGCACTTCAGAGAAACTCTGAACAAGGAACCACGAGAGACACAATTGAATGTTCCTGAAGCTGAAAACGATCTAGATGTGAATACAGACATTCCACGAAAAGAAAAAAATCGTCACAGCAATCAAAGGGTTAAAGAACAGCAAAGCTCCGGGCCATGATAACTTAAATGCAGAGCTATTTAAGACAGACCCTGAGCTAGCAGCAGAACTATTAGAACCACTATTTGCACAAGTCTGGAAAACGGGGACAACACCATCAGAGTGGAACAAAGGAATAACTGTCAAATTGCCCAAGAAGGGAGATCTTGCAGACTGCAATAATTGGAGAGGAATCACTCTTCTCTCAGTTCCCAGCAAAATACTAGGCAGGATAATTATACAGAGAATTTCAAAGACAGTAGACTGTCGCATGTTACTCATTGCCTAGTTAAATGTTTGAAGACCGAAAAGTGGGACACCAGTGTTCTGGCCTGAACAAAGGAATGCAGGGGTATTTTCCTGTGTGTATCTAGGGCAGCCAATCAGAGAAGGGGTTTCCCACGGACAGATTTAACGACTTCGGCGAGTGTATAAGGAAGAAAAATCGTCCGAAATCATGGTTAGAATTAGACATCGGGAAGGAGAACGGAATGACAGACAAGGATGAGAATGGTCTCCTTTTGACGGGAATATCTTCATTTATGTATAGGTACAAGGAAATCAGAAGGGAGTAAGTAGTTGTGAAGAATTTCGCAAGAATAGTGTCCGTGCATTGAGAAATCCTGTGTTTTTCCTATTTATAATTCAATATAAAATCGTTAACACGACAGATATGGGAAAACAACATATGGATATAAAGGTCAACTCACGGAGAACGGAAATATATAACTCCAAAGGCTTGAACTGGGAAAGGTGAAATGCACGAGACCAAGGTTGGAAACTCATTTAGCACAACCCCCTCGAAGTTACAACTATTTCGGGAAGTTTGCTGGAGTTGCGAGCCTTGTTTCCTATACGTCCGTTAGCTCCCTATATAAGGGTGGTCGTAAATGATTTCAAATTCACTTGTACAGCGAAGCAAGACAGAAGGACAACGGCTGGAGAGAGAGAAACGTGTCACGGCCAATATCTTGTTATTTGCAGCCAGGCAGTTCTGTTACTCCACAAAAGCCAGTCTTTACTGATCTTAATTAGATCCTGCGAGGGTATGTAAAGTTACTATGTAAAATAATACAGTAATTACAACTTTATTTCAGGATTTATTTAATCTATATGTTATGAAAGTATCATGTATATTAATGGATTACTTGGTATGATTGTTGAAGATTGGAACCCGAAATATAACCACCATGACTGAGTCCGTATCAGGGCTAGCACAATCCTTTTCAGGACTAATAACAATTTTTTCAGGACTACCAACAATCATTATCAGGGCTTATTCAATCTGTCTTCAAGTTACTGCACTTTACAGAGCTAACGTGTCAGGCAGGGGGATACTATAACCTCATACCATATATGTGTGTACATATTATTTTGTATTATTTGATTTTATAAAATGTTCCACAGTAGACACCTGTCTTGTCACTGATCCATAATCATGCATTTTCACGCATACATCTGAAAACAAATTCATCTCACCTACAATAGGAATGTGGTAATTGTTATCCACAAATAGCCACATATCCTACAATTATCTGCAGGTTCATACTTGTCAACCAAAAGTCAGAGGTCAATGATCAAGAATTGCTCAAGGATCAATGCTAATCGCCCCGGCAGTGTCTGGATTGGTAGAAGCACGACCTACTGAAGCTGTACATCTCATATGAACACTGATTAACCTAACAGATGAGTGATATTTGTGACAATCGTGCACCCAAGAAGTGATAACTGTCAAGCAGAGTTTTGTGATGACAATTTGCGTGATAAACTAGTGAAAGTAAAGTGAATAAGACAGTGAAGAAGTCTATTACCCCACTAATTGGAAGAGTCTAAAGAAATGACATTGTAACAACTGTAATTGTTTTCGCCAATTTGGTTTTGTATAAATATAAATTTTGTATCAAGTCACATACAATCACCACAATTAGATAGATGTAAATAAAGAGGATATAAATTGTATTCACCAGCTTTATTCATTCAATATAGTTGAGACTGAGTTTGGTTGAATTTTTATTAATATCACAGGTGGTCACATAGCGGAGGTGGCGCAGTAAGGTCTGACTGTTCTCTGAATATTTTCAGTCTTATATCAGAGTTGTGTGCTTTCTGTGCTTCTCTATGGAGCGGAATGCTGGAGAGTTACAGAGAAGGAAATGTCGAAATTGTCCTCTTTTCACACAACATCTTCTTCTTCTTCCGTCCTTAGCCAAAGACCGACCAAGCAGTCAGAGGCTATCACGCCTTGTGGCGTCTTAAGGGCAACAGCAGATTGATTTTCTCTGTTGTAGTTTCCCATCACGCCTAGCGGCGTCTTTAGGGCAACAACAAATAGATCCATCTGCCGCTGTTTCCGTAATCGGTGTGACAACATGCCTAAGAAAAATTCACCGAATCTTTTGCTAAATACCATCACTAACCAAGATCTGCTTACTCGTAGCAAGCAAGAGGACATGCACACCATCATAGCTGGCAGACACTGGAGCTGGGTTGGTCATGTCCTCAGAAGAGACCCCGATGCCATCACAAGAACAGCTATGCTTTGGACCCCTGAAAGAAAACGAAAGAGAGGCCGACCAAAAACAACCTGGCGGAGGACTGTAGAGGCTGAGATGCAAAGAATGAACCAGAGTTGGGGCACTGAAGGATGGCCGCCGACCGAGCAAAGTGGAATCAATTTGTTGTTGCCCTACAAGACGCCACTAGGCGTGATGGCCACTGACTGCTTTGACGGTTGGTGGCTAAGGATCAAAGAAGAAGATTCTGGGATAAGGAGATTTTATTCTCTCTTCCCCCCTCCCTTAGGTTAATGCATTTTATACATTAACTTGCTCATTATCATATGTTTATTTAGCCACTTTTCCCGTAAACACTGTTTTTTTTTTTTACCGTTTTAAAGAAATGTGCTTGTATATTATCCTGTATCCAACAAATATGACTGACAACTTTCAGTCAAACAGATCAGTGCTTCATAACAATTTGTGATTCAGGAAAGATACCACGGTCTTAGAAAATAAACTGTAGTCAGAGCAGCTGTGGTGATATATACATATAATCCAGACAAGTTGCCAAGTGCAACACCTCATCACAAATTAAACACACATAGGAAAACGCCAACTCATGTATATACATTTATATGCAGTTACAGACATTGTGCCAAATAGCACATTTAAAATTCATTTCATTCCAGGATCGCCACTACAGGGCTAAGCTTATCCAGGAACTAGAAAGTCAGATATGGTGCAAACCTCCCCCCCCCCATTTAGTAGCTGCTGCCAAGAGATGGTCTGGCAGATAAATGGTGCACTTTCACTGCCAGTTGGTAAACTGCCAGATGTTCTAGATTACCACAGCCAAGGCCTCACTTCAGCAAACAGTTAACAAGACATCAAGGGGTAAATGAGGGGCTTATCTGGCAAAAAGCAGAGTTATACCCAGGGTGCACCACACATCAGCGTGATATGTCGAATTTGAACGGAAAACTTTAAAATACCTGGCAACAAGCCAGTTTTAAATCATTTCATTACATCCGTGTGTGAACGTTTGTGAGCGAAAAATAATAATTCTGAAGCTAAAATGTTGTGCTTTATATCCATTGCTAACGTTGGTCCTTCTAAGGTTGTCTAATGTTGTCCTCCCAGCGGACTTTGGGTCGTCCTGGTGGTCTGGATTCCTGGCTCTTAGTTTCCCATGCTTGCCATGGTAGCCGATCTTCTCCCATTCTGCAGACATGGCCAAACCATCTCAGTTGGGACTGTTCTACTTGGATCTGCAAGGGTTGGGTTTTTAGACCTTGACGTATCGTCTGGTTGCAGACCATGTTTCTTCTTGTTACTTCAACAATGTTACTTCATCTGGCTTTTGTGGGTTGTAGTCATTGCCCATGACTCGCATCCATATGTCAAGACTGGGACATAGGTGGAGCGGTATACAACCATCTTCATCTTCTTACCAACTTCTCTTTTGCTGAGGAATCCTCAATATTTGGCTTGAAAAAGTCTCCCAGCTGCTGCTCTTCGGGTAGCCAACTTCTTTCATGCCTCTTTCCGGTCTATGACAGCTTCAAGGTATTTAAAGTGGTCGACCTGCTCCAGGACCTGTTCTCCCAGCTTAATCTGGTGTCTTCTTTTCTCTCGTGATATCACCATGGTTTTTGTTTTCGAACTGCTTATGATCATCCCTCTCTTCTCCAGCTCTTCCTTCTAGACTTGCAGGCGGATTGAAGATGTGCCTCTGATTTAGCAATTAGGGCAACATCATCAGCAAATGCCAGCTCTGAAATACAGACCTGTCTCATCTTCCAATACCCCACTGAATACTTTCCTGTCTTTTCCTTACATGCCTTGATGACATCGTCCATGAGGATGAAAAGATAAGGTGACAGGATATCACCCTGTCTTACACCATAGGTGGTCCTGAATTCTTCTGACTTATGGGTATTTAAACTTAGAAAATTAAAAAAAAAAAATACTTGTATCTACTGGTTATTTTTAAAAAATAATGTAAAAAAATGAAAAGATTGTGTGAATGTGTGGATGTGCAGGAAATGTGAATGTCTTTTTAGTAGTATATATATTTATTCTGTTACTTCAGATTATGTTCATTTTTGATATCTCATCCTTTATTTATTTTTGCTTTATTTAATATTCTCGTAATTTATTTCTGAACAAATATATGCCAACTAAAGTATGCACTATTAGATATTTATATTTCTATTATACTTTTTTATTACCTGATTTTCCTTCTAGTTATATACTGTTTCAATGTATAATGCATGACCTTAGGTAGGTCTATTAGTAATGTGTATTCCATAGAATAGGAGACTGATAAATGACCATGAATATTGTAATAGTGGAATCCTTTTGTCAATATCTTTTACATTTTAGAAGGAAATGCGCTATAGTAATATCTTTCTAACAACTCAGCAAAATAAGGTTATTCTATCATTAAATACCATATTCCCTGTTGTAATCTAAACCGTTTCCTATTGCTGGGCGTTTTTAATTCTTTAACATGTTCTTGTTGGAGTTTTGGCTATAAATTTGTCTTCATTTCAAAGTCTAATATAATATTGTTAACACATACCTAGCTCACGTTCATTCATCTATTTCATCGTGTTTATTCTGCTGCTACTATATTCACTAAAATAAGAAAAGAAGTTTTCCCTCATCCCTTAAAAATAATGTAAATCTTGATCATACCTGGGAATCGTGGAAGCCAAGGTTCAATATCATCGGGGTCTGCATCTGACAACTCTGAAAACCCATCAATCGTAACTATCCCTCGAGAATTATATTTAAGCCTGAAAAAGACATTAAAAGCTTGTGTTATGCATGTATTATTTTCAATTTCATGTTTATTTCCAATTGGCCTTTTGTCTTATTTTCAAAACTGTACACAATAGATCAGGAAATGGCAGAAGAAAAGTAGCATACACATTTTCTGAACTTCTTGCACTTAAATGTTACACAACAAACACTTTTGGGTTCATGCTTTCTCAGCATGGTTACTGCTTCCCCTAGCCTGTAGTAAAAGGTGAGGTTGTGTATGAGGCTAGCCAACTACCTCATATAAAACAAATTGCTACAAAAACCTTCTCTGCAAGAGTATGTGTTTCAGCATAGACTTCCTGCAAAGATACCATATGCTTTGGTGGCTATTTAAAAAGCTAAAGAGGAGATGCTTATGTGTCATTATGTCATCAGATCTCCCTTTCTTTTTATACCTTTGTCTTCTACAGAGGGGGTCCAAAATGCTGCATTCTCCTTCTCTTTCTTTTGACTTTCATGAATATACATGTGCGATTAGCTAAGAGGTTAGAGTACCGCCTTCTCACCGCACAGTTACAGGGTTCCAGGATTGAAACCCGGCATCATCATGCTCCAATCTAGCTAGCCGTAAATTGGTGCTTAATTGCTCATAAGTAATAAAAGGCACAGGCGAGGAAGGGAACTCTAAATCTTAAGTTTCTGTTATGGCACTACCATGTTATGAATACATAATCTGTAACAATTTCTATTACCCACCCAATCAAACAGATAAAAAGGGGTACAAAAAGTCACAACAACAAAGATGTTACTAGTTTCTTCCTACCTCCTAAATGCGTAAAATCTGCAGAAGATATTGGGAAGCTTCTTGCTGCGCTGACCTGGTGTTAGCTTACACTCTCTGCATTTAGTAAGTTTTGGGGTAATCTCGCTACAGGGACCGTCTTGTATAAATGGTGTCAGTGTCCTTTTGAGTGTGGTTACAGTCATTTTCACTAGAGGTTTGTTGAAAGAGGAACCTGAAATTAAAATAACATTAAATTATTCTACTTCAAGCCACCCAAAGTCTCCGGGACGCAACAGATAAACTACTAAGAAATTTTTAAAAGAAGTTGTGTGGAAAAAAGAAGGAAAAATGTTTTACTGTGGACACACAATGTAAACACTATGGATTTTACGAATTCCTGCTCAAAGGGAAAATACAAATAATGTGGTTGATGATGTTACAAAAAATATACATGATCAATATTCTACATAGCTAGAAAGAATGGTCACAGATATCCAGATCTTGATGAATAACGATTACAAAGATTAATACATCAAAGCTGTTGTATTCTGCAACTTTCGTGTTATTACGTTTTTTTAATCTGCTTAAGTGATATATTGGTTACATCATTTGTAATGCTTTTTAAAAATCTATGTTTATAATTTTACAAGCTCCTTATTTTTCATTGAAGAAAGGCTGAGCACAAAAGGGGTACTAATTTCTTATATTTTCAGATTTTAGAATACCTATACTGTAAAACTTTTCGTAGTATCGAAAATTTCATTTAAAAAAAAAACGTACTTCAAAATATACATTTTATTTTTAATGCTTCAATGACTGTCGTCACCTTACAAAACTGTTCAAGGTTTCTGAGGCAATAATTGAATATGGTAGGTATGGTATGACATAAATGCAAAAGGTTGCCATTCAGTTGCTCTGACTGAGGTGAAACACAGTGCTATAAGGTTTTCTTAAAAGTTGTATCACAGCAGTCTCTTTAATAATTAAAAAAAAATGACATTCAGTAAGTTTAACACACATTTTCACAGTTGTTTGCATTTCAACCCCCCCCCCCCATAATCATCATAATGATCAACTTAATTCAGAACCACTTATGGCTATTTCACCATAGTCTCTGTGTGAACAACTGCAACAGCTGTGTTTTACTATCTCTCCTCAGCTTCTTGTGGTATTTTCCATTCAGAACATTTTGGAGCTTGAAACAAATTGTGAACATTTCAGATTTTGAGATAAGAAGTATCCACCTGTGTAATTATAAAAGATATGGTAGGACACCACAGTCAAATCAACTATGGCAATAAAATAACCTGTTACTCAGTAAGTAAGAAGACGCTGATTACCACTGTAGTGTTCCACTTTCTTATCGACCGTTTTCTTTTGTCTATTATTTTATTCCTCTCCAAACTTCTCTCTAAAGCTAATAATGAAAACCATTTCTCTTCAGATCTTTTTCATTTTCTTATAATGAGAAAACTATCCTCTACAAGTTTCTGTTAAATTGTTCTTGCTACCTTCAATTTCTCACGGCCAAGGCAGATAAACTATCCACACCATCCCAGGAGTGACATTTCTTTGGATTACATTTCTAGCCCGGAAGTGAACCCTTTTTAAATCTTGACTGGAAGAGAGTAAATCAAAAGTGGGGGACACTTATTGCCCATCAGACACAGGAGATGATTGCTCTTGAGACACCACTAATGGGACCAATTGTTTCATTCTTCAGTCCAACCAGGTTACGGGTCCACGGTACCAAAAGTTACCCATACCAACCCTACCCTATCAACCAGGTTACCCTACCAACCATACCCTATCAACCAGGTTACCATACCAAACCCTACCAACCAGGTAACCCATTCCTTATCAACCATCCCATACCAGAGTACAACTCTAGCCTGTCATACCAGCTGACTCTAACCTGAGTCACAGTCCAGCAAGCAGAAAAGGTATTCAGCAGGGCTGACTTATTCCATCCATGTTTGTGATGTGCACTGAGTCCAGGGAAGCAAACTTTGCCACCCTCTGAAACCATAGAACTGTTTAACTGTACCTCAGTGCTGGGACAGACCAAACCAAGAGAGTCCAACCAAAAATCATCTCAGCAGCTACTAAAGACCTTGAGGAGATGAGTATAACACCTACCAGTAAAACTACCATAGAAAAGGTAGTTTTGCAAGAGTTCTTTATTAATTGGGCTGTATTTTGTTTTTAAACATAAATCTACACCCTAGGGGCTGAGCCATAATTAAACTAACTTACAGTGGGTCGGGATATTTTATTCAATGTGGCTGGACACCAAATTTCCTTTCTCAACCTTATGTGCTTTACATAGTCCTTTTGTAGGATTCATGAGAAACAATTTATCGTCCAGAAAATATCCTGTTTAGTTGCCCGAGTTCTCTTTGCATTAGGGATTTCGAGTAGACTATTTCCAGAGCAGAGGCAGTTCCTTTGAACTTGTAGACTTATCATTTAGATATCTATTTTTCTTCCATTCCATCCAATCTGCCTTCTCCTCAAAATTACACCACCACTCACAACCATTATTTTCTTCCTAAATTCTGACATGGAAACAACACTTCACTGGGTGATAAAATGTACTGAGAACTTACTTACTTAGTCGTTCCCCTTCTACCGTGAGGTGTAGAGGTTTGGAAGAGAGAGCGCCAGACTATCCTATCGGCTGTCTTCCTCCTGGCCTGTACTGAGAAATGAGATGTCAAAAGACCCATAGAATATGTTACCAAATGACCACTGCAAATGCATCCAACTATTTCCACAGAGACAGTGTGGTGACTAATAAATAGCATGCTTATACCAACTCTTTGCTACTAGTGTCAAACGTGGTCGCTGTATAACATACAAAGATGAGGAAGATCACAATATGTGAGTTGAGATGCCAGAGAAAAGCTGTAGATGTCAACAGAAGGGTAAGAAAAGAAGAAATTAAGAAATCAGCGATGTGGTGAAAACAATACCATACATCAGCTATACTAAGAGAATAGAAATAAAATGGCATGGACACATCTACACGCTGGCCAATTAGCTGTCCAGATAAGCCTTCAACAGCAGATGCAGCAAAATGGTGGGGCAAGCCCAAGAGAAGGGTGGATAGACATTGTTAAATGCCCTAGACAAACAATGCTGGCCAAAACAATGCACCTCTCCCAAGAGGAAAAACTGCTTTGCTCCACAACTCATAACAGTGCTCGTGAGAAAAGAAAGCAAGCAGCCAGGTGTCACTTTTTGGCACAAGACACACTGTCAAACAGAACTAATGAGCTATTGGTATTTGTAGTGAATTTCTAAATACAATATATAAATTAGAATATAACAGTATAGGGCTTAAAGGCAAAGATAAGATATTACTAAACAATTTCTGCTAGAACGGTTGGTGTCGCCTACGCCTTCAGATTATTATTTGCTAACGAATAGCCGAACAAAACGGTACCCAATTTTTCAAATTCGTCCTTGACATAAAAACCCACTTTTCCTAGTTCTAAGAAAAATTTGCCTAAAATGCATTGTGGAACGAGGAGGGGCAAGGATAAATGGTAAATGCTAATTCGTTTCGCATTGATTTCAAACTAAAAGCCAACCACAGCACAGGGGCAAGCCTTGCCTTAGGGGTTTCCCCAATACGATGAAAAAGTTAGAAATGTATACACTACGGTCATGGAAACACGTTTAGCTCTTATTATGAATGACCTAAGCTCTCGTATTTAGCTTGATATTACATGGAAAAAGAGTGAACGAGAGGTAGTTTAAAAATAAACAACTAACATAGAAAAAAAGATAGAATTTTGAACCAAACCACATAGCCCCTTGAAAATCGTATATTCGTGTACCTGAAGACTTGCTGACCAAGAATATGTTGTTAGTTATCTAAATAGTCCCTTAACTAATCAAATAATGATAAAACAATACATAGAGATTAGAGATACTGTCAGGTCAAGTCATATCTGCTTAGACTGGATCGCATATTTTTTGGGGAAAAAAGTAGGTGACAGATAGGCTAAGATAGTACAGTGAATCCGATTGGGTGGAATTTGAAGTGAGAAGACATATTATTGGCTGACCTTTGAATAAACATAAATAGCCTAGTAACGTAGAAAATTTGAATGATATTTTTTGAAAGACGGTTTACCACTGTAATATTAAGAGTGATTGGCTAACTGAGTCGATATTGTCAGAACAAGCGTTAGGGGGGACACCATTTCTTGAAAAAATTCTACCAGCGATTGATGAGATCAGGCTGTGCTTTCAAATACAATTTCTAGGCAGCCTGGACAATAAAACATCGAAACTGTGTCAGTCATCGTCACTGTGTATATTTCATTGAAAAATTGTGGTAAGATTGACATTTATTAACATGTATTTTATATAAAAATTGAATGTGAAATAATAATATATGTCTGTACATGAGTGGGTCTATAGCGACCATGAGGCAAAGCCTAGAGATTGATCCACCATGTGATAGACTGTCATAGAGGTGTAAAACTACAAGAATATGTATGAGTGTCATAAAGGAGCATAACACCTATCCTATTTTATGGAAGAGATTACAGCTGGAATTGCAGTGGCGTTGTAACTATTAGGGGAGAGGAATACTGGTGTACATTGTCACATCAAAAGATAATGGTGGCATAGGTTGGTATAAGGCTATGACCCTTTTTGTTTGTTTGTAATGTACCTGTCCTAGAATGTGGACTATTAGTGTATGCTAGGTATTAAGAAGGATGCATATGTAAATGATTCTTTTGATTTCATTTTTGATTGTCAGTCCTGGTTCAAAATAAATTAGAATCAGGATAATAAATTGTAAGAATTCTATTTACACAAATTTCAACCACAGTCTTAAATAAGATAGCCTTTTAAAGTGTCGTTTGTATGTTATTGTGGTAGTACTGTGTGCTGTTGTGAATAATAAACTATTTGTTTGTATGTTTGTTGATTATTGTACATTACACTCTACCTTCATAACCCTAGACACAACATGAAGTCATTTAATATAATATAAATACATTTTGAATGAGATAAAAGGGGTGGTAGCGGAAAGGTACCCTGAAAAGTTCACAATATTATTGGGTAAATTCAGGGACCTTCATAGCTAATCTCATTTATTACAATAATAATACCTAACAACAATTCATAACATCAAATCCACCACAGTATTCAACAGAACTGAAGCAAGCAGGATTTGTGCAAAATGTCTCAGGCAACACTTGATGTCCATAACAGTTGTGGGGAAGGTTTTTGTATCATTAATACATTTATGCTCTCTGGGATGTCTTATACAGGACATCATATTTTTAAACTAAACTTACTCTTTTTACTTTCCTTTGAAGATTCCTTACTCCGCCTTGTTTGTTTTTTCTTGTCTTTCATTTCCTTGCTGACACTGTTGCTGCTGTTGGGTTTCGAAGTGTTTGTGGTTGTGCTACCGGATGAAGTGGAAGATGCTGGTGACAGGTTGGCAGTACTGCTCTCTGATAATGCTAGTGATGGGTCAGACCACTCTGAGTGTGAAGACAGCGAGCATTCAGTGGCTGCAGCAACTACCTTATTGTTCTCCAGGGACTTAGATAATTGGTGATTGATGTCATGAGACTGCTTGAATGAACTGTACAACTGCTCTTCTTTTTTCACAGTCTGAGAGTCATCCTAAAATAACAATGGTTAAAATTTTTTATCCAAATAAATTGAGGGTCAATGAAAATAGGTAATTTGTCTTAATCTGATAAGGATAATGAAAACGGCCCATCTTACATCCACAAGCTCTTTTTCTTGGACAACTGAATGAAAACAGAACAAAAGTGAGAAATACGTAAATCGCACATAACAAATGAAAATGATAGGACCTGTAAATGGAAGTAGCTGGTGTCTTTGTCATGAATTCCAAAGGGTAAAATAGTTATTAAAATGGTTACTAAAAAAAAACCAGTACCTACAGCACATCATGTACAAGTACATTCATGTATAAGCCAACCATCATTTTTGACATGAAAACATGGTCAACATATATATAAGACTGTATAAAAAATGTGACATAACTTGAAGCAACTTCAAGAACATTACTAAGCACTGTAAACAAAGGCACACCTGTTCATGAAATGTGAATACAAACATGAACATGCCACACATGTTTTGATGTCTTCACTTTAATATTTGTGTGCTTTTGCTGTAGTGATGCAGGTATGTCCCCTGAATAAGTTTGCATTTCTCTTCTGCCAGCTCTCAAGAGTCCAGGTTGTCAATTCATACTTGAGAATTGTGAATGATCAGCCATTAAAAATGTTATCACCTCCTCTAATTCCAGTATATCTGTTGCCACTCTTGAACATTTTTTCGCTGCTTGCTTGTGAGTGATAAATTTCCTGTGCTCTATGACTTTCAATTATATCCTAGTTATATGCAGTGCTTAATATTTGGAAACAATAAATTAGTTGATGTGTCTTGTATCAATCATTCTTAATAACACCACCTCCAATTTTTGACCTTTTGCTTAAAATAAACTGGAAAGACAATGTTTTTAATGAACAATTAAACCAAATGCATAATATGGCAAATATTACACATTATATAGTGCTTGGATGATTTATATTTTAAAAAAATATTACCATAATAGGCTTAATGTTGCATTATTATTGCATTTAAGTTAATTTGGACTAAAACATCACATCTGTGAGCAGTGGTAAAACCCAGCAGCCTTAGTATGCAACCAATTTCTGGCAGTGCTGACTAGCATAGGCAATTATGTCTCTCCACCCTGTCTCTGGCACAGTTCATCTCTTCTGCTGCTGTCAATTTCCATATCATGTGCTTGAACTGTACGATATCGTATCTCCTTGTTGTACTGTCTCTTTTCAATTTTGCCTCTAGGGGCAATATATTCTAGGTTTCCTCTTCTCACAACATGCCCAAGGAATATGGATTGCTTCCTTATGTTTGTAAATAGCTTCCATTGCACTGACCTCATTCAAAGTCATCCTGAGTATTCTGTTGAGCTGTTAATGGTTTTCTTTACATTCTTCTGTTTACACATCTTTGTTCCTCCAGATAAGTTTGTTCGTTTACTGAATAACCGTGACTCACCTCCACATGACAGGATCAACTCTATGTAACAATGACAGACATTTAATAAAAAAAAAAAAAAAAAAAAACTTCCATTGACAAGGATTCAAAACTGTCCCATTCATTGTGATGGTGCATTATGCAGTTCTATAGGTGACTACTATATCTGATTTATTCTGGTTTAGACTAATTCATTCTACTTTGTCACAACGATATAAATAATTTCCCGTAGTTTTTCTTTTTCATTCTTCACTTTTACGACTGTATATAGTACAGCAAGTAGTTTATATTTATGTTCACCCAACTGATATTCCTGGAAATACCCTATAAATCTCACTTTACGGGAAAAACAGATCTGGTTAAGTACACACTATTGCCCCCAGCCCTGTTTTATCAGCTGAAACATTGTTTGCCCATGTAACCATGATTCTGGTATGTGCTTATTCAGTTCCCTTGTATTTAAAGGCATATTTTTAGTAAACAAACGTCTTAGCGTAAACGTAATGATAACAGTAAGTATAAGGTAACAGTTTAAGTCACAATCGTAGCTGTAGCAGTCACATAAACTGGTCAAACATATGGGAAACATAATTTTAGTTGCTGCCATGTTTCACAGGCATGATTATTTTCCTTCTGTGAATTTACACTAACTGGTTACAACACAAAAGGAAAATAAAAATGATTGGGCATCTGTTCCTGCATACATCTATAAATGCAAATTTCATATGGCACTGTGTGCAGATGCCGTTTTTAGTCATACAACAGCAGGCGCCACCTTCAGTAAGATTAACAGCGATGATATCTCTCTCTTAGTTTTTTCATCTCTCTGCCACGCTTGCTGCTGTTAACTGTGAATTATTGCAGACTTTTTTGGCTAGATGAAGGTGTCTCAACATCAGACTTGGCTTTCTTTGAAGACCCACTTGCTAGCTTCCGTGATTTTACCCTTTTCTTTGTCCCAGCTATTTTAGGCGAACTCTAAATAGCAAGAAATAGATATTTTAAGCCTTTGCAAAAATAAAACCGAGTCAAAAAATAAATATGTTATACAAGAAAAGAAACAGAACAACTAGAATACAGAACAGGAAAAACGTTTCTAAGCCTAAATGTAGGACAGAGCTTCTCAACCAGTGGTATCTTGCCAATGGTGATACATAAACGGTCAGCAGATGGTAGGTGAATATGTTTGCATATTGAGTATGTTTTAAGTTTTAAATCTATGCTCCCATTTTTCAACAATTTTTAATCTGAAAACATATTCCGCAAGTCAAAAAGAAAGAGAAACCCACAGATTTAGAGCAAGTAAAAGTAGTACCAAGGCAACAATGACCACAGGGGAGTGAAGTGTTAAGATACATCATACTAGGTGGGTGACCAGTTTCCTTCATCACTGCCTTTGGTTTTCCCTGATTCAAGAGCAGAGCTAGGTACCCATTTACAGCTGGGTAGACTGGAGCATGACGTTAACAAGTTTTGGAGCATGACGTTAAAAAGTTTTGGAGCATGACGCTACCATGTTTTGGAGCATGTCGCTAACAAGTGTTGGAGCGTGACGCTAACAAGTAAAAACCACATACAGCTTATATCATATCAGTACAAGATGGTAGGTATGTAGGAAATAATGTTGAAAAGCAATGATGTAGGAGCAATCCTTTAATACTAAAGACACTTAGAAAAGTATTAATTTGTGCACTTATTAGAACTATAAGTTACAATTGATAAAAATGGTTTCTTATTATAACTATAAGCAGGTACATAAGAAATCATGAATCTATACAGAAGTACTTTGGTCCCTTTTCTATTTTGTTTTCATTACACCACACCCCCCCTCACTCTGTGTATTCCATTTGAATCCTAAAGAGCAGTCAAAGGCATTTATGTTAATAAAAAATGGGATATGTGTGTGTTGGGGGGGGGTGGGGGGGGGGGGGGGGGGGGGAGAGAGAGAAGGAGGAAAGGAAGAGACAGATAGAACAAGAAAATTTTAAATAATGTTATACTTCTCACATAAGGATACACCACACTGTATAATTCTTCATCCTCCACCCTCCCCCACACATACACAGTGTAGTAGTAAGCAATCAATAAAGCACACTAATTTCTAGATCATCTGCCAATGTGCGTATAGGCAGCCTACCTTAGCCATGAATCTTTACTGTAAAACAACTGGTATAATGACAAATACAGACTGATGGAAAGTCCTGAGGCAATAAATGTATAAAAGCACTGGTAAAATGATCACCAAACAGATGTTTAAAGAAATCATATGATTTTTTAAAACCATGGAATTTGCAGAAAATAAGTCTTGACAATCCACAATGTATGCCATGGCCGAAAAGGCAAGATATATCAGTGATGATAAATCAATAGATGTAACAAAAATATAAACAGAAATACACGTCATCACACAAAGGCTGCATGTGATTTATCCATTACTGATGCAATGTGGTGCATGGCAAACACTACATAGTAAATTCTATCTGAGGTCAAACATCACACATAAATTAACATCACTAATATCTCTCTGTAGAACAACCAGGACATATGAGCTGGTGGATGATTAAAGCATGTCAGCTACCCATGAGATAAAGATAATCTTTAATGTGCTATAAGATATCTTCTACATATTTGGATGTGTATATATTCAAAGGGATGGTTTGTTCATGTCTGCAGAATGGGAGATGACCAGCTACCACAACAAACACTGGAAACCAGAGCCAGGGATCCAGACCTGAGGACGGATCAAAGTTCACTGGAAGGACAAGGTTAGACAATCTTTGAAGGACTCAGGACTGAAAAGAAGTCAGGTTAAAAGGAAGACAGCTGATAGAATAGCACACTGCTCTCTCTGGCTAACCTTTACACACCCCAAAGTAGAAGAGGAATGATAATGACCAAGTCTAGGCAAGTCATATAATCATAAGAAACTACTATACATTGGCTTCATAGCTCTTTCACAAATACACCAATGCCATTACATATAATTTAAAATTAGTTCCCAATGAATACTTCAAGCATTAATAACAAAGGGAGTTGTAAAAATGGTTACTGACAAACTGCACCGATGTCTGCTTTACAAATGAACAATACACTAGTCAAGTGTTTCAGGACTTGTCTTTGTCAGCCAGTATTTAATTACAGTACTAGCTATTGCCATGTCTGTTACGTCATTTTCTCATAGCCCTTCTACATTTCTCATATTTGTTTCCTGTCTGTGACTGGCCGGCAAAAGGGTAATCCCAAAACATTCTGCATATTTAGTGTATTGTTCATTTGTAAAATAGACTCCCAATAACATTTTCCCTTTCAATGAATTATTTAACATAAAATTCAGACAAGAATACTTGCTTTTAAAAACAGATGTACATTAAATATACAATGAAAAACATTAAACATAATACATGAAATACAATTCAAATAATTCACTTACAGCTTCTGAATAGGAAACATAATTTTAAATTAGTTATGACAGAACATGCAAACCTGTAACATTTATACACACAAAAATAAGGAATGGCACATCTTTAATTCTCCTTACCTGCATTTGAATTCTCATCATTACGACTCAACATCCACTTAAACAGAAACAACACTACCATGCAGTTTGAATCCTCTTCACCTTGTGCAGGGATGGGTGTTTCTGACTTTTTATCCTCATCATGTCTTTGAAGCCATGCTTTCTTCATATGGTGTGGGTGACTGGAACCTGAGATATTACCACTTCTGCTGTGTGGAGAGTTTGTATCTGACGGTTTGATCTGAGGTGGGGGACTTGAAGCACTGAGAGTATCTGAGTCAGTGTCAACCTGGTTGTTGGCCACCCTGTTGATTGTGTCCATGATTCGACTACTGTAAGAATCAGAATTAGGTTGAGGCACATCTTGTCTAGTGGCAGGTGAGGCTACTGAATTTGAATCACTAGGCAGGGGCTGGATGTGAGAGATGAGTTTTCTTTCATTAGAGTGCACTTCAGGCTTAGAGATAGGAGAGGGAGATAGATTGGTTGTCGCTCTTTCTTTCTCTGCCTTCTCCTGGGCCTGTTTCTCATCCTGAAGGAATGCGCTCTGAACTGTGTTTTCAACAAATGATTTGAAGCTGTCCATGAAACCAGTGCTCATGTGTGGGAGGCTGGTGCTTATTAGTGAAGGAGATGAAGATGTCACAGAACTAATTTCTGATTTAGTTAACATACTACTGCTGCTTGAGGTGGTGTATGGAGAAGGATTTGTGATGATCTGAGGTGAAGTTACTGGAATGGAAATAGAATGACTGGCCACAGATGTTTCAGTCTGTCCTTTTGACTTCTTTCTGTTGTAAGAATTACTGTCTTTGCTGCCAATTTTTCTTTTGCTCCCAGGACTAACCTGTGAAGGCTTAGAGTCTAGTACTGAATTTGGCGAAGGTCCACCTACAGCATGGGTGCCTAGACTGTGCTGATGGTGTGGAACGGATGGATTAGATGGCCCTCCTTGACTGTACATAGGGTTAGGGACTAAGCCTTGCTGAATTAGGCTGTAGCTGTAAGCCACAGAAATAGGCACTGAGACAGGTGCTTGGGCAGTAGAGTAACTTGTGAGTACTTGTGGAGGCTGCTGATCCTGTGCCTTAATCTTGTTAGCACTAGAGGATTTACAAAAGTTCAATGGCTGGGGCTGTGACTGACTAGCTGCCAGTTTGTATGGACTTTGAGATCTAGGAGAAGTATGGGCCTCAATGGAGGAAAATGCTGTGTTGTGAGATGAAGCGGTGTGGCCTGAGCCAGTAGGTAAAGGGCTGGAATGATGGAGATGGTGGAGATGGACACCTAAAGCAGGACTAGTGGAGGATGATAGCGGTCGGTCTGGCCTATGTTCTGGAGTATGTGCTGGTCGAGGATGTTGAGGGCGTGGTGATGAAGATGATGGTGAGCTGTGATGAGAGTGCGCGGCCACAGGATGTTCCATTTTCAGAGGCACCGATTCTCTTTTCACTATTACTGAGTTATGTGGCTCTTGTTTAATATCCTTTGCAGAGTAAGCCTGACTTAAATGGACAGGACTGACTGCGTGAGGAGGAATTGAGGAATATGACGGCTTCTTATTGAGTACTTCTTCCTTTATGTGTTTAGGCTTAGGATTGAGACCTCTCTGCTTGCTTCAGGGGTCCAAAGCATAGCTGTTCTTGTGATGGCATCGAGGTCTCTTCTGAGGACATGGCCAACCCAGCTCCAGCGTCTGCCAGCTATGATGGTGTGCATGTCCTCTTGCTTGCTTCGAGTAAGCAGATCTTGGTTGGTGATGGTATTCGGCTTGACCAAATGTTGCTGTTAAAAAATAATTATACTGAACAAATATTTCACAATTTAAAATAAAACATACCAAAATAAAATGATCTATTCAAATACTGGTTATTTTTCTAATTTATTACCACAAGCAATAATCTGAGACAGCTAATTTATAGGCTCTGCATCTATTTTGCAGTTTACTTTAGATATTTCTATTCATGGCTCAACTTCATTAATTATTCAAAGTGCAAATAGTAACAAGGTGGCCTCGCATTTCAAGTGCATTGAATTTATGTCTCCAGTGGGTTATTTTTTTTCCTGGATTCAGTTAAAATTTAGAATTTATTTCTTCCATCGTTTGAGTCAATTAATTTAAGAGGAATCAGTGGCAAAACTACGATATTTAAAAAAAAAAGTACGTTAAAAATGTAGACCACCAATAACAGCCAAGTAAGCATTTATTACCATTTTTTATGATAAAATAATGCGTAACAATTTTTTATAATTCTCCCTTTACTGCAACTAATGTTTCAAAATTGCTGGAGCTTAAGCTTAGTCATGGTCAGTTTCTGCCATGCTTATGTGAAGTAAACTAATAATTCAGCAAGCTGTGCATTTTCCTCTCCACGTTTTAGAGTCATAAAATAGGACTGACTTGAAATTTGAATTGAGGATTCTGATTTTCATGTCTGGCTTGCAATTCTTTGAACACTTTTTAGTTTATTATTATAGTACAGTCAATAATCCTAGGCGACATTTTAAAGAAGTTACTTTGAAGTCAGTGTGGTTAAATTGTAAATTGCCACTTATTAGAAACTAAGTTACCATTGTCTGGCAATTAAATATGGTATCAAGTGTTTTCTAATACATTAAACACGTTACCCTCTTCATCTGGTCCCCTGTCCTGTGTTCAAAATGCTTCTCATGATAGCTGAGGCCATGAGGCGGAGGGAGACCACGGAGAGCATCAGTTTTGGGAATTAAACCTCTGCCAGTGCCACGTGTAATAGAAGGGAACATGCTGATTCCCTGTAAGTATCAAACAAAAATATCCATTAAAACATTGAGCTGTATGGAGTGGTGGCATTTTTAAAGAATATTTTTATTTTACGCTATAATTCATGGGGGGGGGGGGGGGGGGGGGCCGCGCAGAAGAGAAAGAGAACTGATGTGGAAGTAGACTAAAAACTCTGTTCCCACAGACATGATGTCAGAAGTCTAAACCAGGATAACATTCTCGACCCTAACAGGTTGAGGTGACAAATGAACTTAATTCACAAGGAGCATAAGGCAATCACTGCAGATGGCCCATAATTTTTATAGAGACGGACGTTTATGAAAGTGTTTCCTCCGACTGCTAAAATATGCTACTGATAAAAAATCTATAAAATAATTAATTTCAGGGGGCTGAAATGTACTTTAAATTAAAACTATTTATTAAGAAAAAATGTTACAAAGGTCTACACAAAGAAAAGGGAAATTTATCAGCGGTATCTGCAACTGCATAAAATGAACCAATAGTTGTACTTTCACTGTAAGTTATCTCCTTGTTACGTTCTTTTTGCGCGTATAATTTTAAATGTTTAGCACAGCTAAGAATATATATATTATTAATTAGTTACGCGCTATTTTACACGAGGTTGAACACAGAAGCGCAATGGGTGCGCTCAGGGTTGAGGCCAAGGACGTTAGATTATGAAAGGGGGATGTGCCTAATGCCTATGGCCTGAAACGGTTGTCTCTAGACGGAGCCGATTTGTAAGTCTTGCCGGATTGAGGGAAGCAGTCATGTAGAGATTATAAACCTCCTGGTAGGGAGTATCTATGTTAGCCAGTGCAGGGCTCGTTGCATGTTCTTAATATGCTAATTTCGTCATTTATTAAAATCTGGCTGTACTTCAACACATATGCCATGTTGTGTTGCTAGTGGGATCCAGATCCTGACCGAATATTATCGGGATTATTCTTCGTACATATTTGAGGTTTATTCAATAAAACCCTTGGCGTTGTAGGCAAGCTCCGTATTGAAAGTCATGATAGAATTACTGGCCGTGAAGTTCATTGCCGTCCTTGAGAGGTCGGCCGTTATGAAATGTCAATCAAGTTTATGATTAAAATGCAATGAATTGTGATGCCCCGATGCTGTAACCTATACTATTGATGTTGACGCCTACTTCTACATGATTGATCAGAATACATAACGTTTAGGCCATGCCATTATAATGATGCTACGTCGTCTGACTTTGTGATGTCAGTATATCTGTCAGTGTACAATAAATTATGTCGTCAACTTTAATACTTGGCTCCAATCTAATTGACGTGCCAGTCGTCACTGTATCGTGCCAGTCGTCACTGTATCGTCACTGTATTGTGTTGACATTGTCTTCATTGGTCATCCAGTTACACGGCCCCGTAAGTCGGCAATAGAGACTTTAAGCCCGACATTTTTCTGGCATCACCCTTGCCAGTAGTGCCAATCAAGAACACCAACATATCTATATTCATCACCCCGCAAAGGAGGAGTTTAACACTCCTGTAAAAGTATTTTAATATTATTACAAGTTAATTTAGGCATTATGCTAAATGTTGTTTATGGCCAGACTAAACTTCATTCATGAACACTGCTGTGATCATCTATTCATAATGAAAATCTCTCCTCAGGCAGCAGAAAAATAATGTTGCTATCCTGGGTTTTCTACAGGATCAATACTCCAGTGGCACGCTCATTCCTGTCAAGTTCTAAGCAGTTAAAAAAAAAAATGGGACGTATGAGGGCCATGGGTGGGAGAGGAAACTGAACAAGCGTGTCTGGGGAGGTGTCAAGCGCCCAAGAAAGGAGAAAAATGTCTGTATGAGTCAATATCTGACCTTACAATGGACTTCCAAAGCCACACTCTTCTGTGAGACTTGAGAGGATGGTGGAGCCAAAGATTCTGACAATTTGTTACCTCTTTGTGTAAGACATTGTACTGAAAATGTGCACCTAGTGTAACATCTGACCCTGGTTTATAATAGTGTGTATACACTGAAATCTTACAAACTTTAATGTACTGGTTGTGAAACTAGCTGTGCACAAAGCCTTTTCAACAAAAACAGCCACAGTAATTATATTCGCACTTAAGAGAATCTGCTTAAAATGGGTAGGAGAGCTCACATTCTGACAAAACAGCTTGCAATCTAAATTCTGCCACTGACCTGGTGTCGTGAATTATTCTAATCCCCATATATAAATTAAAACGTAAATGCAAAGCCTAACAAATAAATTTAATAAAAGGAAAGAGAAATGGTAAAAGAACAGTGCTGTCACAATGACTGTACTCGAAATCCCCTTGTTTTCTACTTCGTCGGCAAATTGTAACGCTTTCACGTTGATAGTAAAAGCCTACTGTGTCGCTGCACGCTTTCTTCAATGAAACGTGTACTGTATTTCTTGGAAAAACCTTGAGATACGCAAGCTGATCAATGACCTAAATTTAATATTTCATTCATTCCATTTTATACACGGCGTAACTAAAAGACAGATGGACTAAAGGATAGAGAGAAGGGAGAGGCAGAAAGCAAGGACACATGCAACACTAAACACGCGTCGCGCGATACACAATTGCTGCCATCACGCGTGTAAGGCCACAAGCACTGGCTTTTTTTTTCAAATCGTCAGTGATAAAAACACTACTCATCCGAGAGTTAGGTTTTAAAACATAAAAAAAACGCTTATTGGGAAATATGAACATTATACTGGTTTACGTTTGAAAACATGACAGTACCCAGGACACCCTAAAGTTTGGAAGTGAGAGAAGGTAGTAACAGCACGACTATCCTAGAAGAAAATGCATATTGGCTCCATTAAATTCGTATATTTGGGTTCCTTAGGGCTTGCTGACAAAGAATATGTAAAACGTTACGCAAATAGTCTAGGAATTACCAAATTATAACCAAAATAAAATAGTGGGGGTGCCTGACAGCATGAAATCATTTCTGCTCATAAAATTTTTTTTTATAACGTGTTTGAAAAAAAAACATTACGTTACGGAAATAGCCTACCATGTTAACTCCTATTTGATTGGAGCGCAACAAATGTAAGACTAAACACGATTGGTCGGGCTATAAATACTATCTTGTGTTGTCAGGGGAAACGTGAAAAGGGGTACTTTTTTGAAAAGATGTGTAGACATGGTTTGATTGGGTAGAGCTGCGAATATACTCAATTCAGAGCGTCTGTTCCTTGCCACATCTTGTAATAAACCTACTAAGAAGCAGTGCGTTGAGCACCAGTGTATATTTTTTATAAAATAAAGCCTGGGACATCGGCAGATCGGAGTTGTGCTATATTCATTGCCAGTCAACGAAACTGTTTATTATTTCCATGAATTGTGGTAAGCTTGAAATATTCAATATCTTTTAATGAAAATTGAATGTAAATTGATAATTTATGTTTGTATATATGTGTAGTTCAGTAGCGAACATGATGTAAAGCCTATAGTGCTCCAGCCTGAACAGAAGGTGTCGGAGGAAAGTAAAACTGCATGGAATGGCCAAACAGTACACTGACACCTAGATTATTGACTAGAAAGAAATAATGCTGGAATTGCAGAGGCGTAGTAACCATTAGGGAGGAAAATACTGGTATAAAGTATTTCAGATGAAGCTGACAGTTGGCCTAACGCTCTGAACTCAATGTTTGTGATGTATTGTGCTCAGTGTAGAAATAGAGTATAAATTAGTTTTGAAGTAGGAGGTACAACCTTCTTGTTTCAGGGACCGTGGTCTTAAAGTTATTGAGCAGCACCTGGTCAGAGCTTTGCTGAAGCCAGAGGCGGACAGCATACTCTTGGTCCATATAGCAACCAGTGGGGTGGCTCCAGAACTCATTAAAGTAATCGAGCAGAGGAGTCTTTTACTGCAGTCATCACGAAAGATAAGAGAGTGTGGCCATGGAGCTCAACATTATGTACCCCCATCTTAAAAATGACATTGTAAAATAAAATTAAGAGGGGAATTTAATTGTTTTAATGCCAGGAACTGAGAACATCTCCAATACTAGTTCCAACAAAGACAAACTATTGAAGTCATGATGACAAATACCAACAGAGCTTGAACAAAACAAAACCAGTATTACCTCATATTACTACTACACAACTGACACACATAGGATACTATTAATAATATATATGTCACTACAATATTCATATTGATAAATTCTGTACATATAACTTGTAATTAAAATTGATTGTGATTCCTGGTTCCCTTTGTATTTGAATCAGGACACATATACATTCATGACAGCACTGAATACATATTGTTATTTGAAAAGTTATCAGTGACTCCTTTAAGATATCCTCGTAGAGTGTTTTATGTATGTGAGTGTCACAGTGTTGTCAAGTGTGGTGGAATAAATTAAATTGTTTATCTGTCTGTTGTTGTTATGACTTACACTTCATCATACACATACCCTAGACATATAACGTAGTCATCAAACTATTCCAGAATAATTCTGACTGAGGTATACATATGTGGCAGCAAGTAAGGTTATCTATAATACACTACTCTTATTAGATATAGATACCTTCACAGCTGATCTCAGTCAGTACACTAAGTCCCCTATAAATATTTATAACATCCCACTTTACCACACCTGGCTCTTCTGTCCAATAACCGTAACCAGATGCAAAACAAAATGAGAAGGCAGTATGAGGTCCCTGCAAATGGCCCCGAAGATTCACAAGGAGAAGATAAAGATTGTTAGAATAAATGCTGCAAAGGATATCCTGATTGAGAACACCCCTACAAGATGTGGACTCGGGCATATATCTTGGTACAGACAAAGTTATAGGAATAGACAAGGACAAAGTCAGGGGAACAGACAAAAGCAAAGTTTGGGGAACAGACAGCGGTATCACAATAAGAACACTAAAGGCAAAATGAGCTTTCACGGTATAAAGGGCAGTTTTTGTTGTACTGGGAATTGCTACTGAAGTCCGAAGAAATGAAGTCCACAACACAACCAAGAATCTTCAACAAATGTCCTGGCAGTCCTAATGTGCCGCTCTGACACAAAGACAACATGTATATATCAGAATTCAAGGACTGAAATGGCATGGCGAGATCATAAATATAGAACAAATGGAAAGAACTAGGCAGATACCAACAGAACAAGACGCTGGCCATGAAACCAGCTGATGGCATTACAAAGCTGTCCTTGAATCCCCCGAGTAAGAAAAATAGGGGAAGACACAAAAAACACAAGGGGAACGGAAATGCAGACAGACTTGAAAGGAAATACGGAAGACAAGGAAAGACCGTACAAAGACAAAAAGGCTTAAATGTGAATTTGTTTACTGTGTATTCTCCACAGGCAGCTGAAAAGTATTGCTGATGATGATGACTGTTACCGTGGAGGCGAAAGTTAAAAAAAAAAACACATAAAAAGCTGTTATGTTTTAAAGAAAAAAAAATATCAAAGACAACCAAACCCACACACTGTACCGATCTACAGTATTCAGCGAACGAGGTTAAGACAGCCAAGTTCACACAGAGCATCGTAGATTCGTAGTTGGGGGGTTCTAGGAGCTGAACACCTAGAACAATTCCAAAAGTAGGCTATCACAAAATATGGCACAAAGTTGTGTCCTGTAACCTGCAGTGTTGTACTTGTTATCTTCGCTAAAATGTTATCTCAGGTCTGACAAAAGCACTGAAATAAATCTCCCGCTGACTTGTCTACCGGAAAATAACCCGCGAGTGCGCTTGTCAAAAATCTGGGTCAAGAATTCAACGTCGTGTTTTTTTTTAAATTGGGGGGGGGGGAAAAGAGAGAAATAGAGAGAGCGGGAAATAAATTAGTTAACCGTTAACATTTAGGGGGGGGGGGGGGAGAATTAACGAGAAATAAATTAGGTAACCGTTAACATTTACGGGGGGGGGGGGGGGGGAAAGTCCCCCTTCATGGTCTTAAGTTATGTTATATTGCGAGGGTGGGGGGAAAGAACGCTCGTAAAAACTACCACAAACCGTGCAGTCAACAGAGCAGAAACACTTAATTTAAACCGCCATCGTCTTCTACGCGCCTCAGGGAATATGAGGCCATCACCGCAGCTGGTCTCCTTTCTGAAAGCTGCACAATACACTTCCTGGGCTCTTCGCAGTGGCAGTAGATTTTTATTGTACATGTGGTTGCCAGCCCCAAGCATAACTTCCCTTATAACAGTGGCTCTTTCCTTCACTGTCTCATTAGATGTTTCTTAAGACAACACACGATAAAATAAACTCGCAGGAATTTTAAAAAAAAGATTATCATGTACTGGCACTGGAACGGCTGGGGTCAAGCAGCAGTCAACTCGGCAAAGGGAAAATTGATCCAGGTTCGAAAATACCAGCAATAACACAGTTCCGAGTCAAATAACTTCCTCCGATTAACAAAATAAAAGGAGCTGACAAATCTGATTTTTTTCTTTCAACGGGTTCATGACAGCCTACACAAAGTGGTTCACTGCATGTGCTCTGTAGTCTTTCGCGTTTAATAAGGGCTCTTACCAGACGAGCGTTTTCTTGCTGCGCGTTTCTCATAAAAGAGTTGGGATTTAGAGAAAGCAGACAGCTGCGCAGCCGAGCGAGACTGTCTGTAAATCCCTACTCTTTCATTCGTCACGCGCGAGAAACGCGCAGCAAACAGACGGACGAGCGAGGTTTTTCCCGCTGCGTAGAAAACAACGCAACTGGTTCCATTTTCTTCGCGTATCGCCGGCGTTTATACATGATTGGGCTATATAACCTTGATCTTTATCACATGTTAGCATACGAACTTGCGTTGAACACTGTCCTGGCATTTCTATTCTGAATTTGGATTTATCAAGAACATTTGCGTGAAAATGAGTTATTTCGAGTCCGAAAGGTTAATAACTGAAGTGGAAAAAAGGCCAGGTCTTTACAACTCGGCGCTTCCAGAATATAGTAATAAAATCCTAAAAATCAAACTGTGGGAAGAAGTCTACAGAGCCCTATATCCAGGATGGGAACATTTTGAGGCACAGGAGAAAGGACAGAAAGGTAATTAATTTTTTTAATACACTGTGTTTAAACCTGTTTAACCTGGTAAATTATTGTTAATTAATAACTCATACTCTGTAGTGTGCAATATTTATTTATTAAAATTCATGGTTAGTTAACAACCATGTCATACAGCAACTTAAGTAACTGGATGGCAGCCATATACTTAAAAAATATTTAACACTCAAATTTTGTCATACTGCCATGGAACTGAACCCTTTGAAGAAGAGAAATAATCTGCAAAGTACTCTCTGAGACTCCACTAAAGTCTCCCCGCACTCCATGCTGAGGAATGTTGTCCAAAGGGCACTCGAATAGAGTACCCTCAAAATGAAAACCATCTTCGTTTCTCACAAAATTATGTAATACACAGCATGTTCGGGTAATCAACTGTGCAAAGTCCACGTTTATGGAAGATGCGCCATTTATTGGCCATGATCCCAAACGTGCACTCTACCATTCTTCTTGCACTAGTTAACCTATAATTGAATACTTTTTTTTTTTCAAGCTAAGGTTTTTTTTTTGTGGATATGGCCGGATGACCCTAGCAGATAGTGCAAACGCCTCATCTCCAACAATCACAAATGGCATAGGGGTCCCATTGTCATTATTGGGTAGCTGTTTAGGTGGAGGAAAATTCATTTTGTTTTTATCCACTTTTTGGCCCAAAACAGTTTTTGAACACATTAGAATCACTACTTTTCCCATAAGCACCCACATCAATAGCTGTGAAACAGTAGTCAGCATCAACAAGACCAACAAGCACAATGGAAAAGAAATGTTTGTAATTAAAGTACATTGAACCAGAGTGCTGTACATTTCTAATGCGAACATGTTTTCCATCTATTGCACCCACACAGTTTGGAAACTTTGTGTTTCTGTAGAACTGGTTAGCTACTTCTTCCCATTCTTCTGTTGTCTTTTGCTTCAAGTATATTGGAAGCAAGGACTCCCAAAGTGCCTCACATGTCTCTTTCACTAGGCAGCCAATTGTTGTCCTCCCCAGCAGGTATTCAAAGTGAATGGAAGCAAAGCTGTTACCTGTAGCCAGGAACCTAAAAGGGTACATAACAAGATCCTGTGCATAAATTGTATAAAATACCAATTTTAACATTTTTTATTAAATCAAACATATATGTTTACAGTTATATAGCACGGTCAATATTTTAATTTTTTTAATGTCAACTTTTTTCAGGTAATGAAGTGCAAAGACGCTGGAAATCTTTAAAGGATTCGTTCCGAAGGGAAATTTCAGCGGAGCAGAAAAATCCTTCTGGATCTGGTAGATCCACTAAAAAAAGAAAATATATATATTTTGAGCAACTGAAGTTTTTGCTCCCCACGCTGCATCAGCGATCCACAACATCCTCATTGTCACCACTTAATGTTGATGACGAACCTAGTGTGGAAGACTCTTTAGTGATGGAGAGCAAAATAGCAAGTCCATCAACTGTGCAGGAGTCTTCTCTTGCAGAGAAACATAGGAAAAAAACAGAGAGGAGTTCATCCTTTGAAAAAATCTTGATTCACTTGCTGGAAAAGCAGGCGGCAACATCAGGTGATAAGGATGATGACGATAAGCAGTTTTTACTGTCTCTTCTGCCAGCACTGAAGAGTTTTGACCAGCAGGATAAAATGTGGGTGCGCATTAAGATAATGAATGTCATTCAAAAGGCCCAAGAGGAAGTTCAAAAACGGACAAGCATTCCATCACATTATCCAGAGCCACCCAAACAAGTACAGCCAACTGTGCTGCTTCAACAGCAGTTGCGCCCTGGACCTGCTACATCATCCTCGTCAGTGTGGTCATCTGGCAGCTACAATATTTCAGGCTCCAATGAATCTCAAAACAGTGATTAAATTAGCACTATATTGATTTTATTTTTTTTCACTGAAATAAATATTTACATAAAGATCAATGTTCTGGTTATTTATATGTGAAATGAATGATAGCCTGTGGGGTGAAATTATGAGGTAGTGATACATGTATGAACATTTAAATACATATTTAGTTTTGTTTCTGGGAAGTTTTAAGCCTTCTCACTGAGAAATAAATGGTCTATGAAAGTACGCCAAACAGCGTATACTTGACCAGATTTTGGCAGTGTGTTGGGGGAGGGGATTGCCAAGAACACGGCCTCCTGGCTGTAATATACAGATAGGTCAGCGTCTCTAAGTTCAGGGTCAATGGACAATCAGGGACCAGACAATGCGTTTACTCTCTGCACCTCTCTCAGCTGGGTACTGTCTGTGCTTCGTTATCATTACTAGCCAGCAAGCCAGGTGTGGTTTCGGTAAAAAGTTTGGGGAAGGATTTGTGAAGAAACAATATAAACCTTTTTCTTTTCTTCTATCATCCTAAACACTCAACAAAGTCAAAACATAATCAAATTTCTCATGCAGTCAAAAAGGTTTTATAAAAACTTACCTAAGAGTCACAGCCAATCTTTCCTCTTTCATTTTCATGCTTTAAATCATCGTCAACATGTTCTTGAACTAAAAATAGTTCATAGAAGCTTAAAGATACTCTGGTTTGATAGGAATCAGTGTTTTTCTATACACACCCCCTTGAGTGATTTGCATAGCAACCAATGTTTACAGTTGGTTACCATGTGAATAATGACCCAACATGAAGGTGCGTAATTGTAAAACTGCGAAATTATGATTATACTGAGGCAACAGGAAAAAGATATTTATAATTTTTCCACGGGGAATCACTCAATGATTTCTTATGAATTTTTCAAAAGTGTGTGTCTAGAAAGCTTTGATCGTAAATTTCAACATTTGTTACATGCATTGTGCATTTTCACCAACATCAACTCTATTTATTGCTAGTTTTATACTGATTCTGTATAATAGTAGTTAGCAGAGCTTCTTTTGTTCACAATGGGAAATAAGACAAAGACTGGGAGGCATGTACACCAACAAACCGTTGCCTGAAAATGAGACACCTATTGTCGATAGTGACGCTATAACGCCTCTGTGCTCCTCAGCAAAGAAAATAAAGGTCCAAGAAAGTGAAGGACAAGCTAAAAATGACAACAGAGGAAATGGGTTTATCCTTATGGATGTAAAACTACTGTTTGGGTTTTTATGCGCTAACTTTAGATGTGACAAATGTTATCAGTACTCACTGACCTGTGAGATCGTCGAAGAGACTCGGAATGGCTTTTGTCATGAAATCAGTATCAAGTGCACAAACTGTGGCGAATGGAATGCCAATTTCAATACTTCTGATGTTTCATCTTCAGCTACTCACAAACAAAGAAGTAAATGTGCGAATGGTGGCATTTGTGCGTTCTATTGGGAAAGGCCACAGTGCATTGCAGAATTTTTCGATATACATGAACACAAGTCAACCCACGGCAAAGAAAGCATACAGGAGAACGCTGCACAGGATCTATTCAGCAAGTAAGGACATTGCAATGGAAAGACCCTGAGAGCACTGAAAAGGGGATTCATAGACACTGCAGCTGCAGTAGAAGGAGACCTTTATTCAACAGGAGCTCATTAAACTTCATTTTGAGAGTTCTGGTGATCTTTGAAACAAGATATCTATGGATCTATACATTCAATTGACATGAAAATTAACACAGTTGGTTGTCATATAATCTTACAGATTCTGACCTAAAATGGATACAACTGAGTTCACAGTTTTAGTTTTATGACCATCATGCATATATCTTCTTCTTCGATCCTTAACCACCGACCGTCAAAGCAGTCAGTGGCCATCACGCCTAGTGGCGTCTTGTAGGGCAACAACAAATTGATTCCACTTTGCACGGTCGGTGGCCATCCTTCGTACAGTGCCCCAACTCTGGTTCATTCTTTGCATCTCAGCCTCCACAGTCCTCCGCCAAGTTGTTTTTGGTCGGCCTCTCTTTCGCTTTCCTTCAGGGGTCCAAAGCATAGCTGTTCTTGTGATGGCATCGGGGTCTCTTCTGAGGACATGACCAACCCAGCTCCAGCGTCTGCCAGCTATGATGGTGTGCATGTCCTCTTGCTTGCTACGAGTAAGCAGATCTTGGTTGGTGATGGTATTCAGCCAAAAGATGCGGTGAATTTTTCTTAGGCATGTTGTGTGAAAAGAGGACAATTTTGACATTTCCTTCTCTGTGACTCTCCAGCATTCCGCACCATAGAGAAGCACAGAAAGCACGCAACTCTGGTATAATCTTAATTTTGTGCTTGTGCTGTATTGGGAGGACTTCCAGATGTTATTTAGGCTAAAGAAGGCTGTTCTTGCCTTATTCATTCTGATGTTGATGTCTTTGCCTGCCCCACCGTCTGGTGTTACTATGCTTCCTAGGTATGTGAAGGTATCTGTCTGTACCAATTGCTGATTCCTTACTGATATGGGCTCAGGGTTGCTCACATTGAGCGTCATGACCTCAGACTTCTTTAAATTGATGTTCAAGCCCACCTGCTGGCTAAATTTATTAAGTCTATCCATTTTTTCCTGGATGTGTTGATGTGAATGTGCCAGCAGTGCAATGTCATCTGCATATTCCAGATCTTCCAATGTAGAAAATGTAGTCCATCTTATTCCTCTTGGACTGCCCTCTGTTGTCTGGCGCATCACCCAGTTTATGACTGTTAAAAAAAGAGTGGTTGATAAGGGGCATCCCTGTCGTACTCCTGTCTTCACCTCGAAGGTTAGGTTGCTCTGCCCAACACTACACGTAAAGTTGGCATAGAGGCTTTTTATGATTGACACTATGCAGCTTGGAATTCCATAAGCCCTCAGTATTTTCCATAAACTGTCCCTATGTATGCTGTCAAAAGCCTTTTCAAAATCAACACAATTTATGTAAAGCTGTCTTTGCCATTCTGAGCACTGCTCTATAATGTTCCTGAGAGTGAATATATGGTCTACACATCTTCTGTTCTTTCTAAATCCTGCTTGTTCTTTCCTCAGTTTGTAGTCTACTGCCTTTGAAATTCTCTGTATAATTATCCTGCCTAGTATTTTGCATGCATATATAATGAGGCACAAATATCAAACATTCTAGAAATATGAATTTTGAAAATTCATAAAAAATTAACCTTTCTGTCAATCTCTGTCATTTTAGTTCACGACCTCACGCTATAAACAATGATTCAATTTGCCAAGTTTCAGTCAGATCCTTGTACAAATAACATAGTTATGATGTTTTAAAAAAGGTGTATAATTTATTCACTACGGCTATATTGGATAGCTAATTTGCATAATTAATGAGGTCATTATGTGGACAAACATTTTAAGTCCATACTAACACTATACCCATGGTTGTTTGATTCTGAAAGGAAAATTTGAGTTTTTTACCCTATCAAGGTATCCTACTACCTTAAGCCAATCAGGGTGCTGAAACTTTTCATTCATATAATACTTTATTGTTAACTTTCTGTTGTCCCCCATGCATTCTTCTGCAGAACCACATTTCTCCCCCTTCCTTTTCTTTCCCTTTGTGGCAGAGACCAGCTATTTGAACTACAGTTTCACTAGACCTTTATTTGTCCCAAAGAGTCCTTACTCAGCTTCTCACAGCACAACATAGTCTCTCACAGGCAGTAATCTTTTTTTTTTTTACTATGGAATCCTTTTTCAATTTCTCACTTCTCTGAACAGGGTTCTTTTGTTTTTTTGACAACATTGGGTTCAAAAAACGCCTGTCAGAAGTGTAACTAATAGGTTGTGCCTGACATACCTGAGAGGCTTGAGGAGACTTAAGTACATGTAAAAACGCAAATATAAAACTTCAACTCAAAACTTTTAACATACATGGTGCCATTTTAACGTTAATAAAAAATAATATGTAGGATAAAGAGAGAGGGATAGTACCTCACGTTGAGTGACAGCCATGTCCTTTTTAGGATAGTCAGGATCCTATTTGGTTCTCCTCTCTTTGTCTAGCTCATGTATGGCTCCTAGAATACCGCTTGTGTACGGCGGTGGCCACATCCCGGGCAACAGTCTTGGCTGACTGGCTAAACTACATGGGTGGAGTAGGAGCAATCTTACTCAAGGGAATGTCCATCCCTAGTACACAAAGACTGACGGTGAGTGAGGCGGAGGAATCTGAGAAGATCAACGGCTCGCAAAGCGAAACAGCAAAGTGTGTGGCGCACTAGAGGCATGTCGGACATAGAAAAAGACAATGGCTAGCCACCGTGGAAGAGATTGGGGCCTTACCACGTACTTCCTACAGAAAGTAATGGAATCACAACAACAAGATAAGAACCGATATGTAGAGAACTCTCTGTCCCCTGGGGAAGAATCTACTGTACAAATTAACAGGGAAGAGGCAACTCCTCTAATGAGTAAGGAAGTACATAATGACGAGTGTTCCTTAAATTCTGTTGAAAGGGAGCATTCTGAGAAAGACCACCTAAAAACTAGTAGGAGAAGCCTAAAAATAGGAACATGGAATGTTAGAACTTTAAACGGAGAAGGAAAGCTGGACAATCTTATATTAGAGGCAACCGACATGAAACTCGATATACTGGGAGTTGCAGAGGCAAGACTTTTGGATACAGGCTACATAACAAGAGACCAGTACACGCTTATACACTCAGGAGGAGAAAACACGAAAGAGGGGTAGGAATGTTGATAAAGAAGGAGTTAGAAAAATACGTATGTGGATACTGGACACACAATGACAGAATGATGTTACTAAAGATGAGAGCAAAGCCATTCGACATATCAATCTTACAAACTTATGCACCAACTAAAGATTACAGCGAGGAAGAAATAGAAGAATACTATGAAGAGCTACAACACACACTTAAACCAGTCAAATCTACAGATGTGTTGATAGTAATGGGTGATATGAATGCAAAAGTAGGAAAAGGAAAATACAAGAAAATAGTAGGACAGTATGGATTAGGGACAAGAAATGATAGAGGAGACAGACTTATCCAGTTCTGTGAAGAAAACCAGCTGGTCATATGTAACACCTTTTTTGAACATCACCCAAGAAAATTATACACATGGAAAAGCCCAGGAGATGTAACACGAAATCAAATCGACTATATCATGATAAAACATAGATTTAAGAACAGTGTCACAAGTGCAAAGACACATCCTGGCGCCGACATAAATTCAGATCACAATCCAGTTGTCATCAAAGTAAATATAAAGCTGAAAAGAGCAGGAAACAGAAGACAGGAGGAACCCCAGATAGAAATATCAGCGCTGAAACAACCAGATATAAAACAGAAATATTTAATCGAAGTCAAAAATAAATACCAACAGTTATTGACAGAAAGCATGGAGCAGTATAGAAGAGAAAACCCAGAAGAAAAAGCAACCGCAAAATGGGAATGCTTAAAAACAAGCATACAATCAGCAAATGCAAATTTACCTAAAAAGGAGTCTAAGAAAAAATCAAATTTGGATGACAGATGACATCTTGAATAAAATGGCAGAAAGAAAGAAAGAAAGCAAAAAAATACTCCAGAATATAAAACAATAGACAATGACATACGTACTATGTGTAGAGAAGCAAAAGAACGGTGGATAGAAACAAAATGTAAGGAAATAGAAGACTTGGAAGCGAAGCACATGACAAGAGATATGCATGAAGAAATAAAGAAATTATCAAATCGGTCGCGGTTTGCACAAGGAGGAAGCTGTATCAAGAACAAAAATGGTGTAATATTACTTGATGAGAAAGACATATCAAACAGATGGGCAGAATACGTAAAAGAACTATTCGAGGACAACAGAGGTAAAAAACCATCACCAGATTCTAATGAAGGCCCACACATTCTCAGATCAGAAGTAGAGAATGCCATTCATATGATACAAAAAGGAAGATCAGCAGGCATGGATAACATAAACATTGAAATGATAGAAGCTCTGGAGAGCTTTGGTATAGATACAATCACAGAAATATGCAATGATATATACAATACAGGATATTTACCACACGACATGAAGACATCAGTTTTTATAACATTGCCCAAAAAACCAAAAATGCAACAGAATGTTCAGACTTCAGAACAATCAGCCTGATGAGTCATGCAATTAAGATACTGCTCAAAATCATACAGGAAAGAATAAAAAGTAAAGTAGACAGCGAAATCCAAGAAGAACAGTTTGGTTTTAGACGGAACAGTGGAACAAGAGAGGCAATATTTTGCCTAAGAAGATTAGCAGAAAAATATACAGAGGTCAAAAAAAAGTATGTATATGTGCTTCATTGACTATAAGAAGGCTTTTGACAGAATCCATCATGAGAAAATAATTGAATGCCTCAAAGACATAGGTATTGATGGAAAAGATATAAGAATACTCAGTAACCTTTATTGGGAGCAAACTGCCACAGTAAGATCGGGAAGGAATTATTCACCATACATAGACATAAAAAGAGGTGTCAGACAAGGTTGTGTGCTGTCCCCCTGCCTATTTAATTTATACACCGAAAAAATTTTCAAACAGATACAGGAAATACCAGGACTGAACATCAGTGGAAGATCAATAAACAACCTTAGATATGCAGATGATACCGTGTTGTTAGCTGAAAGCGAACAGGAGTTACAAGAACTAGTGAAGCAAGTGAACAGTATAAGTCATGAATATGGACTCGACATTAATATTGAGAAAACTAAAACTATGATAATTAGCAAAACAGACGATAAACCCACATTAAAGATAAGCGTAAATGGGGAAAATCCTGGAACAAGTCAAGAGCTACGTATATCTTGGTCATATAATAACAGAAGATGGCAGATGTGAAACAGAAATCAAGAAGAGAATAGGAATGGCCAAAGCTACATTCAACAACGTGAAACATATACTGACATCCAAACAGTTATCTCACAAATTAAAACTGAGAATCATAAAGTGTTATATATATTCTGCATTTCTGTATGGTGCAGAAACATGGACGATGAATAAGCATTTGGAAGAAAGAATTGAGGCTCTTGAAATGTGGATATATAGAAGAATGGGGCGTATCTCATGGAAAGAGATGAAAACAAATAAGGAGGTCCTAGAAAATCTAGGTATGAAAAGAGAACTAATGAGAGAGGTCAAAGTTCGGCAGCTAAAATACTTTGGCCACATAAAAAGGCATAACACCTTGCAGAAGACCATAACAGAAGGGAGAGTTGAAGGTAAACGTGCAAGGGGAAGACAGCGCTATAAGTGGGAAGATAACATCAAGAGATGGACGGGAAAGAGTCTATCAGAGTGTACCACCAAGACAAGAGACAGAAGACGTTGGAGATCCATTACAGCCAACCTCCGTTGTGGAGATGGCAACTGATGATGATGATAATAATCCCAGGATAAGATCTTTGTTACTATGCTACCGCTCGCAAGTTTAGAAATGTGCAATTTAGATGGCCCTATGACAAAGACAATCATTATTAAAACTGAATAACATTGAAATGACAGTATGAACCTGTTTGTATAGAACAGAAAGATGATGTGAAACTAGCACAAATCTGTCAAACATCTATACTACTTGGGGAGCTGAGGGGGTAATGAATAAATAAACTAAATGAACCTACAACACAATTACAAACACCCATTTCACAAGTAGCCCTGTGCCAGTTTTCTGGGATCTCTGCGGGAGCCAGAAATAATAATACTACTGTTTTCACGATGTGATCAATATGAATTGTTCATGGGGCATGTAACCTCATCATGCAAAACAAACTGCGACATAATTCACTGCAGCAAGAGCACATAAATATTTAAGTGCAGGCTTCCTGCAAGGGAACCAGCTGTAGTTGTGGCTTCATTCTCCATAAGGAGCTAAAATGGGACATGATGACTGACTTCACTATTAGAAAGTCATGCTAATTTACTTATGTTTTACCTGGACAAGAACATCAACACTAACCTGCTGACTTGCTAATCTTGTCAGGGACTCGGCAAAGTGCTGATCTACTGCAGCTTCAGTATCCACTGACTCCCGCAGAATACGCTCCTGATTCTGCTTGTGTTCCCACTCCTGGCGCTCTCGTTCAATCTGCTCCTTCTCAAGCAGTTCTCGTTCTTGTCTCTCACGCTCTCTCTCTGCTTTCTCTTTTTCCTGGCGTTCTCTGTTGAAAGTCCAGTAGAATACAACAATGTTATGGAAAGTCCTGGATCACGCCAGTTTACAGAAAACACTTAATTCACTGACAATAAATCACAGGAACATATCACATTGTGTACATGTACACACAAAGTTGGCTGGAGTTTTGGAACAAAAAACAAACAAAACACTTGTCTATTATAAAGCATGCAAAAATACTGTGATCACTAACAATGGGAATAATACGGTTTGGCTTACAGAAGCAAACATTTTATAACCAAGCATACTAAGTGCTATTCTACGCAAAAAGCTACAGACTTTCATAAATGGGTGCTTGCGTAGAATAGAGGGATTAAAATGGTATGACAAGGTTACCAATGTGGAACTGATGACAAGAACTGGACAAGTGCCAGTGGAACAAGAGATGAGAAGAAGACGATGGCGATGGATAGGACACACACTGAGGAAACCTGTTGATAGCATTACAAGGCAGTCCTTGTTCTGGAACCCCCAGGGCAAGAGAGGCAGAGGAAGACCAAGAAGTACATGGAGAAGAGAGTTGGAAACAGAGGTGAAAATGATGAGGAGAACATGGAAAGAACTTGAGATGATGGCACGTGACAGGAGGACTTGGCATGTGTTTGTTGAAGGCCTATGCTCCTTTGGGAGTGGAGGGTTATGAAATACTAAGTGCTACCCCACCATACCAATGTTCATTCAAGTTCTAGGGTTATAACGCAGGCCCTAGATTATCAGACAGATGCATCTAATGCTGAAGATATAACCTTGACATATGACGTCCAACTTGAATTGGTTGTTATACACAGGTCTCTTGTTTGCCTGCTCTTTGTCCCTGCATAACATCAATTTATGTGTTAAGTTCGGAAATGATAACGCAACTGTATTGGACGCACACACCTTGAATTATTGAGTCAAACAGACGAGAGTGTGGAGGAAAGGGGAAGAAGATAGAATATTTTAATATCTTCTGTTAAGAACAGAGAAACAAGGTTAATAGTTCTTTTTAAAAAAAAGGAAAATAGGTGACCTCTGACGCAAAGCCTGATAAACAGTGTGATATAATGGTCTTACGCATTATTCCTTCTTCTTCTTCTTCTTCCGTCCTTAGCCACCGACCGTCAAAGCAGTCAGTGGCCATTACGCCTAGTGGCGTCTTAGGGCAACAGCAGATAGGTTTTCTTTGCCATTGTTTCCCATCACGCCTATTGGCGTCTTTAGGGCAACGGCAAATCAATCCATCTGCTGTTGTTTCCGTAATCGAAGTGACTGGCAAACGGGTGATCAGCCCGTTGGTACGCATTATTCCTAGGCACTATTTATTCGTCCTGACGCTTTGATTTTACACATATGGCCTACACTTTGACTATACATATAGCAGATGGCGACAGTAATACTGCATAAAATGACTCCGACGTCATGAATACATGGGTGTGTTCAAGGCAAATTTTCGTTATGCTGCATTTTAAACATAGCACGCACCAATGAACTCCAAAAATAACTAACACGACACACAGGACAATATGTATTTAGGCCTACATACATTCTGCCTCTAACTATAGCACGTTTCACTAGCTTTGCCCAACTTCAAAATGCTATATCTCAGCGAATATATAACGCATATAAGTGAAATGTTGTGTGTAAATTTGAAATGGTATAGACCCTATGAATTAAATTTTTCATTAAAATGCGGCCATTGGTTTCAATTTGTGTTTCTTTGCGATATAATATAAAATCCTACTTGCCAGCACACATCACACACACACATATTGAAATGTCTACAGTAAATTATACGACCTCATTTGCACATTTTTGGTTTATCAAGAAATTGGCATGATTTTTGCGTGAAATTGCACTTCTTGAACATAAAACAGTTTATTTCCGGTTTTACGCACACATTGTCAATCAGTGGCGTGTCTACAAAAAGTATTGTGTGGCTAAGTAGGAAAAATGAGTCTTCGAGTACATGTTATGACATTACAGCAAATCACAAATAGGATTTTAAAGTATTTATTCAATGAAGCTACTCGAGGAAAACTATATCATTCCATTTCAAACCCACAAAAGAGGACTATTCATGCCTTGGGGATAAGCAAACGATCATTGCACCGCTGGATAGCGACATCTGAAATTTGTAATTCCAGTGTTTTACACATGAAAAATAGGCCAAGAGTGGTGAATAATTTTGACAGAGAATTGATCCGCAGAGAAATTTGCAATATGTTTCACAATAATGAGGCAGTGACTTTAAGGAAATTGAAAATTTGATTAAGAAAGAATAATGACATTGAAATTTCCAAATCTACGCTATGGAGAACTATTAGGAGTTTGGGATTCACTTTTAGAAAATATGTTGGTGGTAGAAACCTTATTTGTGAGAAGCCTCATATAGTTGCAATGAGAAGCAAATATTTACGCGAGGGCAGAGAAATGAGAAGAGATTGTTATGATTTTGTGTATTTAGATGAAACTTGGATCAATGCGCACCACAGTATTGAAGGAGAATGGCAATCATCTGATGGGACAACTAAGAGACTAGTACCAAGCAGCAAAGGACAGCGCCTAATAATTGCACATGCAGAAAGCAGCCATCATGGGTTTCTAAATAATACTGAACTCACATTTGTTTCAAAATCTACAGATAATAGGGATTATCATACAGAGATGAATGGAAAGATATTTCAAGATTGGATTGTGAATCATGTACTTCCTTCCTTGGATAGACCGTCGTGTTTGATAATGGACAATGCTTCATATCACAACGTTGTGGCACCAGAAGATAAAGTTCCTGATTCATCAAGTACTAAAGATGTAATAAAGATTTGGCCGACCAAAAACAACATTCCATTCAACGAAATGTCCCTGAAGCCTGAATTACTTGGAATTGTAAAAAAGACACAGCATACAAAGATATTTCACATAGACAAGGCAATCCATGAACATGGTCACAGATGTTTAAAATTGCCTCCTTACCATTCTCACTTAAACCCAATAGAACTAGTATGGGCTAAAATTAAGGAACAGGTAGAAACAGAAAATAGAACGTTCAAATTAAAAGATGTTGAAATACTTATAAAAGCCGCCATGTCCAATATAGCCAGGGATTATTGGAAGAAATGTGAGAACCATGTGTTACAAGAGGAAGAGGAATATTGGAAGAATGATGGTTTGTCCTTCATTCAGCCGAGATTGATTATCAATTTCTCAGAGACATCTGATTATGATTCGGATGAAGTTTAATTTCTTTAAAGATGACCTTACCGTTATTTACAAGCACATTAGAGGAGCAACGTTCCATTATGATATTTATGAACCGCAAATAGGTGATACCTATTGAAATAATTAGATCAAGGAAGGACCAGTTTGGTAGCGCATTAAATGTCAATGACAAACAATGTCACGAGTATCTCGCATGCAGATCATTTAAGAAATCAGCTTCAACAGGTATTCATATGCAAACGTGATGGCCACATTATTGTAATAGTAGACACGCCTATGCCTAATCAATTCACAGAATCTGTGCATGAAGTGGTAAAATTTCTTTTCTCGATACACAATAATTAGTAAGCCGACAAAGATCAAAGGATTTCATCCGTTTATGGGAACTAGACAAGATGCACAGATATAAAGTATATATTTGTTGGGTCTAACCCAATATAACATCGTATGCAAAAAATGGCATTAATACGTTGGACGGTTAATCAGATAATTACATTTGTTTGAGGGCAAAGCTAGTGAAACGTGCTATAGTCTACTATCCATCCAATCGCAGGTTAGTAGTGTTACTTTTCGTAGCTAAATTTTCCGCACATATAGGCCTAAGCAACTGCATTGGTGCTATATTATTACACAGGAATTCAAATCTAACGATCACGGTAGAAAATAAATATTAGACAAACGTGAAACATTAGCTGAACCAGGATTGTATTTCCTTTCCATAGCCTAACTTGTAACTGAACAATGTAGGCCTATTCCCCAGATGTTAAAACAGACTAGAGACAAAATTTGTGAAGACACATTTCCTCTGTGTACACAACTAAAAATATAAAAGACGAGCAACAATGTGAACAAAGGCAGTAAAACATATTTAATAATTCTATACTGTGATTCTTACCCAAGAGGGGAGAAATCTACAATAACCACTGTCACCGATCCGAGACTCACATCTGTTTACCTTCGCAAGTACACAGCTACACTAAAAAAATCCAAGATGGCTGCTGACCCACTTTGCAGCTTGTCGCTCTACATGCAAATAACACGTGTTCCAAGAACACATCATAATGGAAACAGATGTTCATACACAAGTTTTTTTTTAACTGTGTCCGATGGGAATGTGTATTTAATACAGTCACTTCTCTCACTACGACATACACAAATAATTCCAATCTATTATTCTGACCACCGAGTGCATACATGAGCTCGTGTCGGTTGAATTTATCTGTGGCAGACGGGGGGAAAGAGAGAAATCAATGCCGTGTATCATACACATAGTCGCTATTTTGTGAGATGTCTATGGCGGGACGCTGCGCACTTTATTTCTTTCTCATGTGAGGGTATAAAGCGAAATGTTACCTACGAGTGTATACAAGTTTGAAAATTTAACAACATTACAAAATTTCAGATCCCATATAAATAGTTATACTCAGTGAATCAATAGCAATAGTCAGGGCCTACAATCCCACCCCCTGCAGACCCACGTAGAACAGTCCCAACTAAGATGGTTTGGCCACGTCTGCAGAATGGGAGAAGATCGGCTACCACGACAAGCATGGGAAACAAAGAGCCAGGGATCCAGACCCCCAGGACGACCCAGAGCCCGCTGGGAGGACAACATTAGACAATCTTTGAAGGACCGAGGACTAGAATGGAACCAGGCCAGGAGGAAGACAGCCGATAGGATAGTCTGGCGCTCTCTCTTCCAATTCCCCACACCTCACTTGGGTCTGCAGGGGGTGGGATTTTAGGCCTTGACGTATCGTCTGGTTGCGGACCATGTCTCTTCTTGTTACTTTTTTTTTTGTTTTTTTTTGTTGCGTTCGCCCGCTAATACTCGAGGCGAAATCTCAGGTTATTATTTTTTTATGTCTAACCTGACATTGATTTTACGTGAGTATCCCTTTATTTCTTGTACAGAGACAGGTGTCCCTCGCCATTCAGGCAAATACTCGCCGATTTCGGAGGTACCCATTGCAGCTGGGTCGGCTCAGGAGCCGCCAGTCCCTGGTCGACGACACTCCTTCAAATGTTCTCGCCAGGTCTCGAGTTAATCCAGTCCAAATCCCGGTCGACGAAAAATCCTCAAATGCCGTCGCCCGGGTTTGATCCTGTATCACCCGGTCGCCAGAGCGGTGTTGTAACCACTACGCTAGCGCGGCTCCCTTCTTGTTACTTCAACCACCTTCCTCAGATACCTCATTTCTGAGGTTTGGATCTGGCTTTTGTGGGTTGTAGTCATTGCCCATGACTCGCATCCATATGTCAAGACTGGGACATAGGTGGAGCGGTATACAACCATCTTCGTTTTCTTACCAACCTCGCTTAGGGCCTCACCATGTCTAAATCCTGCCACGGCCATGATGTATCACTATTATCAAGTGCTGCCATATCCCTCGACAGATCTCATCTCTGACATTCTCCATCGATTCTGTTGTTGACTTCTTTCCCAGGCCAGTGTCAAGATGTCCCTTATCTGTCTTCCCTTACTTCTCTTGCCCTCTACCTTTCCTTTATTACGATGTTTACTGGTGCTGCTAATCTTATCTGAGTGAAGGTGGAACTGTTTTGTCTCGTCATCTATGTGATCCTTACACATTTCTTCGTTCACGCTTTCGTTTGTTATAGTTACAGCACCGTTTGTGCTCTCGCTCGTCGGCTCAATACTACGTGTTTTGTAAGTTGTTGTTTCCTGCCACATAAGGTGTCACATTTATCTAGTTTCGGAGGAAGAAGCGCTTTCCCCAATACCTGTCAGTACTGAGTGCTGGGCACTCAATGAGGTGGTAATCAACAATTTCACAGAGGTATGTACACAGCTGGCACTCTGGAGTGTGTTGTGGTTGGATTCTGTTCAAGTGCTTGTTAAGTGGTGGTATGTGTTGTATTCGGAACCGAAAAATGGTGCTCTTTGTTCATATGTCCATGAGATTCTTCCCAGAAACCACGTCTCTTGTTTACTCAAAATGGTTTTCTCATTCGTTTTCTAAGTCCAGAACTTAGTTCCTAATAATATCGACTTCTTGAAGCTTTTGTGGTTTAAAACTGTCTATAATGTGCAGTAACAAGCCCCATGCCCAACCCTCCTTTGTCGCGTTTAACGACATGCACGGTAGGTATAAGGTTACTATTATGTGATCCCCTTTCGAGTTCTGGTAACACATGGGACGAAGACGACATGGAAAGACCTTGAGCTGATGGCACGTGACAGAAGGCTTGACGTAAGTTTATTGAAGGCCTATGATAATTTGAAAGCTTGAAGGGTGATGACCAACTACCCGCGTTCGATTTACTGGACATGATATTCCTCATTTTACGGAATGCTGCTTTAGCTAGCACACTATGCTCCTAATCGCAGTAACGCATTTTCCATTTAAGTGGTCAATATGCTTAAATACAGGTATACCTCGCTATATTGCGCTTAAAAAAAATTATTCATGTTTATTTATTAGTGCGTGCCTTCTTCTTCCGATAGATTTTTTGCTCTCCACCAGCAAGAAGATTACGATTAGCTGAAGGCTCAGGTGTCGAAGATTAGCATTTTTTGTAGCAATAAAGTACAGTATTTTTAATTTTTCAGTACATTAATTTTTTTTTTATACCTAGCGCTATTGCGCACTTAACAGACATAGTGTAAATATGATTTTAGGCTTTTATATGCACTGGGAAGCAAAAAAAAAAAAAAAAAATGGGTGTGACCCGTTTTATTGCGATATTCGCTTTATTGCGGTGGTCTGGAACCGAACGCAATATCTCCAAGGTATACCTGTATTTGAATATGTCTGTATTTATTAAATGGTGTTGACATATCATTACTCAGCAGTGGGATACGGTCTTTTATTTTGAGGTAACTACTGTTATTGTTAGTGGTTCTTGCGGTTCAGGCAGTCCTTTTACCTGCACTTTCGTCTCTTACTACATCTAGCACTTTAAGTAAATCTTTTTCATATTCTGCCATTAGTACTTCGGCGTAGGCACGTGGCTTATACTGTTATCCCCCAACCAGCAATCTTGGTTCATCACTGGCCGACAATTCAATGTACAGTTCGAGTGAAAGTTCCTTCCTCACTCCTGGTGTTTAGCTGCTAGTTCATTTGCCACTCAGACAGCTCTTACTGGCTTCCAATACATATTTCTAATTATTTTTAGATCTTTCCCAAGGTTATTTATGTTTTCCAGTACTCTGATGACCTCCTGACACCCTGTCAACTACTTTGGTGTACATGTATGTTACGCACAGATCATTTTTTTCTAAAGTCATTGTATGATCATTTTTTCTCAAAACATTGTATGATCATTTTTTGCTAAAGACATTGTGTAATTAGATTGACTGAAATGTACACTTTAATTTTTTCGGTCAAAGCTACATAACTCTGGATAACTGAGATTATCATTTAATATGATGTTACCTCCTCTTGTGTCGAGACACGGTCGGTCCATATTTTTTGAACGACGTGTGACCATTCTCCTTATTTGGTAGTATCGGTCAACTGTTGTTGGAATGTCTGAAACCTGTGTTGAGGTCTCTGTTCATGTCCATATAAGGCGCGATCTAGTATAAATCTGTATCTGGAATGTTCCTAGATCGTCTTGTTTGATTCTTCATTCTTGTGTATGGGTTCTGCGCATGTCCGGACGCGAGGCGTCTGGGAAGTTTCTTTATCTTTGGGAGTTGATGAAAAGTTGTGAAGCAGAGAAGACGCGTTCCGGCGTCTCTGTGATTTTGTTAGGGAATTAGGAGCCTTTTTTGTGAGTTAGTTAGCTTACAAGGTCCTTCCCTTGAGTATTCAAATCGCCTGGAGGTGTATGTTTTTCTGTGGTGTGGATTTTCGAACGAAGGTAATGCCTCATTTACATCCAATCTGTAACTTAACTTATGTTTGACAATGGTCGATCTCTGCTCACGTATGTTTTACAGAAAGGAAGGTTCTTCTATTAGAAGTCACGCCCTAGGTATCTTCATACCTGAGATCTATATGTACACGGGTCATACTCAGCCCGTAGGACAGTCTTATGTTCTATAAACGTCGCTGTGTGTCAGCGATCACGCCTACGTCAAGGTTAGACTTAGGAATGCCTGTAAAGGTCAGTTCGACCTGCACTCCTGGAATGCTATCCTCGTGCGACTTATGATTTGACTCATTTAGCACATCTGAACAGTAGGAGGATTTTTGATGTACTTTTGTATTTGGAGCCAACAATACAATTCCTTGGCGCCATATCATCATTTTGAGAATATGCCAAATGCATTGATGAACTATGTATGCTGATATTCGTGAATGTCATGACTTTGCTCTATTGTGAACTGGATGTAACGTACCTGTGCTTGTGGCGTCAGAAATAAATGATGAAAAACGTCAGGAGCAGTTTGACCATTTATGACTTCACATGTCGTACCCTATGTGCTGTAACTCTATGAACTACATCACTATTATACACAGCAACAACAACATTACAAAAACCAGATAAGACACCCTACATCTTGAACTATAATACCTGGTGTCGATAGGGAAGGTACTGTGACGGGGCTAAAGATTTTCCAACGAAATTGGACTTATACCTATAACGTCCATGGTGGTCAGTTCTGCCATTATCATTTATGAAGCAACACGATAGCGGCCTTATCACCAAAGAGGAGCAAGCCCTAAATCCACCCTTATCAATGTAGTCTATGAATAACGTATACATATCTTTTATGTACTTATAAAATTCTTATCTCGGATGCTGCATGCATTGTCAAGGTCTGTTTGAACAATGCTCTTTCAAGTGTTTATGTCGAGGTGCCACGTTGTTGTTGTTTTGAAAAGGTGATGGGTGGTGAGCGGGCACTTAACAGCTGACCATTATTGCCTCTTCTCGTTCCATCTTCGTCTACCCTGTTCAACCTGAAAATTGGTTATAATTGGGGTATTTAGTGTCATTTTATTTACTAATTTTGTATTCAATTTAAATAACTTGTATTTTGCAGTTGCTGGTTTTAATTTATATTAGTATTTGTCATTTTATTTTCAGTTTTGTATTGTATGTAGATAACTATTGTCCTTTGCACTTGGTTTTAACTTGTTTTAGTATTTGTTCTTCTTGGGTTGGTGTTGTCTTTCCTTGTTCTATGAGTAGTTAATAAGTTTGCTAATTTTTCTGTTTCTTTTTCGTTGTTTTTTTTTTTTAAATTAATGATTTGTTAGTTTTTATTGCTTAATTTCTATTTGGTTGAATGTCTTTTCTGAAGGTCGAGGTGCCACATACTGCATCAATATTTATGTATGTGTGCGAGTTTCACTTCTCATTCACCACACCTGACTCATCACCTTAGTACTGCTTTATTCCATCACTTCAGCTTGTTACGTTCAAAGTTGTTGGGTTACTAGTTGAAATGAAGGATATATCATATTTAAAATAATCTTTTTCATGATGATCCTAACTGTTAGCTGTAAGATATTGTGTTGGACGATAGGTTAACTCTTTAAGTCCCAATCGACTTTATAAAGGCTCAGGGGTTAGACGCGCTTGGCCCAATCGACTTTAAAAAGCCTTTAGTATATGTGCCTCTGTTCGAGAATGTTTCTAATTATAACTACCCACAAACCACCCAAAACGTCATTTCCTACTGCAAGTACATTCTTTTAAATACCGCACGTGTTTAAGAGTGAACGTGTTTCTGTTATTTTATATTTTTAAAGCGATTTTTTAAAGCGCATATCCTCCATTTTACCTTGAATAACTAATCACTTTTTTAAAGCGCATATCCTCCATTTTACCTTGAATAACTAATCATTTTTCAATGAAAGCTTTTATACTTGTAGCACAAGAGTAAAGTACATCCAATTACCTTCAGTTTCATATACAACAACAAAGTTATTTATGCATATGAACATTTTAAAAAATTATTTCCAAACAACAACAATAAAAACGCACTGGGGTGGCTATTTTTGCTTGGGCCAAACCCACTTTTTTGCTTGGGACTGAAAGAGTTAAACTATATGACGATTTATGATGTCAGGTCAATTTTGGAGATAGAATAAAGCAGTACTAGGGCGACCCTGTGGCAAAAGAAGCAAAACAAGTTGCTACATTTTAATCCAGCAAAGATATGACTGATCTTTGTTTTCCACATTATAGAAAATAGTGCTTAGGAAAAAAATGTGGCAATCTGTTGTTTCTGGCAACACACTAAGTCCATTAATGTACACTGAAACATTATTATAAAATTTTACAATTAAATGCAGCACTCATAGTGCTCAAACCAGGAGTAGCTACGGCCAACATTATATCTAAAACCTTAAAATAAAAATATAGTAATATTTTTATGAATGCAAGTGATCTAATTAATTCATTCAGGTCCTTTTTTTTGCTATTTACACAGCATGGTGCCACTACTACAGTGGTGCCCCCTTGTCATCACAGCCATCATGCTCTTGTTAACGGTGGTATCTGTAGCAATTTATTTTACGTGATGAGGTTGCCAGTTGATGCACAACTTCAATTAGGCTGCCCCTTATGACATGTCTGAGGTAGAAGTAGTTGTCCTATTCATGTCTCCTCAGAGACCCCCAGAAACTATAAAAGTGATCTATTTAGGGAAACATTAAAACAGCAACAGCTGTTGATTGCACCCTGGATTTTAAAACACACAATAACGAATCTGGTTTTCTAGTATTAATCAAGTAATTCTCAAGCGGTAGGTCTACCTCAATTGTTTTGTTGCACAGGCATTGTCAAACTTTTCTCCAAGAAAAGGAAACTTAATTTAAAACTAATTGTGCATATAAAGATATAACACCTTGCTGAAGACCATATTCGAAGGAAGAGTTGAAGGCAAACGTGCAAGAGGAAGACAATGCTAAAGGTAGGAAGATATCAAGAGATGGACAGGTAAAAGTCTATCAGAATGTACCATCTAAAACAACCGGCAGAAGATGGAGATCCATTACAGCCAACCTGCACTGTGGAGATGGCAGCTGATGATGATGACAAAACAGGAGCACATGCTCCTCTGAGTGGTTACAGGTTTCAAACCATCTCAAGACATAGAAGACAGCACCATGTAATAAATTATTGTGTCATTAGTGCCTCTTAGATTTTAATTAATGCAAGCATATGTTTACTTAGAAGAAACAAAATTACCTTTCAAGAATCTCTTTGCGCTCCTTTTCTCGCCTCTCCTGTTCTAATCTCTCTCTGCGCTCCACTTCAATTCTTTCAATTTCTCTTCTTCCATGGTCTATCTGCAGTTGAATCTGTTCCCTGTGAAGTGCAGATGCTAACTCTGTAGGTAGGAGTGTGTCCTGGTTTTTCTGAAGCATGTAGTGAGCTGGAAGAGGGGCTGTTGGAATTTTCCGCTGCCACAGAGCTTCTAAAGTTGCTATTGCTGGAGCAGTGTTCAAAGTGTATCCCATCAAATGTTGCTGCTGCAGAGCCGCAAACTGATGCTGCTGGGCTCTCACAACTGCATCCATAGGGTACCCATGTGGGAGTGTGAGATGATGTGATATAGAAGGTGGAAGCTGATGGGTGCTTGTATATTGCAATGTGCTGGGCAGAGCGCTAAGCAAGCTTCGGGCTGGAAGTGTTGCAACACCAGCAAATGCTGCAGCAGACTGTGATGATACTGATGTTCCCGAAACAGGGGCATGCACAGAAGAAAAAGTGGGCTGACTCATTTTATGCTGGGCAGCTAGAATGTTCTGAACATTGCTATGTACAGGATTTTTACGCATCAGCTCCGGATCCCGGTATGGATTTACAGTCTCATTTCTGTCAAGTACTAAAGGACTTGTGCCAGGACTACTCCTTACACTGCGTATATCATCAAGTCGTGAGCCTGGTCGCTTGTCATCTGATAAGCGGACGGACAGCTGACTATCACTGGCTCTTGAATCTGCCCGGTCTAAGACTGCTGGTGTATTTGGATTGCTCCTGGAGACACTGGACTGGACACAGGTAAATGCACTCTGCCTTTCCCCACTAAAATCATGAGGTTTGGTCAAAGAATTACTTTCAGATCTATCTCGTTCAGCATGATGATGATGAGAAGATATAATGGAGGAAGATGACAAAATTTCTGCAGCGGCGGCTGTTGCCTCTGGCCTAGATTTTCCATTGCCATTTAAGGAACATTTATCATTGTTTTTTCTCTTGGCTAGCTGATCAGTTAGTGAGCGATTCACATCAATACCTTCTGAAAATGAAGGTGCTTGCGTACTCTCGGGTGGCGGGCTGATGATGTTGCCTCCAGCCCTTAAAATCTGCTTCTTGTAGTGCATGTCCTCGTCAGATTTTGAATCTGAACTATCACTCCCAATATCTGCAATGTTTACACGCTGTCTCTCCTGTGATTTTTCTCTAACAGGACAACTTTCACTTTTTTCATTTACTATGTTATTTGTTACACTCTCAGCCTTTACTTGTACTTGTTTACTATTGTCTACATTTTCACTACACATGCGAGATGAAAAACTTTCCTCCTTTTGTCCACAAAGTTTCGCAGAACTCAGTGGTGCTGACACTCTTGAAGCATCCTTACTTAAAGTACTGGCTATAACAGAAAGGTTAGCATTAATGTTTATGCTTGTATCACAGTCAAATTTCTTGCCCTGGTTCTCTGCATTCTCAGAAACTAACACACTTTCAGCTGGACCCAAAGTTTGCTTTTTGTTAACTTGTTCTGTGCATACATATGCTGACTCTGTGTCTTTTTTCCCCTTCTCTTTTGCCCTGGTCTCACCCCTGCTCCTCTTTTCCCTACCAGTACTGATATTCAAATCCGGTGAGGCTTCACCCTTCCCTTTTGAACTATTCAGATCAGAGGTGTCCTCTAAATGGTCTTTGAGCTTATCTTCTTCACGATCAGGAGGTTTCTTATTTTGTGCTGGCTTACTTCTCAGTCTTGGTGGCTTTGACTTTGACTCTTCTTTACCCTCTATGTTTGTGCTATCTTCTTCTTCAATCCGTTTTACAACTACATTGCAGGTCTGTTTACACACAGAAGAGCTAGTTTCAAGGTTTCCTTCACTAGCTGATTCTTTGATCTTTTTACCCTGAGACTGTTTCTTGACTGTTTTTGCAGAAGGTTCTGGTTTTCTCTTTGGGGTATGTTTCTGATTCTTTTGCTGATTTTGCCCTGTAGGAATACAACAAAGGATGGTGTGTTAAATTCAGCTTTTGAAATTATAAAACATTCTACTCAAAAATATCTTATTTCAACTTTGCAATAAACATCATTTCATTTTCTGTGTGTGCTCATAATCCATCATGCAACCACAATTGCAGCTGGTCCCCTTCTGGGAAGCCTATGTCAAGGCACATGCTCCTGCAGCGGAGGTTTCTGAAGCATAATTTGTTTTATACGATGAGGCTGCTAGGCCCACGCACAATCTCATGTTAGTTGCCACTTACGACATGCCTTTATTTGTATTTGTTAATTATTTTTAAATGATTGGTGACCAGAATTACAATCTGACCAAATATTCAGTTGTCTTGTGAAGGAAAGTGCTACAACTAAAGTAAACATTCACAATTCATAAATGTAGTATTAGGGAAAACACGGCACAATGAACCAGCATTTAGTTACGTCTGCTGGCTGGTCTATAATGTGCCTTTACGCTTATCTTCTAGAAAAATAAAAATAGAATAACCAGACGATGCCCTGCATTTTCTCACTTCCGGCACTATTTTTTTAAAGACTTACACGCGCGCACATAGTTGTGCACTCTGAACGCAGGAAGGGTGGGATGGTGTGTAAAGAGAACGAAATTAACAATAAACACGTGAAAGAGGGTAAGAGAAAGTGTAAGAGATACACACCAAGAGCGAGAGGTGGAAAGTATAGGTTAACACTGGATACACCACGCTATAGCCCTCCCCACCTGCTGGACAATTTCTCACGTGCTTGAAGGAACAAACCCAGTGGTGGGAAATATCTCTCTCTCTCTCTCTCTCTCTCTCTCTCTCTCTCTCTCTCTCTCTGTTTCTTTCCCGCCCTGTGTTAGCTTTTCAATATCGCGGGCTTTCCCTCATTTTTTATACTGTAGATATTTTCAGCACAGCACGCCAAGCTGGTGTTGGAATAATGTTACCGATACAAAAGATAGGACCAAGGGCGTACTTAATGCGACTCAAAAGAAACACGTCACGAACTTATTTTAGAATGCGGCCCAGGAACTGAAAGTTGTAGGGCTACAATACAGATAATGTCAGGACAACAAAGGCGGGGAAAACTTGAAAGCAAGGGCGACGTGAAAAATATGTCCTTATTTCCTCTTTTCGCCCATGTGCGTTACTGGGGCCCTATGTAATTCAGATAATTCAATTAAAAAGGAGGTTTATGATGCAGTCCAGATAAAGATGCTTCGAGTGTGGACTACTAGACTCACTTTTTTTTCTGGATCGAACTGTGAGAAACTTTTAAATACCGTTATTTGTAAAACTGATTAAATACCGTATTATTGGTTTAAATACTTATAAACTTTTCAATAGGCCATCTTCGCAAATTATGCCATAGACATCCAGTCAGCAGAGAAGCTATAAACGTTTTACGACGTTCTATATTTCCTTCTTGTTTGATGGTTCACATTTAAATTGTGAGGTGGTAAAGCTGCTGGCCCAGATGACATTCCAGTAGAGGACATAAATGCAGATTCTGACACCTCTACAGTGATATTAAACAAGTTACTTGGTAAAGTCTGGAAGATAGGAGAAATCCCAGCAAACTGGAAGGAAGGATATATGGTCAAGTTACCAAGGAAGTGAGAGTTGCAAGAGTGCACAAATTACAACAGACAACTGAGAGAAGAGCAATCAGGTTTAAAAAAAAAAATCCTACATAGACCAGATAGCAACAAAATGGACCAACAGCAGAAAAGTGCTTACAACGGAACTAACTACTTTATACTGGATTCGGAGACTGCTTAACAGTTTGGAAAAAGAGAATCACTTTGGAAACTGGTGAGGCCAATATCGAGTTCCACTTATGTTCATCAACCTGACAATGAAAACACGAAGACACGAAGTGCATAATTTTTTCAACAATATCAATTTACAGAATCTTTTGAGATACGACTGGCGTGCGACAGGGATGCCACTTCTACTTTACTTCCTATAAACTGGATTACCAAAACAACGACATTAACCAACTGAAATGGAATTCAACGGACTCCGACAATACATTACGATCTAAATTTGGACATGGCTCTTTGTGCAACAATCGTAACTAAACGCGCAAGATAAAATGAGAATACATGATGACAGGTAACAGCAACTGGGTGTAAAGATTCACAAAGAAAAGACAAAGATAATGAGAACTGCCGTTTATGATACCTAGATTGCACCTGAAGAAACAATTCTACAAGTTGACAAGACAGCTCTTCTGTTTGTCTCTGAAACACGGGGAACTATAAAAAACGACAACGAGAAGTGACACATTTTCATAAATGGTAGGCTGCACAGGATTACGGTGGTATGAACAGATCAATCTGGAACGGACGGGAAAAAACCAGAAACATACCCATGGAACAATAGATGTGGAAAAGACAATGGCGTAGGATTAGAACACGCACATGGAGGAAACCAGTTGATAGCATTACAAGGCACTTCTTGTGCTGGAATCCCCAGGGCAAGAGACATACCAGTACATGGAAACTGAAAAATCGCGCAAAGAAGGGAATGAAAGACACTTTAAAACAGTTGAATACTCGAAAAACCTTGAATGAATGGCACACAACAGAAAGGATTTGTGTACATTTCATGGAGTCTCAGCTTCATAGGTAGTTGAGAGGTAATGAGTATCAGCTCGCCATATTTCAGATGTATGCTGCCCTCAGAATTGTATGTACACCTGGCTCAAAAGAAATCTTCACCGGGTTCGAAACCAGGTAACGTTGCACATCCCGTTTACCCAGCTGTAAATGGGTATCTACATCTCCTCTTGAGTTAAGGAAGGCAAAAGCTGCAGGGAAGAGAACCGGTAACATTACCTCATAAAGCTGGGCATAGTATAATGACGTCTTTAATACCACTGCCCTTCGGCAGTATCTGCCATGGTGTTAACTTTACCTTTTAACCCCATTCAATGCCAGGCTCGTCTGACATTTTCATATATTTAGATATGTTCAGCGGGCAGTAACTATTCCTGCTGTTAATATTATAATTATGCATTACGCTAATGGTGATCAAAAGGTAGTCCCATAGCAGATACTGCCGCGTGGTAACTTCCAGTTCCCTTCTTAGCTGTCTTTGCTTTCCCTCACTCAAGAGCAAAAGTCACGTGCCCAATTACAGTTGGGTAGACTGGAGCGTGACAACACCGTGTTTCGAACCAGTTAAAAAAAACACAGGCTGGTATTTGGAGGTGAATACAAAGAACTTGCATTACATTAATACAACTGCAGTTCCTACTTTTTTATTCATTTCTGAATACAATGGGGGTTTCGCCAAACTGATCAGTTTACACGCGAACAGAGAGACACATTCCCGAAAAGACACAAGTAAACACATCAACACTGCCAGCGCACCCTAAAGGAAAACCAGCATATTGATTTTGTGTCGCCCTGCCATTCTTGACGCGGAAATGTTATTGATCACGCTTCCCTGTCATTTCACGTTAAGTTTCCCATGCACAAAGGACAAGGTCTAGTTGCTTTATATGTATATGTCTGTGAGTGTGCTCAAGAGAAATCAAGAGAATAGAATACACCAGCTGACGAGGAAAACTGAAGTCTGCTGTGAAAACAACGCGGGAAGATATATAAACAGGCGCATATTAAATTCGTTTTCCGGCATGTCTTGCTGGTAAAACTAACTGAAGATTGTTTACTGTGCAAGAAGTATGTAGGCGTGACTGCTATACAGAGACGTTTCTTCATCCCCTTCCACTCACAAAAGCAAGCACGCACACATATAACAAAACAACGATAAGGATCAATTGAAACAGAAGAACGCTATTAATTACAGAAATTATTTACAATGTGTTGCGTTCTTTTTGCGCGCGTAATTTTAAATGTTTAGCACAGCTAAGAATATATATACTGTATTATTATTTAGCTACGCGCGATTGGACACGAAGTTGAACACAGAAGCGCAACGGGTGCGCTCAGTGGGAATAAGATGGACGTTATGAAAGGGGGATGCCAAATGCCTATGGCCTGAGACGGTTGTCTCTAGACGGAGCCGATTTGTAAGTCTTGCTGGATTGAGGGAAGCAGTCATGTAGAGATTATAAACCTCCTGGTTGGGAGTATCTATGTTAGCCAGTGCAGGGGCTCGTTGCATATTCTTAATATGCTAATTTCGTCATTTTTATTATAATCTGGCTGTATTTCAACACACATGCCATGTTGTGTTGTTAGTGGGATCCAGAATCCTGACCGAATATTATCGGGATTATTCTTCGTACATATTTGAGGGTTAGTTATTCAATAAAACCCTTGGCGTTGTAGGCAAGCTCCGTATTGAAAGGCATGATAGAATTATTGGCCGTGAAGTTCAGCGCCGTCCTTGAGAGGTCGGCCGTTATAAGATTTCAATCAAGTTCACGATTGAAAATGCAATGAATTGTGATGCCCCGATGCTGTAATCTATACTATTGATGTTGATGCCTACTTCTATATGATTGATCAGAATACCTAACGTTTATACCATGCCATTATAATGATGCTACGTCGTCTGACTTTGTGATGTCAATGTACATGTCAGTGCACAATAAATTATGTCGTCAACTTTAATACTTGGCTCCAATCTAATTGACGTGCCAGTCGTCACTGTACCGTCACTGTACCGTGTTGACATTATCTTCGTTGGCCATAGAGTTACACGGCCCACTATATATATATTTTGCGTTGAACATTTTCTGGAATCGCCCTTGCCAATCAAGAACACCAACATAACTATATTCCAACATCCCGCAACAAACGAAGATTTCCTACATTTAAGAGATCCTACACAATGCCTCTGGAATCAATGGAGCAGTGAGAAGGTGACCACCCACCAGCCCCCCCCCCCCCCCCCCCCCCCCCCCCCCGAGGTAGGAGTAGGGCGTTTGTCAAAGTACAGAAAAGGGTCACAGAGATCGAACAAAATAACACAAAGAAAATAAAAATGGCGGAGGCAGAAAGATGCAAACAGTAATCCTGACATCCGTGCAGTGCGTGTACTGAAACAAACATCATTCAATCGACCAGCTGTTGTTCAAGGACGGTGTATAGGAGTAGTTATCGTGCATGACCTGTGTTTACAAACATCTGCTGTTGCAAGGGCCGAGTGAGACTGTTTACTTGCTCGAGTCATGTTGTTGGCGTGTTACACACGGCTATCGCACCGTCAAGCCAGCAGTCTCATGCCCCACAGTACAACACACCGCCGTGAATACATTAACAGTACATTCTTTTTTTTTTTCCCTCACTTGAAGCTGCCTTACATGTCAACGTTCTCAGTGACGATTTCAGTGAAAGTGATACTGATATCACTTATGCAACATGACATGTCCTTTCTGAGTCACGAAGACAGATACAGTATGCCATGACTTCCCTGACACACAGTAAAGCGGATACGAGTGGAAAGCCTAGCGCAAGCAATGATTCACAACTGCTTTACACAGAAGTGTTGGATATAAACTGCTGGTTGGAAAGACGGTAAAGTTGGGCTTATCATAAAATAGTCTATGGTCGATCAAGAGACAGCTCGGGGTGGACACGTTTTGTTTCTGCACCAAGACCCTAAATATCTCGTGTTCCCACAACACATACTGCCATTGATTAGTGAAGTGTTAAAGACTTCACTAAACTAGGTACAGCTTTATGAGGTGGGATGACCAATTTTCCGTCCTCTTTCTCACAACCACATACATAAACACAGAGATAAATTCAGCCCCTGGCGACAGAACAGAAAATCATTACTGTTTGGGAAAACTATCGCAGTCTTGCATTTAGGAGGGAGAGTTGTGCATGAACGATGTAAAACGGAGATCAATAACGTCACATGACTAATGCAGCTGTCTCACGGAGGTATTTATGGAAATTCCCAGCAAGTGGATGCATTCATTACCTGACCAAGTCTATATATAGCATGTACACCCATCACTAATGTCCAATATCTATAATCAGACAACCTTCTACAGTGAGGCACAATCTGGACAGTTAAAAAATTTGCGATTAGAAAGGGGTGGGTGTGTGTTTGTTGGCGGGGTGTGTGAAAAAAGAGCTGATGAACCTTCGTGAATATATATGAATGATCATTTAGAATAATACAAACAGAGATGACGACCAATTAGTCTGGAAATAATTATGTTTAATAAGTTTAGCTAAACTCCGCCAATGCCGGTCCCAAGCCCGGATGAAAAAGGAGGAGGGCGGCCTGCATGGAGGCCGTAAGGAGGCAGCCCCTCCACCATGCAAAGGCACAACAGGCCAATCACCTGTTTGCTTTAAATCATGATTACGCGAACTACAAGAGAGAAAACCGGACTGATTCTAAAGGCGACGAACTGGAACGGACTACGGACTACGACTTATGGAACTTGGAACACAAGAAGTATAAATGGGAAGGAAGAGGAGCTGGTGGAAGAGATGAGGAAAGCAAAACTAGAAATCCTGGTGTTGCGTGATAAATTCTCGCAACATCGTTTTATTTCAATATCTGTTTTATAACGCAAGGGCAACAACTGCTTGAAATCTATAGTCACTTTTCTCGGTAAGCATTTGTCTTCTCGCGTTAGTATCGAATGCAGTTAACTTTTGAGCTGTGGTCATTTTTGCGCTGGACTGCGCATGACTTGTCTTGTTGTTTGGTCGATCGGTTTCCGCCCACCACTAGTGGGAGTGAGCGATTTGGAATGGCGAAAGAGATGCCTCGTTGAAGAGGGGATCTCCGCTTTTTTTTGTTCTGTCAGGGATGTGTAGTCCTCTTATGGATATTTCGTTTAGTCGAGATAATACCTCTAGTGTTTTCCCACATGTCGGGAGGCGTGATATTTCTGTGTATTTCATGAAAGCAAGGTAAATTGACTTTTTCATTAACTCTATTGATTTTGGGTCGTGAGCGATTTCGATTCATAGCCTGTCTGCGAAAGTCGTCGTCACGAGATGTTTTTTCCCAGCTCACATGTCGCTGCATTGTACTGCATCGGTTGATGCAGGTACCAAGGACCATTACTTGCTACTTTGTTAAATGAACTAGGTTTAGAAAACCTTTATTATCTAGAGGATATTCTTGAGGACATTATTTATACTTCGGCAGACGTGTCTGTCTTGCTGAAGTCAAACTAAGGAGAGTGAACTGATCTCATACATCTGGTTATCTCCTGGCTGTTATAGAAAAGGATGGAGTTGTTCACCTGACTACATTTACAGCACTTTGAAATATAACATGCATCTGACTCATCATTGTAATGCTGTCTACCGTTTATTGCTGTATTGAATGTTGCTGTGATAATGACTGTTTGATGTGCCTACACATTTGCGTAACCATTTTGTCACTGTGGCGTCCACAATAAATAATGAAGAAAAACGTCAACGGCTGTTTCAAGACTCATTGACTTTATACGTCGTGAGTTTACTGACGTCCTATGTGGATTGCCCTGTTATTGTTGCATGAACATTGTTTTGACTGAACACATCTACACACTACACAAAACCAGACATGCGGATGCCATCCATCATCATATGGCATCACGCATCATTTGGTGGCCATAAGCTGGTTTGATTCTGGTACTAGCAAACACGGGGTCCCTTACCCACTTCATTTTCAACAAGAATTCATCAGCATCCTTCAAGAAATTAACATTCTTCAATACAGTCAACATCTTCAAAATTTTCAAAGTACTCGGCGTTGCCCGGTAAAAGTCAAAATTTCAACCTTTTGACGGAAACAAGAATTTGACAGTACCCGGCGTTGTTACATGTTGCCGGATAACTCGGACTGCTGTTATCTTTTACGCAAGTCAAGCAAGTTGCTGCTGTCAAGGTTCCAGTGCTGTCGTTTTTTGAGAAGGTCAAGTGCCGGTTGAAACGGGTTGTTTTCTGAAGAAGGCCAAGTACCGATTTCCATCAACTTACTTTTGGATTAGAAGGTCAAGTGCCGAAACAACTCAACACACAGTATTTCAGAAGCTCTTGTACCATCGTGTTAGCAGTGGAAGCAGTTCAGATGTGCCATCATCGTTGGAGCTTCGCTCTTTAGGACGTTGATTGACATCCGTTTTTCTGCTGTTCTACGATTGGAAGCCTTTAAGTTAAGTGGCCTGTTTGTATGTAAACTGTGCCCTTATACTTCTGCTGAGTCTTCTGTGTATCATCTCATTCTATATGTTATATGTCTATATGTTATTTGTATATTTATATGTTTATATTTCAGCGGGTTCTCGGTTGGGTGGTGTCTCCGTTAGATTATGCCACGTCATAGAGGTCGTCTATTGTGAGCGTTTTCTGTAGGGTTTGCAAATTTCCGATACTGGAATTTGCTAAGCGACTTCTGTTGCTATTTATGTTAGCTGTGATGACATTTTTTAATATTGTTTTCGTTATTATTTCACATTCTTTAGTTTTGTTGTGATTTGTTTGTATTTGTTAGCCTACTCTTGTCTATAATTTAGTTTCATACAACATTTTTGTTTATACACTGTGGTGTCATGTATTTTGTTTAATTCTATCGCAGATATCGTCACATTTTTTGTGATATTTCATTAATTTCTGCTTTATTTTTAGTTGATTTCTGCGAAAGTTTTTGTATTGTTGCTGATCTTTGTTATTGTTTACATTGTTATTGTTTACATTGTTTGTATTGTTTACATTTTCAATGTTTACATTCTGAATGTTTACATTCTGCATGTGTTTACATAGTCATTGTTTACAGTTATAGTAATTAGTTAATGGGCTATGCTAATGCACTGTTACTACTATACTGATGATAAATGAATGATGAATAGTGTCGTGCACTATTGAATGAGAAGTGCACTTATGATCAAGATTTGAGTGCTGATATTTCATATACAAGTTCTTTGATTGGAGACTTGTTTCCCACAGAGACTGGGATAATATAATGTGATGTGAATATACAAGTGCTTAATTAAGACTTGTTACACTTAGGTTTGAAATAAATTAGTTAATTATTTCAGGTTTTGGACTCATATGTTAGACAACATGTCTACATTTGAGCACTTTATTGAGCAGGGTAAATTGCTTGGGAAGACTGGTGATAAGTTAGAAGAATTTGCAACTGCTCGATATGATAAAGCAATGGAAGCTGAACAAAAGAAACTGCATATGGAAGCTGAACAAAAGAAACTGCAGATGCAGGTGGATGAAAAGAGATTCCAAATGGAAATGGAAAAACAAAAAAGGGAATCAGAAGCTGAGGAGAGAAAACTCCAGCTACAGCTAGAAGCTGAAAGACTTCAAAAAGAGGCTGAGAATAAAAGACTTGAAAAAGAGGCTGAAAATAAAAGACTTGAAAAAGAGGCTGAAAATAAAAGACTTGAAAAAGAAGCTGAAAATAAAAGACTTGAAAGACTTCAAATGCAGGCTCAAGCTGAAGAAAGGAAGTTACAAAGAGAGTCTGATGAGAGGAAAGCAAAAATGGAACATGAAGAAAAACTCTTAGCTTTAGAGTTGGAGAAATTGAAATTGACGAGCATGAGTAATGGTAATGATTCAAACAAGGGTTCATCTTCTGGGAAGGCTAATAATGATACTTTTAAGATTAAGTTACCAACATTTAGTCCTTCCAGTGATGACATAATGTTCTATCTGGACAGATTTGAACAAGCATGTACAGCTCATAACATAGACAAAGCAAAATATGTTTATCAGTTATCAGGGATACTGACAGGTAAAGCTCTAAGTATATTAAATATGGTGGATGAACCTGACAAGAGCAATTATGAGGTTGTCAGGGCCGCTTTGTTAAAGAAATATCAGCTTAACGAAGACGGCTATCGTCTACAATTTAAAAACATGTTACCTGAAAATGGAGTTGAATTCTCCGAGTTTATTGCAAGAATACGCATTACTTTCTCACGATGGGTTGAACTATCTAAGACGGAAAAAACTTATGAAGGACTTATGGACTTAATACTTAGAGACAAAGTCATGTCGTCTGTCAATGAGTCTTTCCTTGCTTTCCTTCATGAACGTAAACCTAAAACAATAAAAGAAATGGAAGATTTCTGTTGCCAATACGTAACTGCGCACCCACACATAACCATGGGTAACTCTAAGGTGAAAGAAGGTTTACCAGTTGCTTCGGCAGCTCCGTATGGTCAAAACTTTGCTCGTAGATCCCAACAAAATTTTGATAGAAAGGGCAGCGGTAATTTCTGTCAAAATCATGGAAACCAATTTCATGGTGATTCTTCTTCGAAGAATTGGAGACAACCTGATAGTGGTCGTTACTATCACCCTAATAATTATAAGCATTTCAAAAGAGGATATGGTAATAGAGGTTATTCCTGCCGAAGACCTCAGAACCAAACAAATAGATGTTCGCATCAATGTGAACATGATAGTAATCGTGGAAACTGGAATTCGAACCAGTATAACAATTACAATAGAGACAATAATAACTGCAGAGATAATAATAACTCTGATAACTTCAGAGGTAATAATAGTCGGGGTAGATCTCAACACAAAAAAAAGAGATATCAGCAGGCTAATGCTGTACAACAGGAAACTGAGGGAGCCTGTAATCATGTTGTTGATAGTAAAAACTTTGACGCTGTCACTAGTTCTGCTTTTGACTTTGAGAGAGCAAACAAATGCCCCCAATGCAGTACTTTATTCGAACCGGGTACCATAACTACTTTGAGTTGTGGTCACCCACTTCCTGCTCTTCCTGCTGCTGTTGCGCATGACGGGAGGGGTTCTTTAATTCTACATAAGGGTCTTGTTAATGATACTCCGGTCTCACTACTTTTCGATTCCGGATGCACCACTATTGGTGTTAGACAATCGCTTGTAGATCCATCTTGTGCTACAGGAAGGGTTATTAAATGTGTCACATTTGGCGGCACTCTAGAAAAATATCCTACTGCTGTAATTCGCATTGCCACTCCTTTCTTTACTGGAGATGTGCATGCTTGTCTCTTACCTAATCCTATTGCGGACCTTATTATTGGTCGTATTCACGGAGTTAGGGAGTGTACCCCACAGCAGATTGCTGCTTGGGAAGATAATAACATGCAAGCTACAAATGCAGTAGTTACAAGAGCACAAGCTCTACAAACACCCGAAACTTCACTGAATAGTGATAATGAAGTTGATAGCCAAGATAGTCACTTAGTAATTACTCGTGACTCTTTCATAAAATTGCAAGAAGAAGATCCTTCTTTAAAAAAATTCTTCGTTCTTGCGAAGAAAGGTGATCCGAATCAGGATACAAATAGAAAATCTTGGATTGCAATGAGAAACGGCGTACTTGTACGTATGGTACAAGATTCGACTACGTCGGCACATTCGCAAATTCTTGTTCCCAAGAGCATGAGAGTCCAAATATTACAACATGCTCATGACTCGCAATGTGCTGGACATATGGGTTTTGCCCGTACGAAGTCGAGAGTCCTTGCGGCTTTCTTTTGGCCTTTTGTCAATAAGGACATTCGTATTTACTGCCGATCATGCAAGGTATGTCAGGAGGTCAAATCTAGAGGACCACGACATGCTGCGCCTATCCAGGCTGCTGACATTCCTATTCGGCCGTTTCAGAAAATGGCCATAGATATTATTGGCCCTTTTAAGGTCAAGTCGGCCAGAGGACATCAGTTTATCCTTACATGTGTCGATATGTGCACACGTTGGCCAGAGGCTATTCCTCTTAAGAGCATATCTACTACAGATATCGCAGATGCTCTTTGGTTGATATTTTCTCGCTTGGGGTTCCCCAGAGAAATATTGTCAGACCATGGCACTCAACTCATATCTGACACTATGTCACAGGTAATGTCTACCTTACATATTGAACGATCTCTCAGTAGTATCTACCATCCTATGTCTAATGGGTTAGTTGAGCGTCTGAATAGAACGCTCAAGACTTTGCTTGGTAAGATAACTGAAGATCATCCTCAAGATTGGGACAGGGTTTTACCCGCGGCTCTCTTTGCCTATAGAGAAGTCCCTAATGAACACACAGGATTTTCTCCCTTCGAACTTGTCTTTGGCGCGCGTCCACGCGGCCCTATGTCTTTATTACACGATCTCATCACTGCCGATGATATTAGCGATGAAACTCAATCCTCATATGAGTATGTCATTGCTCTTAGACAAAAGATCATTGAGGCATGTAAGCTAGCAACTGCTTCATCAGAAATTGCTAAAGAGAAGGCAAGGCAGTTTGCTAACAAGAATAGATGTCTACGACAACTTTGTCCAGGTGACAAAGCATTCGTCCTACTCCCCAGTAGGGAAAATAGACTTCTTATTGCATGGAAAGGTCCGTATGCAATAGTCTCTCGGATTTCCGATGTTGACTATGTGGTCGATATTGATGGAAAGCATAAAAACTTTCCACATAAACATGCTTTCGGAATTTCACGAACGTCCGGACTATTTGCTGCCTATTTTCCAGGCAACGGATGATGCTCCTGCACCTCACGGTCATTATTCATCCCTGTCTGTCATTCAGGATGAGGAAGCTACCTTCTCTGATGTCAACCTTCCCCTTCCAGTGGTTCCATTACATTCTACGGAATCTTGGAAAAACGTTTCTGTTTCTCCTAATCTTTCTGGTGACGAACATCGACAAGTCTCGTCGATGTTACAAACATTTCAGGATGTTCTCACTGACATTCCTGGACACACAGATGTCATAGAACATGACATAATTCTTACCGACAATAATCCAATTAGGGTTAGGCCGTATCCTATTCCTATACACTTTCAGTCGCAAGTGGAAAAGGAATTGGATGAAATGATTCAATTAAATATAATTGAACCATCGACTTCACCATATTCTTCTTCCATGGTTATTGTCCGGAAGAAGGATAAGAACATACGAATTTGCGTTGATTATCGCAAATTGAATCAGGTCACAAAGTTCGACGCTGAACCGATGCCTTTGTTAGAAGATCTACTGATTAGACTTTCTAATTCTAGATTCTTCACTAAACTTGACTTGTCTAAAGGTTATTGGCAAGTGCCTTTAGCAGAGCATGCCAAACCTCTTACTGCTTTTTCTACACCTAGGGGTCTATTTCAATGGAATGTTATGCCTTTTGGTCTCATGAACGCCCCTGCCACTTTCGTTCGCATGATGCGTCGAATTCTGTCACATCGTTCGGATGTCATCGCATACTTAGATGACATCTGTCTCTTCAGTGATACCTGGGAAGATCACTATTTAGGGTTATATGACTTACTGTCCACTCTACGTGAGAATAATTTGACAGCAAAACCTTCTAAAGCTTTTGTTGGTTTTGGTGAAATCTCTTTCCTGGGTCATCGTGTTGGTCATGGTCTCTTGAAGACAGAAGACCACAATACTTCCAAAATACTGAACATCTCTGTTCCTAAAACGAAGAAACAAGTTAGGAGTCTCTTAGGTTTAATTCAATTTTATGGGAGATTTATTCCAAATTTATCTTCGATCATGGCACCTCTCTCAACATTGTTGAAGAAAGGTTCGCCTAATCTGGTCCGTTGGTCTGAAGAATGCCAATCTTCACTAGACCAAATCAAGAATATATTTTCTTCTCCTCCCATCTTAAGATTACCTACTCTTGATAGGACTTTTGTTCTTCGGAGTGATGCTTCATCCACTGGGATTGGAGCAGCACTGATGCAAGAATATGCAAATACTCTGCATCCTGTTATGTACATTTCTAGAAAACTAAATGCGGCAGAGAGGAACTACTCGGTTTTAGACCGTGAGTTGTTAGCGATGGTTTGGTCAATTCTAAAGCTACAAAGATTCCTCCTGGGCGCACATTTCATTCTAGAGACTGATCAGAAAGCTCTTACAGCTATTCAGACTAAGAATTTGAAGAGTTCGAGATCCACTCGATATGCTATAGCTCTTCAACCTTTTCACTTCACGGTACGAGCTATCCGTGGTGCGGATAATGTGATGGCTGACATTTTGTCTAGATGCCCACATGACTCCAACTAATACTTCTGTCCTATATTTCTATATATTACAGAGTCATAACACACCTATATTTCTACAATAGATTAGCACATCTGTACTTACTTTATATGTACACACTATCGTGCTTTGTTGTCATCTTCTTCTGTTCGTTTTTTAAAATGATAGAGGAGGACTGAGTAGTTAATATAAGGGCCGTTAGTTTACTAAACAGCCACAATTATTAATAATGTATTGTACCTTATGAAGCATATTAGTTATTAATTAGCATTATATTGCTTGTACTTTCTCAGAATGTCATTGTTGAGCTGAGGACTTACCTTACGAGTTCTAGATTGTGTACTTACCCTCGGAATACCAGAGCATATGTCCTGGATCGTCATGTAGTTTAACTTTGCTATGTACTTATGTCATTACATGTCAAAGAATGTACTATTTAAATTTTCCTATCAGATTTGTACATCCATTTTTAAAGACAATATTAGAGTATGCTGTTTAATGATGATTATAGTAACTTGCATACGTATATTGTGTTTACATGCTAACGTGATGTGTGTTGGTGACACCTCCCCGATGTGAATATTTTTTGAGACATATTTATTTTTCTGTTGAGGTATATCCTCACCAGACACTCTATAATTAGCCTATTGTTTGGCAATTTAATTAATTATCAGCGCATAATTCGTGCGTTTTGAGCCGCTTATCGCTTGCTCTTTGATATTGAAAAAAAAAAATGTTCCACATTTTTTTTTATCGGGAGGAGGTGGTGATATGTTGCGTGATAAATTCTCGCAACATCGTTTTATTTCAATATCTGTTTTATAACGCAAGGGCAACAACTGCTTGAAATCTATAGTCACTTTTCTCGGTAAGCATTTGTCTTCTCGCGTTAGTATCGAATGCAGTTAACTTTTGAGCTGTGGTCATTTTTGCGCTGGACTGCGCATGACTTGTCTTGTTGTTTGGTCGATCGGTTTCCGCCCACCACTAGTGGGAGTGAGCGATTTGGAATGGCGAAAGAGATGCCTCGTTGAAGAGGGGATCTCCGCTTTTTTTTGTTCTGTCAGGGATGTGTAGTCCTCTTATGGATATTTCGTTTAGTCGAGATAATACCTCTAGTGTTTTCCCACATGTCGGGAGGCGTGATATTTCTGTGTATTTCATGAAAGCAAGGTAAATTGACTTTTTCATTAACTCTATTGATTTTGGGTCGTGAGCGATTTCGATTCATAGCCTGTCTGCGAAAGTCGTCGTCACGAGATGTTTTTTCCCAGCTCACATGTCGCTGCATTGTACTGCATCGGTTGATGCAGGTACCAAGGACCATTACTTGCTACTTTGTTAAATGAACTAGGTTTAGAAAACCTTTATTATCTAGAGGATATTCTTGAGGACATTATTTATTACATTTACAGCACTTTGAAATATAACATGCATCTGACTCATCATTGTAATGCTGTCTACCGTTTATTGCTGTATTGAATGTTGCTGTGATAATGACTGTTTGATGTGCCTACACATTTGCGTAACCATTTTGTCACTGTGGCGTCCACAATAAATAATGAAGAAAAACGTCAACGGCTGTTTCAAGACTCATTGACTTTATACGTCGTGAGTTTACTGACGTCCTATGTGGATTGCCCTGTTATTGTTGCATGAACATTGTTTTGACTGAACACATCTACACACTACACAAAACCAGACATGCGGATGCCATCCATCATCATATGGCATCACGCATCACCTGGCTATAACGGAAACGAAGAAAAAAGGACAAGGAGTCATGGATCTCGATGGCAACACGTTGCTCAACAGTGGTGTACCCATATCTGAAAGAGCTAAAGGGGGCGTGGGTTGCATTGTGGCCCAAAATCAAAAAGATAGTATCAAGGGATGGAACTTTGTCTCGGAGCGCATTATGGTTGTAAAACTAAAAGAAGGAGAAACCATAGTCAACCTGGTCATAGTGTATGGGCCAAATGAGGATGAGAGAGCAGAGGTCAAGGAGGAATTATTCGAGCTGCTTCAAAGGACAGTGGATGACTGCCTAGATGAAGTTATCATGCTCGGAGATTTTAATGCCAGAGTTGGAAATGACCATGCTAGATGGGGTGGAGTTATCGGAAGATATGGAGAAGATACTCTCAATGACAATGGAAAGCGCCTCCTTAGATTCTGCAGTGAGCAGAATCTGATCATTACAAACACAAAGTTCCCCCATAAGCGCATACATGCATACACTAGATGTGAACCAACCAAGAATGAGAAGTCAGTGATCGACTACGCCATTGTTCGGAGAAGCTCATTCAGATATGTCCGAGATGCAAGAGTCTGGAGGGGGCCAGAGATTGGAAGTGATCACTACCTGCTAACAATCAAACGAACAACTGAAAGAGTTGCTCAGCCTAGGAACTGCCCAACAATCACGCAAGAAACCAAGTAAACGAGCAGGAGAAATGAGCATTAGGACCTACAAGCTGAGAGAGCCAGAAATTAAGACCAGATATCAGGGGCTTATTGCTACAGCAGTGAGCAACACAGAAGAACGACCTGATGACTTGGAAACCCTCTGGAATAAATTCAAGGACATCATAAAGACAGCTGCTGCAGAAGCATGCGGTGAAGTCCGACTTGGGAACCAGAGAAAGAGGACACCTTGGTGGACAGAGGAAGTCAAAGAGAAAATAAGAGAGAAGAAAATGGCATGGAAACAATACTTAGGAGCTAAAAACACAACAGGACAAATGGTAAAAATATAGAGAATATGTGACACTCAGAACAGAAGCAAAGAACAAAGTGCTAGCAGCAAAACAGAAGTCCTGGGAAGAATTTGGAGAAAAGCTAGAAAAAGATGCACAAGAAAACCAGAAATTGTTCTATAAGACCCTAAAGAACATGAGGAAAGAAAAAAAATGCCCTCTCAAATTTATAAAGGACAAGCAAGGCAAATTGCTTACTGCCCTGAAGGAAGTAATGGAAAGATGGAAAGAATATTTCTCAGAACTCCTGGATGGTGAGCATGATGAAGCATCAGAAATGATAACCACTGACACAGAAGAGGAAACCAATGATGGTGAAGATGACATAAAGATGGAAGAACTGAGGGCAGCACTAGAGAAAATCAAGATGGGCAAAGCAGCAGGGCATGATGGTAACACCAGAAATGGTTAAGTACATGGGAGCATCAGGCGACCTATTACTCCTAAGGGTCCTACAGGCAGCGTGGTGCAACAAGGCCATACCAAAGGATTGGGAGATTGCCAATCATAACACCGATTTTCAAAAAGGGTGACAATCGACAATGTGGAAACCATAGAGGCATATCCCTTCTCAGTGTCCTTTGTAAAATCTACTCTAGAATCCTAGAGCAGAGACTCCGATGCCTAGCTGAGCCACAATTGGATGAGTCCAGTGCGGATTCCGAGCAAACCGAAGTACTCAAGACCTAATCTTCACACTCAGACAGCTGAGTGAAAAGGCCCTTGAGTATAAGAGTGAGATCCATCTTTGTTTCATAGATCTGGAAAAGGCGTTTGACAGGGTCCCCTGGAGCAAACTTTGGGACTGTTTGGCAAGGAAGAATATTCCAGCACCTCTGATTCATGCTATACAGAGCTTCTACAAGTCTTGCAGAAATTATGTGAGGACAGCAAACCATAAGTCAGAAGAGTTCAGGACCACCACTGGTGTAAGACAAGGTGATATCCTATCACCTTACCTCTTCATACTCCTTATGGACGATGTCATCAAGGCATGTAAGGAGAGAACAAGAAAGTATTCAGTGGGGTACTGGAAGATGAGACAGGTCTATATTTCGGAGCTGGCATTTGCTGATGATGTTGCCCTGATTGCTAAATCAGAGGCACATCTCCAATCCAACCTGCAAGTCTGGAAGGAAGAGCTGGAGAAGAGAGGGATGGTCATAAGCAGCTCTAAAACAAAATCCATGGTGATATCACGAGAAGAAAGAAAACATCAGATTAAGTTGGGAGAACAGGTCCTGGAGCAGGTCGACCACTTTAAATATCTCGGAGCTTTTATAGACCGAAAGGGAGGCATCAAAGAAGAGTTGGCCACTCGAAAAGCAGCGGCTGGGAGACTTTTTCAGGCCATAAATCGTGGATTCCTCAGCAAGAAAGAGGTTGGTTAGAAAACGAAGATGGCTGTATACTGCTCCACCTATGTCCCAGTCTTGACATATGGATGCGAGTCGTGGGCAATGACTACAACCCACAAAAGCCAGATCCAAACCTCAGAAATGAGGTATCTGAGGAAAGTGGTTGAAGTAACAAGAAGAGACATGGTCCGCAACCAGACGATCCGTCAAGGCCTAAAATCCCATCCGCTGCAGACCCATATAGAACAGTCCCAACTAAGATGGTTTGGCCATGTCTGCAGAATGGGAGGAAGATCGGCTACTAGAATGGAACCAGGTCAGGAAGAAGACAGCTGATAGAATGGTCTGGCGCTCTCTCTTCCAAACCTCTACACCTCACGGTAGAAGGGGAACGACTAAGTAAGTAAGTAAGTTTAGCTAAAATTGAACTATGGCTTCAGGAACGAGATTTGACAAGGGAAGTAGACAACCTGCTTAATGTTCCTACATCATGCCTATATATGGCAGCAAAACAATTTTTTATTGTTCATGTTTCCCCCCCACGCATTTCACCTTTTCTCGCTTTCTTTCCCTTACGTTTTTGTTTGTCCCATTTTTTTTTGTCCCAGACAAAGGTCTTGCAACTGTAACATTGGCAATTTTCTTTGTTCTGTGTCCTAGTAAGAAGACTGACCCATTTTACTTTACCCAACCGTTAGTTTACTACATCAAGATACAAGATTTAAAAAAATTAATTTAATAAAATACCGAAAGGAGATAAAGGACGTGAGTGCACGTGCCAACACATTAATTCTGCACTACACAAGAATAACTGACTTGCCTATAGCGTTTTGCTGAAGTATTTTTGTGTGTGTGGCTTTAAATGTCTGAAAAACGGAGTAGCTGGGCCTCATGCCCAACCCTCATTAGTCACCTCTTACGACTTGCGTTCAAGATTACATTCTTACTATTCGTTGCTCATCCTGCGGACCCTGATAAAACACGAGTGATGTTCTGGCAACCACTAAATAATTGCATAGAGTAAGATTATTGACATTCTAAAACGTATAGAGTTTATTTCAGTACTAAAACACAGAACAATTTACTGTAAGTAAAATTTAGAATAATTCTTACAGACTACGAATCTTAGCCAAGATAGCGATCGGGTAGGACGTAAGCAAACAGAATTGGAGGACAGCTGTACATTTAATTAAAGTGACAACAAAAACAAACAGCAATTTTCAAGTGGGTACACCAACCTTTAGTGCCAGAGGTGGCAACTGATGACGGACTAGCAGCCCGCGCTACTGCTGCTGCTGCTGCCCTTAACTTTGTGCTGCTGCCACTTCCGCTGGTCGTAGTCACAGAGTGAGATAATGTGTTGTTGGTGGTAGTATTGTTCAAATGTTTTGTGTGACCTGCTGTGACACTATTGCTGCCTGATTGAAAACTTGCTGTTCCACGACTGATACTTGTGATCTGCAACAGCACAGATAAAATTGTAAATCCCCACCTGCAACAACCCCACGTAAGCATATCTAGGTCACATGCATACTTTAATAATTTATTTCGCATGACTGGAAAATTAAACCTGTTGACTATATAATTCGTACATGCATAAAGGTATGTTTTCAGGCACTCGTAAGAAATAAGGGCTAGGCTTAATGCAAGATCTGCTTTCCGAGTCTAACTCTCAACCCCAAAGCCGTTAGATGTGCCACGATATCGTACGTTATTCTTTGTAGCCTGCTTGGTTACAATTAGATATCCTCATACCCGCACTTTACACGATATAAACCAGACTTACTTACTGAATGTGCGCCTTACACCATTTCAAATAAAAAATCTGCCAACTAACAACAATGGGATATTTTATCATTAATACATATGTACTGTTTGTTTTAAAACAGCGGGTGAAAAAATGGCATCCATTTTGTTATCATTTTATAACCTAAAAACTGCATGGGACAGAAGGAATTTACGTTACTCAGTGCGAGCACACTTTCCATTTCTCTTCATCCTCGACGATTTCTCTCCAGTTTATAATTCTCTCACTTTGTTCGGGATCATTTCTATGCTGCTCGTCCACTCTCATTTGAAATCTCCCCTTGGTCTTTGTAGTGAGGTGAATCCGTATGACAACACGCTCAAATTTCCCGCTTAAAACGTACGAGCTAACTTATTTAAAATCTATAAATAACTACAGTATTTGAAATTTGTCTGAGGGTCCAGTCAAATTTACCGCCAACAATATGACTAGAGTATTTGAATTTTTCTAAGAAAACAAGTTTAAAGTTACCCCCCCCCCCCCCCCCCCCTCACACACCCCACACACCCATCACAATATTTATCGATGAACGTAGTAAAATTTAACAACCAATCAAATCGTTACCTCCTTTTGTGTAGGGACAAGAAAAGTTGGTTGAAGTGGAAATAATACCTATTTTGGGTTTTTGCCAGAACTTAAATAATTTATTTCTTGATAACTAAAGATCATTAAAATAAAAGGGATATCTCAAATTATAGCGCTGATAAGGCTTAACATATACACATAGAGATCCCCTCATAGAAAAATTATCTTAACTTAGAAAATTTAATTTAGTAATATTTTCACACCAGGTTAAGATCAAATTTAATTACAAAAAAATTAACCAGATGGAGATGCAAAGGAATAACTAAAGGAAAGCTATATAGAACGATAGAGAATAATTGGCCGTTTAATTATCATTTTTGATAATTAAAATCGGCTCACAAATAAATGATATAAAATAAACAAATTCGGTCAGATTAGACAAACACGCTTAAAACTGCTCAAATTCTATAGCCTAGGAAATAGTTAACTTTTTTAACTCGTCATCTGATTGGTCGGGTGTAGTTTGATAAAAATTAACAACTGCTTGTAAGTTCCGCCATTTGACCATAAGCGTGCATGCCAAGCTGACATGTTCAGAACGAGTCAGAAGGAAAGCCTTTGCCGTCTGTACTGAAAGATCAGTGTTATAGCCCTTTACGGCTGGTCAGCTTGTGTATGTGAATATTCTTTACTTGAGGGTAAGACAGATAATTTTATTTGCATATTTTATTAACCTGTAAGTACCAGGCTATTGTGTGCCATATTCGTTTTCGATACTGCCGAAAGGGATGTGTATGTCACGACGACCTAAGTAAGAATGTGTATAGGGCAGGCTTATTCGGAGTGAAAAAATGTGTAAAAATATTTGCCAATTGGCCTTATAAATTTGCGACTGTAAGCACAGTATAAATAAATTGATATTGTCTTTTGAAATGACACACTGTTCAAATAACATGTGAAAACATATAGGGAATGTTCGAATGAAGTAATCAACAGGTCACAAAGCAATATTGTATCTACCATGACTATTGTATGGAAGACAAACAGGAATGAGGGACATTAACGTAGAATAAATACTGAAGGAGACTGATTACACCAAGCTGAGTGTAGACAACTGAATTTAAGGTCTGGTGCGACTTGTTAGCACAAGTGGCTGACCCAGGTGGGTATTAATAAAGATTAGTGGTGAAATTGATAGAGGCAGATGTTACATAGAAGAAACTGTCCTTCTTATTTCAGGTTGTATTACGAAGTTACCTCGTTGCTGCAGTAGCCTGAGAGAGAGAAGAACATGTGGGAGTTGAGTGCTCTTGCTACACCTTGAAGCTAGACTCCTTTTCTTCAGTCAGGAGGCACAACGTTGGTGTTCAGGTCTATGATTGCCAAAACAGCTGCAATAACTCTTCCAAAGATAAGTCCTTTATACAAGCACTGACACTTCATCCAACCACATAATTTCACCAAGTAACTACGAGGGACGGTCAAAAAGCAATGCCTCGTAATTTTTAATTTCATTCAATAGACAAGAAAACAGATAAAATTCACATTGACATGTAGCCCCAAGTCTGAACTTCAAAAATTTATTTCTCAATGTAGTCTCCGTTATTTGTTACAGTTTTTGTCCATCTTCTCACAAGGGCATGTATCCCCGCACGGTAAAAATTTGTGTCCTTTTTTCCTAAACCACTGGCGTACAGCGCGTTTAAGAGTCTCGGTGTCCTCAAAGTGATGTCCGCGAAGATCTTCTTTTAGTGGTCCTAACAGATGGAAGTCAGAAGATGCAAGATCGGGACTGTAAGGGGGATGTGGTAATAATGTCCAGCCAAATTCTGCAATCGCATCAATGGTGCGTTTAGCGGTGTGTGGCGTGGCATTATCGTGCAACAGTAGTGCAGTTCTCTGATCTTTTAATGGGTAAAGTCGCCGAAGACGACCTCTAAGCTTCTTCAAAGTTTCAATGTAACGGCCTGCATTCACCGTGTTTCCCTGTTCCAAGAAGTCGAGAAGAATCACACCCTTCTCATCCCAAAACACGGAGGCCATAACTTTCCCTACAGATGGTGAAATTTTGAGCTTCTTTCTTGTCGGCGATGTTGTGTGATGCCATTCCATTGACTGCCTCTTGGATTCTGGTTAAAAAAAAAAATGAACCCAAGTCTCATCACCTGTCACAATATTCGATAAAAACTCTTCTCCTTCAGTTTCGTAACGGTGCAGGAGGTTGATGGCTATGGTTTTCCTTGTTTCTTTATGTCTGTCTGTCAATATTCTGGGTACCCACCGTGCACAAACTTTTGAATAATCCAGGTCTTTAATGATGTTCTGGACACTGCCTTTACTAATGGACAACATGGAAGAAAGTTCATCCAGTGTTACCCGACGGTCACCACGAATGATGCCACCAACTCGATGAATGTTGTGTGGAGTCAATGCGGTAGACGGACGGCCAGTCCGCTTTGCGTCAGCCATTGAGGATTGACCTACTTCAGCTTCGTCACAACGATGTACCCAACGTCGGACAGTGCTAACATCCACTGTTGAATCTCCATAAACATTCTTCAAACGTTCGTGGATGCGAATTGGGGTCTCGCCTTCAGCATCGAGGAATTCTATGACATAACGTTGTTTTAACCGAACGTCTTTGGCAGCCATTTTTAAACTGTTACAGTGGTGCCACCTGTTACTGAAACAGGTTGGTAATGCTATACAGTGCAGAAAAGTGTTTGAGGAATTCTGCTAAATTTACAAATTGCACATCGATGCAGTATTTACATACATAAAAAAATAGGAGGCATTACTTTTTGACCTTCCCTCGTATATACCTCCGGGAGTGATGAAAATAACAGATCTTAAAGGGTAGTATTAGTGATAATTTCAAGAACTGTGGGAATAGACTTTCCAGTGACTTTTTGCTGTACACAAATGGACAGAGTTTCCAAAAATATTTATTTTATCATGTTTATAACCTTTTCTTGAGTTTGATACTTCCTGACCCAAAAGTTTGAGGTTCAGGAAAATAAAATTGTAGATATACTTTTAGGACAGTCTTGCTTAATTTTCATTAAAGTTAAAGTTCTGTTTTGAAATTCATAACAGTTTTAAATACATTACCCTAGACACTGTGCCAAAATAATAACACACTGATTACATACTCTTGGTGAGATCTCAAGAGGTAGCGGATAGGGACCCAGAGAACTCCATCATCATCATTCTTTACTCTGGGAACTTACATAGCTGGACCTCACCTTGATTGTCCATACACCCTTGCTCTTTTCAGAGAAGAGGGTATTTCTCATAAGACCAGTCTCTTATCTGGCACTATCCTGGTATCCTCTGATACATCTATTTGTCCAGGATATCTTATAATTAATAACATCAAAACCTCTTATCACAGTCTTGCGCCCTGAATTTGGTTAGCATACGCCTGTTCTTGTATCTATGTTAGCCTCCATTCGTCTGAACCAGTCTCCAGTATGTCAGTATTTCTGTCTCATTATTGGTGATGATGCAATTTATTCTTCTCTCCATTTACTGCACTTACGTACAGCTGACTGAACAAAAGATTATTCTCAGTTGTTTATTAAGCACATAACGTTTTACTTGATAAGTCGGTTACTGGTTTCGGTTCCTACCCCTCCCCCTTTTGACTTCAAATACACATGCACACAAGGATGATAAACACATGCCGTCCCCTCTTTTCTCATACACACGCAGGGCTCTTTCTTTTAAAGTGCGAAGAGGGGAAAAACAGGTCAGCTGTCAAGAACTGCTGTCAAGCCAAATCACGTTTTATACAACACGATGTTGCTCGGCTGGTGTAGTTCAAAACAGCAGTGGGATATTCGTAAACAGTACGTACAGCATAAGATTATCCATATAATGTTCTTGTCTTTCACTGTTTTTACCCTCCTCTTCTGTGTATGTATTGTCCTACACACTTTTGGAAATCAATCGATCGCTCCTCTTTTTTGTGAGCATGCCGTTTTTTTTTTAAATTTGCCTTCAGCACAACAGGAGTTCAAATTAATAAAATTAAAAAAAAAAACACGAATCACAAAAACCCCGCACGCCAATATGAAAAAAAAACACCGCCTGAACCAATCCCTTTCCCACAAGTTAATCTTCTCACCAGATAGCTTTCGTAACGTATTTCTGTGCTGTTCGTGCAGACACGGAAATGGGCCACTTTAGACCTGACATTTAAATAACCCTACTCCCTAATCTTCATTTCCCCCCCCCGAAATAAAATCCAGGCTCGAAAATTCTTATGGTTTATACATATTTTTAAATTTTAAATATTCGATGCATGTTATCACATATTTATTTAACCATCCACGAATAAATCTAGCGGTACACGCCACATAAGAACTTGGGGGGGGGGGGGGGGGGGGGGGGGGGGGGGGGGGGGGGGGGGGGGGAGGAAGAGAAGAGAACCAAACCAGAAGATGGAATAAAATTAGAACAGATATTTGTGGAAACATTTTCCTGGGGTTAAAAAATATATATTCTCGACAAGTAAACAGCTTCATTATTTTTATGACAAATCTCCCTGAAAATAGACGTGTGGCATGCACAGACAAACAGGTTCGAAGCACAGAATCGGGCCGGAACAGCGAGCGAAATGATAAAGCCACTTCAAGACAGACAATTATCTGATTACATTAGCAGCGAATATCTAAGTATCAGATCAAGGGACTGGGGTCCTTAACAGGAACCGACAGACAGAATGACCTGAGAAACCAGATTTAGCACCACAGCACAAATACCGTGCATTTTATACGTTAAAAAACAAAATAGGGGCGTGTGGGAGGGGGTTTACACAAGCTGCCAAAGTAAATCCAGCAGATGGCTGCGCAGGAGGAAAGTCTTGCTGTAATATAGGTTTAAGTTCGGTCCTCAGTTAATGTGAGTCTATGTCATTACTAGCACAATGGGCTGATCACCTGTTTGCCAGTCACTTTGATTACGGAAACAACAACAAATAAAGATTAATTTGTGGTTGCCCTAAAGACGCCACTAGGCATGGTGGGAAACAACGGCAAATAAAATCAATTTGTTGTTGCCCTTAAGACGCCACTAGGCGTGATTGGCCATTGTCTGCTTTGACGGTCGATGGCTAAGGATGGAAGAAGATGTCATTACTGTAAACCAAAACAAGATGTGCTACGGGAAACCGTATGAGAACACGTAAACACACAAAAACCATGACGCTGGAACAGAAAGTTTGATGGGCCCTTTTATCAGGAATAAATGTAAACAAAACCTAGATATTCCAACTACATGTACTATCATTTTCTTAATGCGCTCATTTCGTTAAGTAGTGTTCATAATGTTTTGTTTTTTCCACGGAAACAAAGGGGAGGGGGCACATGCTGGTTTGAGAAATCTAACTCACTTTTCGCCCCGTGTAATTTCCGGAGGCCTCCTAGGGAACAAAGATAGAATAGGACTACTGTTCCCTTATGCATAGTCGTATAAGGTAACTAATACGTGTTTGTTCAGGGGGCTAGCAACCTCATCACGTAAAGTAAATTACTGCACAAACCACTACTGCAAGGGGACCAACAGCAGTGGTGGCTCCGTGCTCCACGGGGAGTAAATGATGAGCTCACTTTTGATGAACCCGGCATGTTTGTCATACAAAATTACAGCTGTAAGGCTAAAACGAATATAACTACCGATACTACCCTTACAGTATGAGGTGCTATTAAAAAAAAAATAATTTCTAGCACAACCCAGTGTTATCTTACTACTAGGCTAGTCTGACAAGGGATATAAAACTACCGACTGAGACAACAAAGTTGATATCTCTCGCTTGGCATGCCGGTCACGTGAAAGAACAGTACACGTTCTTCACACAACGAGCAACCATCTACTGAACTCTGCACCACACTCAGGCCTGTTCGGTGTACCGGCGAGGTCACCATACATAATGAATAGCAAATACTGAGAAAGAAGCCCTTCTGACACATCAAAGTTTCCCACTGACTCCGCTGACTGTCAATTCCATCTGTCTATCCCTGGAGAGGTGGAAGAAAACCGTTGCTGATGTATGACATTACTCATCGTCAACCACACTATTACCGGTAGTAATTTAATCGCAACTCCACTCAGCCATAGCTCGGCTCTCCTGCTGTTCTCGGGCACAAATAAATACAACGACTGGGTCACCACACTTCACAGTCTGCTGCATTTAAATTGTGTATTACGAGTTCGTCCTCGTCTATTTCCGACCAAGCGACCACGTCCTTAATCAGCCGCCACGCCGGGGGACCTACGTCTTCTCTGCCTGTCACAATGAGAACACATTAAACCATTCCTCCATTCCCCACCCCTCTAGTTCACTCGCACACGAATGGAAAACCCGTGTATTCATTAAAGTGAAAGGAGTGCTATCTAGGCAGGAATGCTACGCGAGGTAGTGGAGTTTTTCTTGTCAATGGTATTACCCTAGGCTTCGGATCAAAGCCTACCTAATGGGAATCTGCCGTACTCACATGATATGGATCTAACACATGCGTTTGTAACTGCTCACAGGAAAGTTATTCAGCATGTCTCCAAATTATCAGTTTTTGCCTCATAAACCAGCTATGCGCAAATTTAAACGAACGGTTACTATGGCATAGCGAACGTTCAACCAGGCGAACAATCAACTGGCCAGAATGAGACAAGAGATATTTTGGTTTAAATGTCAATCAACTTCTTTTAGCTCCCCAAGGAGCATAGGCTTTCTACGAACACATGCCAAGTTCCCCTGCTGCGCATATTGAATAACGCTTTATGTAACATGTTGTGACCATATCAACCGATCGTTGTTCAGACAGCTTCCAGCCAATTACACACCAGAAAATCCGTATTCGAAATCTGCAGAGGACCTGTACTATGACCTAAAAGCTATGGATATCAGTGTTCTATTTCAGGGTTTCATACGTTGTTACACATAAAGAATAATGTAATAGTACAGATAGCGACAAACTATGAAGGGGTACAAGAACGCTGTGAGACGCCTTTTTTTCTACTGGATACACAGTCTCTATTCTAGATCAGGGGTCGGCAACCGATAGTTCGCAGCTCTTCATGATCGGGTTTGAGAGGGAAAAAAATGTAAAAACCAGGACAATTTCGAACTACACCTGTCCCACCGGCATTTAAAAAGCACAGCCTCCCCATCCCCATTATTAAAGGTAGATTTTCCGCATTCCCAAATGAGAACTCGAGAGCTCGTTTAAAAAAATAACATTTTATTCTTGAATAGGACAAGACAGGAAACCGATCTTTCCTTTCAACTGAAGGTAACATTCGGTAAAATATTTAATTTGAACGTCCACAGCTCTGTCCAAGGAGCTGCAAGAAGCAAACCGCCCAGCAGAGATAACATTACATAGCATCACCATTTCTGTTGTTTGCTCCTATGGTGCCACCAACGCAGATGGCCCAGTTGCAGGAAGCCTGCAACAAGAAGTCACATACTCTCGCACTGGTGGTTTCTATAGCAACCTGTGTTACATGGTGAGGTTGCCAGCTTCATATTAGGCGCCTTGTACGACATACCAATAATTACGTATAGGATGCACTTATTCCAAATACTCTTAAACCTGAAAACACATGACTTGATCAAGATAGATCTTTAGATAGGTCAGTGTTTATAAAGTAGATCACCACAGCTCCTGGGTTGCTTTACCACTGCTCTAGATTCACCCGACCCGTGGTCACAAATAATCCTACCATTTCACTTCCAGTTATTAGCACTGGGCTATACATATAAAGCCGGTATGACTAACAAGTTGTTTTTAAAAGATAAACAATCAAGGACTTAGTAACATTAATAAATGTATCAAGCGAGGTATAAACCATTGGGCTTTCAATTACTGTATATTTTTCATAATGCAGCAAACACTGCGAACCACATTAAAAAATATTATGTACATATTAATTCCTAACCAAACTATTAATACACATATGGATATAAGCGTTGATGTGGGGATATTTGTTTCATCTCTATGCTTTATAATTGTTTAGCAAGGTTTTAAAGTCTGATAGATTAATTGTATTTATGAACCGTTTACAACGCCCTTCCAATTCGGTTTTGGTACATACAGTTTTTGTTCAATTTCCAACTATAAGAATTCACATGTTCAAGAACTAGGAATTCGATAGCATTAATGTCAAACAGTAGCTGATTTAAAAAAAAAGGATCTAGATAAACGCTACAGGAACGAAACAGCACAACAAAACTGTTCTGTTCGTACTAAAACTAGTTTGAATTGGCTAGAACAGAAGAACAAAGAAGACAAAGAAAGGCCTGAGTTCTGCGATAACTCCAGTCACATATTTATGTCAGGTGCTTCCGTCACACCGCTTTCTTTTTATTTTCCGCTAACAAAGCCCAGACATGTACGAAGACCTTGGGTCGATAAACGCCTATGTAAACCCTACATAGCAACAACCTTTGCAACGGCGTTCTCTGCGCTATGGGCTCTGTCTAACGGTAAGAAGTGTCACTACCGTGGCTAATTTTGATGGAGCTGTTCTGCTCCCCCAATAGCTATGTTATTTGTTGCACACACTTCTAGCTAAGGCCACTAAATTTATTGTTGTCAGTTTAGGCCACAAATGCTTCACGAATGTCATAAATATGATTAATTAAAACCAGCAGCAGTCAGTGAGTTTGGATATTGTAACACAACCGGGGAAAACATGACCGTTATCTCGGCAACATTTTGAAATTGGTAGGACACGCTATTTTAGTCACAAAACGGGCGCTGAATCAGATAAAGGCGCAATCCACCAATGAACGAACGCCTATTTCATTGCTGATGCTACTTTTGTATGGTAAGGTGAACGAAACTATGTACTGTAGTTAAATCTAACAGGAGTAAAGGACAAAGACATTTTTTTAAGAACAAATATCCCGTTCAACCTTTGATGGGTTAATAATTAGAATGTATAGTGTTGTTCATTCAAGATAATAATTTTGATTGCTGATATTAAAATATGCTATATCATTTCCCCGCTCCAATCAGCCCAAAGAAATGGCCACAAGATTTGACCAGGGACATTTGTGGCACGACAACATTAGAGACAAAGTCCGAGCTAATCTAAATACTGTACATTAAACAAAACAACAACAAAGGTATAGGCGTTGTAAAGTACATTGCTGTTGTTGCTCTGGTAAATCCCTGTCAGAAATACCGGGAGTATGCTACAATGAAACACCTACGTTTATAAACAAAAGGCAGCCATCAAATTAAAATATAAGTTCAATTCAATTTTTGCACATAACACGCCATATTTTTTGCACAGAACACGCTATAATTTAGCACAGAACAAGGAACACGCTATAGTTTAGCACAGAACAAAGAACACACCATATTTTAGCACAGAACAAAGAACACTCCATATATTAGCACAGAACAAGGAACACGCCATGTATTAGCACAGAACAAGGAACAGTATTAGCACAGAACAAGGAACACACCATATTTTTGCACAGAACCCGCTATAATTTAACACAGAACAAAGAACACTCCATATTTTAGCACAGAACAAGGAACATGCCATGTATTAGCACAGAACAAGGAACAAGCCAAATCTTTTTAAAAAATGTTATCACTCTGCACGAAATACTAAGGCAACACTGAAACAGAACGTTAAATAAGAAGTAACAGATTTCTAATTTAAAAAAAAAATAATAATAATTAAAGCGCACAAAGTCACGAGACACACTTCATTAACTGGGACTTCCAAGAACCAAACATCAGGACGAACAAAACAACAACAAAATTTCGATCACAAACCTAAAACTGTACAAACCTGGAATCAGCCACAAGAAAAACACAAGGCAGCGGTGGCGTCTGCTGAGTTTATTTAAAGCTCAACCTAACATCGTTAACTTTCAGTGGCGACGTGAATATCAAGACCGACATCCCTAAACCCCAGCAGCTATTTCTGGAGTCTACAGATGAGATAATATTGATTCTCCATTCCCCCACCGCTCTCTCCTTTCCTCTGAGCATACAACAAACAACAATTACCACTGTAAACATGCAGTAATTGGAGCACGCAGAACAAAGGAGATTTGCATCCCAACCTTTTAAGAGAGTCTGATGTTTTCTAGTCCTAAAGCAGGTTTTGGGTGAGTGAAGTTTCAACAGTCTCTCGATTTCAGCTTCATGTCTATCACTGTGTTCACCTGCATATGTATGGAATGAATGGCATGTTCTCGCTCTCTCACTTTATTCTTTAAAGCAAAGGCACACACTAAAAACGAGGGCAGAAGTGTCCAGAAGATGAAAGGAGGCTAGCGGGGGTAAGGACAAATAAGAAAAAAACTGCATAAATAATCGGCGACAATGCAGAAAATATCTTATATACATTACAATTGTTTGGAGACATGGATAGGTGCGGAAATAAACGAGGAAGTGGAGGGGAACTGCGGTAAGACGTGGAATACAATGGATGGGTTTGAAAAAAAATCGAAAAAAGGTGATTCGTCTTACGAGGACAAAAGACAAAGAAAATAGTCTACGTTACGGCCACACGGCCTTCGTCAGGAAAGGAAAGAAAGTGAAGGCTAGATAGGACACATAATAACTAAATAAAATAAAAACTGGGTACTTCCCTGAAGGCAAGAACCGAAATTCTATCAAAATCGCTGTCTGTTGATGAGCGCGTGGCTGAACAGAAAGTGACTTCCGCCGCCGGATGTACACAATGCATACTCAAAATGCAGAAATAAAGCATCTTTTAAAAAATACTCCACTGCATTTATATCAGATACACGTCATTTTTATATGTAATGTAGCTCATGATGATCGACCCAAAACTTTGATTCTATATGCCAGCAGACAAGTAAAATACACTGCGCATATATAATACCTCAGCCCCTTTAGAATTTATGAAATATTCTTCTTCTTCTTCGTTCGCCCTGAAAAGGACGGTGGTTGCGTTGTGTCTGTTTACAACGTAGCTGTGATATCTGCACCTTTCGGTCGACACATCCGACTTCTGCACGGCATTTTTTAGGACCGGGTTTGCCTTCCCATTTCGATCCACACTCGCTCAGCCAGCCTGCACAGCTGCAGACTGTTTCCAGGACCACCACGTGGAGGTGGAGTGCGGTCTTGACCAGCTCTGGTTCGCTGGTCCTGACGCAGGCAGTCAAGCTATGAGTCGCTGACTGCGGTCTCTATTGCTGCGTCTTGAGGTCCCATGAAATATTCAAACAACACGTTTAGGTCACGAAATTTAGAAACAAAACACAGGCAGCAGAACGACAATTAACTGCATCAACATAATAAAGACTAAACATACATAACTACCATTAGCGCAACAACAATATAATAAAGATTAAACATACAGAACTGTAATTAGTTACAATAACCCCTGTGTAGATTCGGGGGGGGGGGGGGGGGGGGGGGTCTGAGACAAAGACAGAGCAGGACTACTTCTCCCTCAGGTTTGTCCATAAGAGGGGATTAATATGAGGTTGTGCGCGAGACTAGCAACCTAATCTTGCAAAGAGGGTTTGTCCGTAAGAGGGGATTAATATGAGGTTGTGCGCGAGACTGGCAACCTAATCTTGCAAAGAGGGTTTGTCCGTAAGAGGGGATTAATATGAGGTTGTGCGCGAGACTGGCAACCTAATCTTGCAAAGAGGGTTTGTCCATAAGAGGGGATTAATATGAGGTTGTGCGCGAGACTAGCAACCTAATCTTGCAAAGAGGGTTTGTCCATAAGAGGGGATTAATATGAGGTTGTGCGTGAGACTGACAACCTAATCTTGCAAAGAGGGTTTGTCCGTAAGAGGGGATTAATATGAGGTTGTGCGCGAGACTAGCAACCTAATCTTGCAAAGAGGGTTTGTCCATAAGAGGGGATTAATATGAGGTTGTGCGTGAGACTGGCAACCTAATCTTGCAAAGAGGGTTTGTCCGTAAGAGGGGATTAATATGAGGTTGTGCGTGAGACTGGCAACCTAATCTTGCAAAGAGGGTTTGTCCATAAGAGGGGATTAATATGAGGTTGTGCGTGAGACTGGCAACCTAATCTTGCAAAGAGGGTTTGTCCATAAGAGGGGATTAATATGAGGTTGTGCGCGAGACTGGCAACCTAATCTTGCAAAGAGGGTTTGTCCATAAGAGGGGATTAATATGAGGTTGTGTGCGAGACTGGCAACCTAATCTTGCAAAGAGGTTTTGTCCATAAGAGGGGATTAATATGAGGTTGTGCGTTGTAGTGGATTTGATGGTACTGTATGGTTGTGATATTACCTAGTGTGATGCATGAGGTCAGCTGTGAAGGCTCCTGAGATAAATGTAGCTGTGAATTTACAGAAGGCCCTTCTTGCTACCACTTACGACCTCACACATATCTTTTTTTACTAATGAATGTGGCTACGTTAAAAATCTAGGGTACTGAAATGTAAGGTGTTGTATTAGTATATACAAACACACACACAGATATTTAATAAGTCTAATAATATTAATAAACTTTATAACACACTGAACTAACTCAAGCTGTTTAAAATTTTGATATTAAATTTTCTTTAAGTTTATTTGTTCTGAACCAAGGTTTTATTTTGGTCAGAACATATGAAAGGTTTTGAAATTATGAATGAAATGCATGAATATATGGCATAATAAATGAAAGGTGTGTACATATGTATTTTACAAGACTAGTTAATATTACTACTGTTTATATTTGTAATTTATCTGGGAGAACGATTAATGGATGTGCTGTTGGGGTGGCTTCATCACTCCCAGTCTATGACTACCAAACATTGTCCATTTACGGATGGGAGGAATACAAGTTTATTTCCCAACATGGTATGTTCTAGTTGATGGGAATATAGTTGGTGTTAGTTATTAAATAAGTTGGTGAATGTCCAGCAGGCCAGACGCTCACGTATCTTTGACTGAGTAGTTCTGGTGCTGGAATCTGGTGGCCCCACCGCTCCGTGCTTGGGGGCAATATAGGCTGCTCTGCCAAAATATTATACTGCACGGGTCCACACTTGTATTTTTCAACATAGCATTTGACACCACTTTGGTGCCAAATAAAAAACTCACAGTTCTGAAATAAAAGTATTGGGTCATGTGTCAGAACTCTACCTCCTGAGCCACTTCTACACACAACACTACACAACAACACCACATAGACGGGGTCAGATCTCTCTGACCATACAGCACATCTTACCAAGTTGGTTTCACATAGTATAAGTTCCCCAAGACTACATATTCTGAAATATGTTCATTAGCTTCCTGCCATTGAATAGGATAGGTGATATGTTCCACTGATCTCAACACCTGATCCGCCCTTCATAATCCTTGCTGGCGTTTATGTATTTTGTTTGTCTCTAGACCCTGAACTGGGGCTGGGGATCTAGAGCGAATCCTTACTTGTTGTAAGGGATAGATTTTGATATGGCAGTATCAAATCACTCGAAACATTAAACAATATTAAAATATACAAAGAAATACTTTCAGTCTTACCAGAATTATGAATAGAGAACACAGTTATATGCTAGCAAAACTCAGCTGAGCTGCTGGCTCTAGTATGGCGTCCCTCTAAATATTGCAATTAGCTTCTGGGAATCACACCACTGAAGAATTACTGTGTCTACTACTGGACAACTTATGATGAATGGCAAAAATGCGCGTCTGAGCGCCGATGATATGTTTATCTGTGGCCAATCACCGCCTTTTTTCCTTTTCAAATTTCAAACCTCCTACCAAAAGTCAATTTCAGTCATACCTCAGTCAAGTATGTATTATTGTCTGTTGGTCCGTCTGTCTCTACTTGCGTTTTTTACAAAAACACCCTTGTTTATACATGCATTTCCTACACGAATCTGCCTCTAGAGTTATTTTTAGCCACAACTTTCCACTAATTCCCCTTCTCCTTCATTCATCTAGATTTTAGCACTTGAGTCTCAAGGCCGCAAATTTTTGAAAATTAGTGACATGTTTTTGTTTCAATGCAGTCGCTCGCTGATATGAACAACACAGTCTTTTGTCAATATCTTCATTATTATCTATCCGTCTGTATAAATGAAAGCATATTATTTCTCTGCTCAAGATAGGCCATCCGGCTAGCTAGGTTTTATATTCCTAACATTATTATTAAGAAAAAGTTACTTTTCAAGGTTAGTTGTTTTTTTTTTTTTTAAATATGTTCGAGCATCTTCTGTAATGCGTTTGCCGCTGAATTCAAATAAAGGACTAAGTATCGCAAAAGCGTCCAAGAAATGACTGTTGCGTATAATAGCTAAGGTCCCTTTTGTCAATTTCTTTACCTTGTGTCAACTTGGGGACGTGATTTTTTTTCCTTTCCCCACCAATTGCGTCCTTTTAGCCTTGCTAGTTTCAAGCACGTGTTCAGTCATATTTTCTTTTTGATCTCCGTTCTCATCCCGTCCCAAGGGTAAACGTTTTGCCTTCACGTCTAGCAAGTTAGTTTCCATGGCGGGTGGTGACCCGCGGCATGGGCGATCATGTCTTCTAGTAGCTTACGCATTATTTTTATCCCTACATTTTATCTTTGGAGATATTTTAACGTTGTATCACGGTTAATTTTATCACATGCGTGAGACTGGCAACCTAATCTTGAAAAGAGGGTTTGTCGGTAAGAGGGGATTAATATGAGGTTGTGCGTGAGACTGGCAACCTAATCTTGCAAAGAGGGTTTGTCCGTAAGAGGGGATTAATATGAGGTTGTGCGTGAGACTGGCAACCTAATCTTGCAAAGAGAACTGCTATATAATCACCACTGCAAAGCTTCCTCTAGAGAGAGCCATCTGCTCCAAAAGCAGCAAAAATGATGGAAGTTGTTTCAAGAAGTTGAGGTACCACAAGCTCACTTACCGCTAAGGAATCCTTGCTGTTTTGTTTAGTGACAGTGCTTCGGGGTCTCCTGCGCTGAGCAACGCCCACATCAACTCCGTTCAGAATGGAATCCACAACTGAAGAGTAAGAAACAGTACTGATGTGAAATTATCGTCTGTTAGGGGGAACATGTGTACGCTCAAGGTCACACGTGTTTATGGAATGGTGATAATGTTCAAGAAAATGGGGTTAAAATAACTTCACTTGTACATGGAACAAACATTTTTAACACACAAACAAACACTTCTCATGCAAGCAATCAGAAATATCGTCACTTCAAAGGAAGTCAATATTGAACTAAAAGATAATGGAACTTCCAGTTACTTGAAACAAAAGAAAATAAAACTAAAACCAAACTTGTGCGGGGGAAATCGGTGAATTAATTACTTGAGCACCATCTGTAGCAACAAAGACAGACAAAATACTGGCTTTTATGTACAGAATATTTCACATAAACGCACAGCACAGATATAAAGGCCTACCACAAGAACATTGGGGAGGGGGGAGGCTACACAGGCTGCCAGCCGCGACACGCTAAGTGTCTAATCTAAAATCCGTTCAGAAATGACAACAGGGAAACTTGTGGCCGTATTAGAACGTTATTCATGTCTGCTTATTATTTTCTGTTCTTTCCGTGTGTGTTGTACATTTTTCCAGGAGTGATTATTCTGCTGGTAATAGGCCTTTTCCCTTTATTGATGCGTTTTCAGTTGTTCCCTTTAGGTCACGTCCTATTTACCTTCCATTCGTATGCCACTTTCTTATCTTCCCTATATTTCTGTAGTTATTGTTCACATTTAATCTGTCGCAGCAGCACAATGCCCTCGCAGCACTCAAGTCTATTCTGACTGGTCTATCTTTCGCTTTATCATAGCAACCTTCCACGTACAAGAGTGAAAGGCGTTAATAACGAGTGAGAATGATACATCTCAGCAGGTGACGTGTCTACATGTGTAGTGTTTTTTTTTTCCCGCAAAGTTCATAAGGTCATGAAAAATTAGGACAAAATATTGGATGGTACCTATCTTCGCCAGGGGGCGCCATACGTTAATTCGGTTTATTTCTAGAACTGGCAGGAAACCTGTCGTCTTCATCAACATTCGTTTATTTTTCAACATAACGTTGTCCTGTGCGGGTTTTCTGTCGTAACAAACTACGCAAACAGGTAGGCCTAGATCACGCTATTTTCAGCATGCATAAAGTGCTTTAAAAAAACTAGTTTAGGCCTACTGGCAACATTTAGGCTACTCTAAAGGAATGTTCCTAGGAAGCATAGTAACACCAGACGGTGGGGCAGGCAAAGACATCAACATCAGAATGAATAAGGCAAGAACAGCCTTCTTCAGCCTAAATAACATCTGGAAGTCCTCCCAATACAGCACAAGCACAAAATTAAGATTATACCAGAGTTGCGTGTTTTCTGTGCTTCTCTATGGTGCGGAATGCTGGAGAGTCACAGAGAAGGAAATGTCAAAATTGTCCTCTTTTCACACAACATGCCTAAGAAAAATTCACCGCATCTTTTGGCCGAATACCATCACCAACCAAGATCTGCTTACTCGTAGCAAGCAAGAGGACATGCACACCATCATAGCTGGCAGACGATGGAGCTGGGTTGGTCATGTCCTCAGAAGAGACCCCGATGCCATCACAAGAACAGCTATGCTTTGGACCCCTGAAGGAAAGCGAAAGAGAGGCCGACCAAAAACAACTTGGCGGAGGATTGTGGAGGCTGAGATGCAAAGAATGAACCAGAGTTGGGGCACTGTACGAAGGATGGCCACCGACCTTGCAAAGTGGAATCAATTTGTTGTTGCCCTACAAGACGCCACTAGGCGTGATGGCCACTGACTGCTTTGACGGTCGGTGGTTAAGGATCGAAGAAGAGAAAGGAATGTTACTTGTCGCACTGATAAAGAGAGAACGAATAAAGTAAAACTGTAAAAACTCTTACCGCTGTATGCCTACACAACAAAAGCCTTACCACTAACTTTCATAACAAAGGTATGACGTAGGCCTACATAGCAGGGATCTAATATAACCGGTAAGGCAGCTTTAAAAAAAAAATAACACCAATATTTGTTCCTACCTTAAAACACAAAAGCTCGTGTCAAGTACACACACAGGCCGACACGTAACTCTCTTATAGGAAAACATGTGATTTAATTACGAACACAACTTGAATCACGGCGGTTTACAAACGCCGAGCACAAGTAACCCGCGTGTACTGAAAACTAAAGCCCGCTATCTGACTAGTAGTAGCACACACAAGCCTATTTCCCTGTCGTAGTTACTCAGCTGCTGGCGTAAGCCATGAGACGGGGGTCGGTGTTAATGCCCACAAGCAACAAATAAAAAAGTAAAGTGTCGGCGAGTCATCAGTGTTAGCTCTGCCGGCAGAAATAACGGGGGAGGAAAGGAGAGAAAAGTAAGCGTGGCCTTAACGTACAGATACCGACAACGAACCAGTTAGGTCGGCATACATTCCCCCTTCTTCCCCCCCCCCCCCCCCCCTGTCCAAAAGGAAATAAGCTGTGAACTCCAAGTGGAGGGGGTCTGGACAAGAAACTGAAGGCGTCTAGAACAGATGAACCGGGGAGGTCAACACATAACGATAACGTACTGCCAGTACTCCAGTCTCGCTAGTAAAACGAAATGTGAATACTGTTACACTTACAGCAAACAATGACACCAAATAGACTTCATCTGTCACACATTTATAAATACTTTAATGTAAGCATGTACTGTACAACATGTACTTGAGTACTTGTGTACTTTTAAATATCTCTTATCAAGTAATTATGCAATGTTCTAATCCAGTTTGCTGATTCGCGTTGAATGCAGCGGTTCAAAACTCGTAGTGAATTTCTATAAATACAAGAATGATCATTAGATTTTTCCAGCACTCAGAGAGCTAATGTATTAAGCACGTTTCAGTAAACACGTTGGCCCGCATGCTGTTAAGGGACAGATGTTGTGCATGCGCGTGCTCTTGAATGAGACAGCGACGGTTCGTGGAAGGAAAGGGGAGTGGGGTGGGTGTAGTGTGACGAACCGGGGACGCAATGTGTGAACCACTGGAAATCCGTGGGGAATTATCTGATCAGTCAACAAAGAGAAACCCGCCATGTGCTACTAATGGCTGTCTACTGCACATGGATTTTACACAGGCTGTAATAGAAACATGGCACGGACACACTTGACATTAACATTGCGCGTACAGGCTGAGCAACACAGTCACCTGGGCTTAAGTTGCCTGAAGGAAAACGATAAATTTAAAAGTATGAGTCAGTTAAATATGAAGGTATACATTCGAACTGTATGATTTGTACATTCTCCGGTATATTAGACACATCAATTAAACTTGCATTAATGGCTGATAACAATTTCTTGGCCGAATAACATCACCAACCAAGAATTGCTTACTCGGAGCAACCAAGAAGACATGCACACCATCTGTGACGATACGGTTGTGCGATCTCACGTCCACTCCGTCAGCATCATTTTTGTCTTCATTTTTCTCTTTCCCCCATTCAGTTCGCTTATTATTTGGCAATTGTTTGCCCTTTCATTCATTATTTTACTCTCTATGCTGAATCTAGTAGGGTGAAGTCTCTAACACTCTACTCCCCTACGGACGTATCTGCTTTACACGCAGAATTGTTTACGTTCCGCAAGGTACATGCGACAAAACCAGGTAATTATACCGGTCATACGCTTATCTATTCTTTCAGTCTGACCACCCTTTGAAACGTGTCGGTCCAACGATTGACCCCAGGGAAAAGCTGCTGATCGTGTTGACAAAAGCTAGTATAGTGCGTAGGATGAAAGAAGACAACATTGTCTGACCAGACATGTGTCTGGCGGAGGCACGCAGATAAAGGCGATAATTGGATAACCTGTCGGGGTAGACATCTGGGCGGAAGACATTACGCCAGGTAAACATGGCACAATATTGTGGGAGGCAGATAGGTGCAGCCAGAACAATATTTTGAAACACGTGAGAGTTTTATTTTTCGAATTTGAAAAGCCACTACCCACGTGGTGCTGAACGAGATTCAATTTGATTGGTTTGACTTGAGATGACGGAATAAACAATGCATTATATTGGAACATTCGGCGCAAACACCATCTGTGAATTGAACTGAGAATGAGAGATATAATTTAGTGAACTCAGAAACATTGAACAGACAGCTTGGGACCTCAAGACGCAGCAATAGAGACCGCAGTCAGCACTCATAGCTTGACTGCCTGCGTCAGGACCAGCGAACCAGAGCTGGTCAAGACCGCACTCCACCTCCACGTGGTGGTCCTGGAAACAGTCTGCAGCTGTGCAGTCTGGCTGAGCGAGTGTGGATCGAAATGGGAAGGCAAACCCGGTCCTAAAAAATGCCGTGCAGAAGTCGGATGTGTCGACCGAAAGGTGCAGATATCACAGCTTAGGCGTAAACAGACATAACGCAACCACCGTCCTTTTCAGGACGAACGAAGAAGAAGAAGAAGAAGAACAGACAGCTTCGCAACTTCATACGAGCAACTCCTACAGCCAGAAAGAGAAGGATCGGACTTAGAATTCCAGTATCAAAAGTGACAGATCGACAGTATTTGGGCAACTCTGAAACCTTAAGAGTAAACCGCATATTTAAATACAAGACTGGAAACTTAAAAGGACCAGGACAGATCTAAGTATTTGGGAAACTTTAAAACAGCCAGCCCACAGTTTTAAATACGAAGACTGGAGTCCTAAGGAATTGAATCACCGTCATAAGAGAAACTTTCCCCAGACCAAGTGTATCACCCGTCATAAGAGGAATTATAGATTTCCAGGCCAAGTGTGTCACCCGTCATAAGAGGGATCCAAAATTTCCAGACGAAATTGATTCGAGAGCATATGCACTGAAATTGCTCAGGCCCATTCTGAATCTGTGCAGGGAGATTGTGTATTCCCAAAATTTGGGGTAAGGTGTGAACATTTCTTTTACAAATGTGAATTTAACATGTTTTCTTGCTAGTGGATATATATGAGGCTGGCAACCTCAACATATGAAAATAGTATATTCATGAACCACTACAGCAAGAGCTGGTGATTGTTTCTGACTAGTCGTGCAGGAAACCCGACAGCAGAGGGACCCCAGACTCCGACTGGAGCAGTGATGAGTGATGACTACATCATATGTGCCTCCAGTGTAACATATTATCATGTGAGATTTATGTACCTTTTTTAATTGTAACTCAGGCAAATCATTATTCACGCACTCCAAACGCAATTTCCTAGTTAACACCCAGAAGGATATGGGTGAATTTTCATCATATCCCCGAGTTACCCTGTGTCCTCGGGAATTTAATTCTTCTGAGAGGTTAACATTGGTGGGTGGAGCGCACGACAATGGGCCTGTTAGTTTGCAGTGAACAAATGTACTCAGCAGGCATTTGTTTCTATTTGTCTAAAGTTCGTGGTTACAAGCCATCAGACGATTTGTGGTACTAACGCAGCTAGTGTGAGAGAAAAGCATCCACCATAACCGCCTACAGTGGAAGAGAGTGTGGAGAAGGCTTTTGTCATAACAGAATTGATGAACCACAGCTGCAGGACTCACTCATACAAGCTAAGTGCTAATTAAAAGGCACCAGCAAAAAGGACATTTCAGTTAAACTGTAAGTATAAAGTTAAATTCCACCTACGTCTCAATGATGAGAACGTTACACCCATCAAAATTCCACTAATCTTTCCATATTTATTTTAACCTGTTAAAGACTATTTCACTATTACATTTGTTACCTGTTGTTTTAAAACTAAACGATAACAGTTGATTCAGTTATATGTTTGAAAGCAAACGTATGAGCCAGAATAGTTTATATATATATATATATATATATATATATATATATATATATATATATATATATATATATATATATATATATATATATATATATATATATATATATAAATACTTAGACATATATTTACACTAAACAGAGCTATACCTTATAAGAGGGATTTCGTTGGATTACACTAACTGGGGGCTTGAACGGGCTAAACCATTGCTTAAACCCTTCACAAAAGGCAACGGACCATATAATAAGTTAACAAATTGCTCAGCCCTAAGCAGCTTTTGTTCTTGACTTCTGGGAATATCTTGTGAATGCTACCTTAAGGTAGAAGTAGCATTAATCTTCTATCTACATCTCTGCCAAGAATAATCTTGCGCGCAGGTAGATACCTTGGAAGCCAATATTAGATACTCTTTTGAGTTTTGGTCACTGTTGGACCACTACTGCAAAGCAGGGGAGGCAATCCATGACACCATCAGTGCTGGCAGACGCTGGAGTTGGGTTGGCCACGTCTTCAGAAGAGATCACAAGAACTGCTACACTATGGAACCAAGAAGGAAGACGAAAGAGAGGCCGACTAAAAAAAAAAACAACTTGGCGGACTGTGGAGGCCGAGATGCAAAGCATGAACTAGAGTTGGAGAACTGCACGAAGGATGGCCACCGACCGAGCAAAGTGGATGCAGTTTGTTGCTGCCCCACAAGACGCCATCAGGCTTGACGGATCAGGCTTGACAGCCAGCGGCAAAGGATTGAAGAAGTAAAGAAGAGATGAAGAATAGCTGATAAATTCGGGGTATGGTGGTGTTTAAACAAAAAATATTTTGCTGTATTTATTTTATCATTTATCTCTCCCTACTGCAAAAAAACACGGTATCAAAGTACAGGCTCCTGCAGCAGTGGTTTCTGTAGCAAATCTGTTTTACACACTGATGTTGCCAGCGCCATGCACAACGCCATATTAGTCACCTTGAAGGACGGAGCAGTATTCCTTTTCTTTCTTTACCTCCTCATAAACTCCCTTTCTCCTCCAAAAAAAAAAAAAACCATACAAACAAACTAACCATGGGTCTTAATATTTTCACGTTATTAAAAAAAACTCAGTTAAGAGGGATCCCGTTACACGTCCATTGAGGCATATTGGGAATATGATGTTAGGCCGATATTTTCTTGACCATCGGTACACTAAGGGTGATGTCAGCATCACGCCGGCCACCTTAACTTTCCAGAGTTGTTCTGGTTCCCAATTCATGTGTATCACCCGTCATAAGAGGAATTATAGATTTCCAGGCCAAGTGTGTCACCCGTCATAAGAGGGATCCAAAATTTCCAGACGAAATTGATTCGAGAGCATATGCACTGAAATTGCTCAGGCCCATTCTGAATCTGTGCAGGGAGATTGTGTATTCCCAAAATTTGGGGTAAGGTGTGAACATTTCTTTTACAAATGTGAATTTAACATGTTTTCTTGCTAGTGGATATATATGAGGCTGGCAACCTCAACATATGAAAATAGTATATTCATGAACCACTACAGCAAGAGCTGGTGATTGTTTCTGACTAGTCGTGCAGGAAACCCGACAGCAGAGGGACCCCAGACTCCGACTGGAGCAGTGATGAGTGATGACTACATCATATGTGCCTCCAGTGTAACATATTATCATGTGAGATTTATGTACCTTTTTTAATTGTAACTCAGGCAAATCATTATTCACGCACTCCAAACGCAATTTCCTAGTTAACACCCAGAAGGATATGGGTGAATTTTCATCATATCCCCGAGTTACCCTGTGTCCTCGGGAATTTAATTCTTCTGAGAGGTTAACATTGGTGGGTGGAGCGCACGACAATGGGCCTGTTAGTTTGCAGTGAACAAATGTACTCAGCAGGCATTTGTTTCTATTTGTCTAAAGTTCGTGGTTACAAGCCATCAGACGATTTGTGGTACTAACGCAGCTAGTGTGAGAGAAAAGCATCCACCATAACCGCCTACAGTGGAAGAGAGTGTGGAGAAGGCTTTTGTCATCACAGAATTGATGAACCACAGCTGCAGGACTCACTCATACAAGCTAAGTGCTAATTAAAAGGCACCAGCAAAAAGGACATTTCAGTTAAACTGTAAGTATAAAGTTAAATTCCACCTACGTCTCAATGATGAGAACGTTACACCCATCAAAATTCCACTAATCTTTCCATATTTATTTTAACCTGTTAAAGACTATTTCACTATTACATTTGTTACCTGTTGTTTTAAAACTAAACGATAACAGTTGATTCAGTTATATGTTTGAAAGCAAACGTATGAGCCAGAATAGTTTATATATATATATATATATATATATATATATATATATATATATATATATATATATATATATATATATATATATATATATATATATATATATATATATATATATATATATACTTAGACATATATTTACACTAAACAGAGCTATACCTTATAAGAGGGATTTCGTTGGATTACACTAACTGGGGGCTTGAACGGGCTAAACCATTGCTTAAACCCTTCACAAAAGGCGACGGACCATATAATAAGTTAACAAATTGCTCAGCCCTAAGCAGCTTTTGTTCTTGACTTCTGGGAATATCTTGTGAATGCTACCTTAAGGTAGAAGTAGCATTAATCTTCTATCTACATCTCTGCCAAGAATAATCTTGCGCGCAGGTAGATACCTTGGAAGCCAATATTAGATACTCTTTTGAGTTTTGGTCACTGTTGGACCACTACTGCAAAGCAGGGGAGGCAATCCATGACACCATCAGTGCTGGCAGACGCTGGAGTTGGGTTGGCCACGTCTTCAGAAGAGATCACAAGAACTGCTACACTATGGAACCAAGAAGGAAGACGAAAGAGAGGCCGACTAAAAAAAAAAAACAACTTGGCGGACTGTGGAGGCCGAGATGCAAAGCATGAACTAGAGTTGGAGAACTGCACGAAGGATGGCCACTGACCGAGCAAAGTGGATGCAGTTTGTTGCTGCCCCACAAGACGCCATCAGGCTTGACGGATCAGGCTTGACAGCCAGCGGCAAAGGATCGAAGAAGTAAAGAAGAGATGAAGAATAGCTGATAAATTCGGGGTATGGTGGTGTTTAAACAAAAAATATTTTGCTGTATTTATTTTATCATTTATCTCTCCCTACTGCAAAAAAACACGGTATCAAAGTACAGGCTCCTGCAGCAGTGGTTTCTGTAGCAAATCTGTTTTACACACTGATGTTGCCAGCGCCATGCACAACGCCATATTAGTCACCTTGAAGGACGGAGCAGTATTCCTTTTCTTTCTTTACCTCCTCATAAACCCCCTTTCTCCTCCAAAAAAAAAAAACCATACAAACAAACTAACCATGGGTCTTAATATTTTCACGTTATTAAAAAAAACTCAGTTAAGAGGGATCCCGTTACACGTCCATTGAGGCATATTGGGAATATGATGTTAGGCCGATATTTTCTTGACCATCGGTACACTAAGGGTGATGTCAGCATCACGCCGGCCACCTTAACCTTTCCAGAGTTGTTCTGGTTCCCAATTCATGTGTATCACCCGTCATAAGAGGAATTATAGATTTCCAGGCCAAGTGTGTCACCCGTCATAAGAGGGATCCAAAATTTCCAGACGAAATTGATTCGAGAGCATATGCACTGAAATTGCTCAGGCCCATTCTGAATCTGTGCAGGGAGATTGTGTATTCCCAAAATTTGGGGTAAGGTGTGAACATTTCTTTTACAAATGTGAATTTAACATGTTTTCTTGCTAGTGGATATATATGAGGCTGGCAACATCAACATATGAAAATAGTATATTCATGAACCACTACAGCAAGAGCTGGTGATTGTTTCTGACTAGTCGTGCAGGAAACCCGACAGCAGAGGGACCCCAGACTCCGACTGGAGCAGTGATGAGTGATGACTACATCATATGTGCCTCCAGTGTAACATATTATCATGTGAGATTTATGTACCTTTTTTAATTGTAACTCAGGCAAATCATTATTCACGCACTCCAAACGCAATTTCCTAGTTAACACCCAGAAGGATATGGGTGAATTTTCATCATATCCCCGAGTTACCCTGTGTCCTCGGGAATTTAATTCTTCTGAGAGGTTAACATTGGTGGGTAGAGCGCACGACAATGGGCCTGTTAGTTTGCGGTGAACAAATGTACTCAGCAGGCATTTGTTTCTATTTGTCTAAAGTTCGTGGTTACAAGCCATCAGACGATTTGTGGTACTAACGCAGCTAGTGTGAGAGAAAAGCATCCACCATAACCGCCTACAGTGGAAGAGAGTGTGGAGAAGGCTTTTGTCATCACAGAATTGATGAACCACTGCTGCAGGACTCACTCATACAAGCTAAGTGCTAATTAAAAGGCACCAGCAAAAAGGACATTTCAGTTAAACTGTAAGTATAAAGTTAAATTCCACCTACGTCTCAATGATGAGAACGTTACACCCATCAAAATTCCACTAATCTTCCCATATTTATTTTAACCTGTTAAAGACTAATTCACTATTACATTTGTTACCTGTTGTTTTAAAACTAAACGATAACAGTTGATTCAGTTATATGTTTGAAAGCAAACGTATGAGCCAGAATAGTTTATATATATATATATAATATATATATATATATATATATATATATATATATATATATATATATATATATATATATATATATATATATATATATATATACTTAGACATATATTTACACTAAACAGAGCTATACCTTATAAGAGGGATTTCGTTGGATTACACTAACTGGGGGCTTGAACGGGCTAAACCATTGCTTAAACCCTTCACAAAAGGCGACGGACCATATAATAAGTTAACAAATTGCTCAGCCCTAAGCAGCTTTTGTTCTTGACTTCTGGGAATATCTTGTGAATGCTACCTTAAGGTAGAAGTAGCATTAATCTTCTATCTACATCTCTGCCAAGAATAATCTTGCGCGCAGGTAGATACCTTGGAAGCCAATATTAGATACTCTTGAGTTTTGGTCACTTTTGGACCACTACTGCAAAGCAGGGGAGGCAATCCATGACACCATCATTGCTGGCAGACGCTGGAGTTGGGTTGGCCACGTCTTCAGAAGAGATCACAAGAACTGCTACACTATGGAACCAAGAAGGAAGACGAAAGAGAGGCCGACTAAAAAAAAACAACTTGGCGGACTGTGGAGGCCGAGATGCAAAGCATGAACTAGAGTTGGAGAACTGCACGAAGGATGGCCACCGACCGAGCAAAGTGGATGCAGTTTGTTGCTGCCCCACAAGACGCCATCAGGCTTGACGGATCAGGCTTGACAGCCAGCGGCAAAGGATCGAAGAAGTAAAGAAGAGATGAAGAATAGCTGATAAATTCGGGGTATGGTGGTGTTTAAACAAAAAATATTTTGCTGTATTTATTTTATCATTTATCTCTCCCTACTGCAAAAAAACACGGTATCAAAGTACAGGCTCCTGCAGCAGTGGTTTCTGTAGCAAATCTGTTTTACACACTGATGTTGCCAGCGCCATGCACAACGCCATATTAGTCACCTTGAAGGACGGAGCAGTATTCCTTTTCTTTCTTTACCTCCTCATAAACCCCCTGTCTCCTCCCCAAAAAAAAAAAAAAAAAAACCATACAAACAAACTAACCATGGGTCTTAATATTTTCACGTTATTAAAAAAACTCAGTTAAGAGGGATCCCGTTACACGTCCATTGAGGCATATTGGGAATATGATGTTAGGCCGATATTTTCTTGACCATCGGTACACTAAGGGTGATGTCAGCATCACGCCGGCCACCTTAACCTTTCCAGAGTTGTTCTGGTTCCCAATTCATGAGGTTGGGTCGACCCGGGAGCCGTTTGCGGTCTAAAAATCCCGTCTCAACTGGGGATCAAACCATGACCACTAAGCTAGGAAGTAAGTGCACTAACCACTGCGCTACCGGGGCTACCCAGTCAAGAGGACAACTCATATATTCGTGATCTCAAAGATAAGTCATGGAGGTGGCTTCCAACTCATGAGACGGGGAGGGCTAGGAAGAACGAAACGTGTACTCCGTGTTATAGGTAGGCTACAAGCAGGTACACGCGTTACGTGCTCACATCACTTTGGAATGTCATCATGTATAAAGCGATGTCTCTCCATAGATTTCCACACCTGATGTTTGTTTATCAAAACTCTTTCCACGCCATCGTCTAACTTCGCCATCTTCCCCTGTCTCAGTCTGTATGTAGCACTGGTTTGCCACTGTAGCTGTCTCCCATACGGGAAGCCTGCACTAAGAAGCTTCCTGCCATTTTGCAGTTGGTTGTTTCTGTTGCAACTTGTTTGACATAATAAGACTGAATGCTCCATTCGCAAACTCACATTCGTTGTCTCTAACAACGTGTCTGGCGAGTGAAATGCCCCCCCCCCCCCCCTTTCCTTTTTTTTCACGAAAGACCTCCAGGGCACCAATTACAGTTAGCACTTATTACAACAACAAAAAACCACACACACGCGCGCGCAAACACACAGGAGAATATCAGAGAAGCCGCAAACACTAAACACTAGAGGGCGATGAAGGCTGTAGAATGCGTACTTAAGACGGAAGCAGACACTTACCACCGTCACCAATCAAATGCATCTGTATGAGGGCCGGATCCTCATTGTGTTCCTCCAACACGGTATCATCCGTCAAGGTCAAGCTCTGAAACAAGAGAGAGAGAGAGAGAGAGAGCTTTTAGATAATAACATTTATTTACAAGGAACAATATCAAAAAGCATTTTTAAAAACAGCAAGCAAGAGTCATTATATATAGTACACACTTAGTCAAAAAATATTGTAAGTACACGCAATCATACATCACGTTAGCTTCCAGTGTCACAGATCATCAACAACATCCCTCTACATCAGGGGTCGGCAACCCACGAGCTTTTTGGATCTACTTAATAATACTGAGCCCTGTAAAGATGTACCATATGTGCGTGTGTGTGTATAGGTGCTTAAGTTGATGGTGAGGGGATGATAAATCTTACCTATCTCATGTAGATCAAGAATATATTTTAGTAGCCGGTTAGAACGTTTTCATTGTGAATTCGGACAAAAGTAGGCCGACCTTTGATCCCGGGGACACAGCGATTATACATGCCGGCGGGAGAGATCTAGTCCAAAATTTCCCAAGTCTCTCCCCCCCTAAGATCTACCAAACAATGTACTGGGACTACCGGTAGACCGGAACTGACAGGTTGCCGACCCCCTGATCTACATGGTATATGCTTATTAACCAGGGCTGTGGAGTCGGAGCAAAATGTTTGTTGCCACATGACTAGTTAAAAACGGGAGTCGGGAGTCGCACTTGTACAATTTCAGAAGTCGGAGAAATGTTTTGGCCGACTCTGAGAACCCTGTTATTAACATAGAAGTGGGAGTCACACTTGTACAAATCATCCAGAAGTTAGAAAGGACCGTGAAATAGACACTGTCCAAGATTTTCCAGGCCCGCATCGGGCTTTCAGTCCCCATAGACTAACCTAACATATTCTTAAATAATTGGATGAACAGAGTGGTCTTCATCACCCGTGATGGACGAACAACAGTTAAAAACGGGAGTCGGGAGTCGCACTTGTACAATTTCAGAAGTCGGAGAAATGTTTTGGCCGACTCTGAGAACCCTGTTATTAACATAGAAGTGGTGTATAAGCACGAGTTAGTTCAATAGTCATCATTTATCTCCCGTTTCACCCCCTGATGGTGGAGCTTTGTAGGTTGCCTGTACTAAAGCATGTGCTCTTGTCGCGGTGGTTTCTGTAACAATTTATTTATTTTACACAATGGGGTTCCCAACCTCATATAAGTCGCATCTTAAGGGAGCAATAGCCATATTTTTGTATTTCCTCACGGAAGCTTAACAGGACCTAGAAGAAGGTAGTCCCATAGCAGATACCACCGTAGGGGAATGAAGTGTTAGATACTTAACTATACTAGGTCCAGCACGGAGGTGCGCTGACCAGTTCCCTTCCTCGCTGCCTTTTCGTTTCCCTAACTCAAGAGAAAAGTCAGGTACCGATTTACAGCTGGGTAGACTGGCTAATGTCGATACCGTGAATCGAGCTTGGCACCTTTGCGAGAGACCAGCGCTCTAACCACTGTCAATGGGACGTTCTAGTCAATAATAGTTATTCAAAGTTCCAAAACTAAGTGATTTCTGTTTCTGTCTCATTCCTTTTTATTCCACGTGAAAGAGATCACAGAGCGTCGACTGTTAAGGTCACCGATATCTGTTATCGGGGTCTTTTAAAAACATTCGGCTCAAGATAGCCTGGCTGTTTTAGTTTCTCCCTTCCACAGTTCTCCCATTTCCCTTTGGCCTCCCCATTGTTCACTTTCCTTGTGGGAGTTGTTGCCAGGTTCTATTTCGCGGGTTTGTGTTACCATATCTGGCAATATGATAAGGAAACGGCAGTGGAGACATCTGTTGGTGCATGTCTGGAGTTTTGACGTGATATTCGTTATGACACGACACATTTCTGAACCATAAAGTAGAACAGATTTTACTTTAGTGTTAACAGCCTAATATTTTTTTTTTTTTTTTTTTTTTGGGTGTGAGGAAAGAGACAGCTGCCAAGTTCCATACCGGTCGTAGAGAACTGAATGTAATATCTGCCTTTATTTATCCTTGCAATGGCGCCACGTGAAGCTGCCCTACTGTGTGGTTCTGAAACATGGAGAACTATTACGGCAACCAAGAAGTTACAAGCTGACATAAGTGGGTGTTGGTGTAAAAAAAGAGGATGGTTTAAATGGTATGACAGCAATGACAATGTCGAAGAGACAAAACAAAAAAAGGCCAATTACTAGTGGAACAAAAGGCGAAGAAACGATATCGCTATTTGATGGGATACACACTGAGGAAAAAAAATCTACTAGCTGATAGCACTGGACGGCAGTTCTTGTAAAGGAAGATGAAGGTGAATTAAAAACACACGGGGAAGGTATCTGGAGTGTAGTGAAATTGACAGAGATACAACGGTAAAATACCTCCAGGGATAACATTTGGGGATAAAAACATAATGCGTAGGCTGCGAATAGTACATGATCGCCTAGACCGCGGGTCATCATCCTCCATAAAAATTGACTTGCTAGGCAGGAGGGGAACGGCGGATCAAAAAGGAAAAAAATATGACTGGAAAGATTGCGTGAGACTAGAAAGGCTAAGGAGACGCAATTGGGGGGGAAACGGAGAAAAGTCACGTTTCCCAAGTTGACATAAAAAGTAAGCAACTCGACAGAAGGGACCATAGATATGTTACGCCACAGTCATTTATTGGACGCTTTTGCGCGATACCAAGCCCTTGATTTGAATTCAGCGGCTAAACGCAGATGTTAGGAATATTACAAAAATTAAAAAGTATTTTTTTCTTAATATTAATGTTAGGAATATAAAAATTAGCTGGCCGGATGGCCTATTCTGAGCAGTGAACTAATATGTTCTTAATTTTACAGACGGATAGATAATATTGAAGATAATGACAAAAGACAGTGTTGTTCACATCATCGACAGACTGTATTGAATCTAAAAGTGTCGCGATTTGCACACAAAAACACGACCTTGGGACGCAGGTGTTCAAATTTACTTAGTATGGAGGAGAGGGTTTTTGGGTGGTAGCTGTGTCTAAAAATAACTTTTAACGACAAAATTTTGGAGGGGAGAGAAAGGTTGGTTCAAAAATCAAGTACATTTTGTAGAAACACAAGTAGAGACGGACAGACTAACAGATAACCATCCATACTTGACTGAAGCATGACTGAAATGACTTTATGGTAGGAAATTTGAAATTCAAATAAACCTAGGCAGTGATTGGCCACAAACAATCATATCATTAGCGCTCAGACGCGAAAGTGGGGCCATTCTTCAATAGTTGTTCAGTGATAGACACAGATTTTAAAGTGTGGTGATTTCCATATGAAAGAAAGTGTAAGAAGTTTAGGAACGCCATACTATAGCCAGCAGCTCAGCTGAGTTTTGCTAGCAATTCTGTGTTATTTATTCATAATCTGGTAAGATTGAAATTATTTCCTCATATATATTTTGAATATTGTTTCATGTTCGAGTGATTTGATACTGCCATATCGAAATCTAGCCTTACAAACAAGTAGGGATTTGCTCTAGACCCCCCGCCCAAGTCAGGGTCTAGGGACCAACAATGTACATAAACTCCAGCAAGGGTTAGGCAAGACAGATCAAGTGTTGAGAATAATGAAACATATTACCTATCCTCTTTTAGGGCAGAAAACTAATAAATATTTTTCAGAATCTATAGTCTGGGAGGATCTATCTGATGTAAAACCACCATGGTAAATGTGCTGTTTGGTCAGAGAGATCTGACCTGTCTGTATGATGTGGTTGTTGTGTCAGTGTTGTGTCCAGACGTGGGTAGAGAATAGATTTTGACACATGGCCCATACTTTGATTGCAGAGCTGTGAGTTTCTGTTGTCAACCAAGCAGTGTCGATTCAGTTGGTGACTTTACTCGAGTGTATCTGTGCAGTACTTGTGACAGAGACCACCATTATTGCCCGCCAGCACGGAGAGGTGGGACCACCAGATTTCAGCACCAGAGCTACAACTACAAGATGAGTGAGCCTCTGGTCTGCTGGACATTCACCAACACCGTTTAGTTACTAATAACCCCATAAAAATTCCCACCATTTTCTGGACACTGTGTAGTCAATATAGACAGGTGTGATGAGGCCACCCCAACAGCACAAACATTAACTATCCTCCCAAGTAGATGACTACTAGAACATTTTAATAAAACTAACTAGTATAGTACATATATATGTACACTATTGCATTTATGATATAATATTCCATGCATTTCTTTTCATAATCTCTAAATCCTTTTAAGTTCTGGTCAACCTAAAAAATTGATCCAGAACAAAATAAATGTAATATAATTCTATCAAAAAATCTTACACACGTGAGTTAGTTCAGTGTATTTTAACATTTATTAATATTATTAGTCTTGTTGAATATCTGTGGGTATATCTATAACCTATTACACCACACTACATATCATAACCCTAGACACTTTACGTAGCCACATTCATTAAAAAAAGTTAAGTGTGAGGTCGTAGTGGTAGCAAGAAAGGCCTTCTGACAATTCTCAACTACATTTTATCTCAGGAGCCTTCACAGCTGGCCTCATACAATTACATTTAGTAATATCACCATCATACAATACCATCAAACACCACAACATAAATTGGGGTCTTGTCCAGGGATAATTAGCCCAACAGTAATATTAGGATCTCCTGGTGGGAGAAATAAAAGTAGGGAAATAAATTGTAAAATTCCCTTTAAAATTAAAAGTGTCCCTGTAGATAAAAGTTGGTGAATCTTCACAGCCAGTAATAATTAATTAGTTAACTGGTTAGTTAGAATTAGTTAGACTATAGTCATAAGAAGTACTTAGTGTATTTACTGGTTAGAGATTTAGCTTGTATATTATTATATTGTCTAAAAAGTATGGCGGAGCTGGCAAAATTTAGATCAGCTGCTGTGCTCACCGCGAAGGAGATGGGAATGGATGGTCAAATTTTAATTCAATACGTAACGGCTGAATGTGATAAATATATTGAACGGGAAGAAAGGAGGTTAGCTGAAGAGAAGAGGTTAGAGGCTGATAGAGAAATTAAGAGGCTGCAGATTGAGGCAGAAGAAAAACGACAGCAAAGGGAGGCAGAAGAAAAAAGATTGACTGCCGAAAGGGAGGCAGAAGATAAAAAGGCCGAAAGGGAGGCAGAAGATAAAAAGGCCGAAAGGGAAGCAGAAGATAGAAGGTTGCAAAGGGAGCACGAATTACGACTAAGGGAGCTGGAATTACAAGGCCAGGCTCCTGAAAATGGTGCCAGCCCTTTTGCCTCAGATGCTACGCCCAGTCTGGGAGCCTCAAACTCCGCTATGGGGTTTCATTTAGACCATTTTGTTGAAAAAGACGATGACATAGAGGGGTACCTAGGACGTTTTGAGTTATTAGCTACTACATATGGGTTAGAGAGAGAGAGGTGGAGCTTAAAGCTATCACAGGGATTGAGAGGTACTTCTTATGAAGTATTTGCCAAAATGAACAGGGAAGACCAAGACAATTATGACATGTTAAAGCAGGCTTTGTTATTAAGGTACGAGAAGAATGGTGAATTTTATCGTAAGAAATTTAGAAATGCCAAAACTGTTGTCTGGGGAGACATACCACCAATTCTCTGCTAGACTAGAAACCTATTTGGAGAAATGGACGGCTCTGGGGAAGACCCAAGATCTTAAAGAAATGATCATGATTGAGCAATTGAGAGAGTCCATGGCTCCAGACATGAGAAAATTTCTCATGGAACAAGGTGCAGAGAAGTTGGGGGAAATTTTAAATGTTGCTGAGAGGTATCAGGCAGCTCAGGCAGAGGTAAGTGGTGCTAAAAAGAAGCACATAGACAATTTTAAAGCTCCACAGCAATTTAATAGATTTGATAATAGAGAGCAGGGAAATAAAGGTAGGACAAACTTTGAGCGGCCAAGAAATGACTATCGCGACAGAAACTCACAGTTCAATGACCAAAAGTTCAATGAAAGAAAACCGTTGAACCAAGGAAAAAGATGGTGTAAATGGTGCAAGAAGGATAACCATAACACCGAATTTTGTAGAAGGAAACCTTCAAACATTGCTGCAATGAAGTCGGGGACGCAAAGATTAAAGGTTAATCCTAAGGGACAACAGGAACCTTATCACCCCCCAGTTTGTGAGGATGTTATTTGTAATGGGGTCACCATAAGGTGCCTTTATGATACAGGTTTGGATTATGATTCAGTTGTGAAGTCTAGCCTAGTGGACCCAAGTCAGTATACCACAGAAACAGTGGAAATACAAGGGGCGACTAAGGACATACCACTCATGACACTTCCCATCGCAAGGATAACGGTGAAAACTCGCTATGTGGAAGGAGAAATCAGAGCAGCAGTGATAGATGAACCAATCTACCCTCTGATATTGGGGTGTAGATACGTCTTCTTGGGGAATCCCGAGAAACCTGTGATCATGGCGACAGTGCAGACCAGGTCACAGAAGAAGGAGGAAGAAGGTGAACCTATAAATGCTCATCCAGAGGAGATGAGGAAGGCGCAGGCTGAGGATAGGACACTCAAGCCCTGTTTTAAAAAATTGCCCAAATGCCACACACCTCCGAGCAAGGGGGAATATTTCATGAAGAACAAACTATTATACAGGAAGACAGGAACTAGGTCCACTGGTCACGGACAGTTAGTTCTTCCCAAGATATATAGGGCAAACTTAATAAGGAGCTTACATGTTGGAAAAGATGGTGACCATGAGAAAGTCGGTACCATCTGCCAAAAGATTGCTCGAAAATACTATTGGCCCGACGTAAATGTCGATGTTGAAAACTTTGTAGAAGCATGTGGCGTATTTCATGAGGGAACACCCACAAAGGGAAAATATGTGCAGGACCTAGAAACGCCACGGGGCAACTTTAGGCCTGAAAGGAAAACTAATTATACTCGGGTAGACAAAGTGGAATGGGAGCCCCCTTTTCACACCCAGTCTTCACTTGAATGGATTAACATGGCCACTATGCGAAGAGTACAAAGAAGAAATTTTACCCAGGATAGGATGACAATCCCTCGGTCAGACTTATATAAACTGGAAGAACAGACAAGAGAGCGAAGATCTCTCATAAGCAATCTAAAGTGGGGAGACAAACCCCAGAAAAAAATTGGTAGTGGTCGATTTGTGAGTGATGATTCTAGGAAGAAAAGTCCTCATTATAGAGCTTCTAATGGACGGGACCCGATGGGTTCCATGAAAAAATAAGTATGATAAATTAAAGATCCAGATGTAACTCTATTAAGGACCTGGACAGATGAGAAGGCGGAAGAGACTGTTACCTCATCGTATCAATATGTGAACGAACTGACCACTCGTTTGAAAGCTGGATGGAAACTGGCAAATGATAATTTGAAGCAAGCCAGGAAGAAACATGCAGCATATTTTAATAGGAAGGCAAAGGACAGGGAACTGGCAGTCGGAGAGAAGGTGCTGCTTCTACTACCGGGAAGCCAGAATAAATTACAAATTGGTTGGCAAGGTCCATATACGGTTCTAGAGAAGGTGTCTAGAACAAACTATAAAATTGACAAAAAGGGGAAGGAGAAAGTTTATCATGTAAACCTGTTAAAGAAGTATCTGGACAGACCACTCCAGGAAAGCACCCCCTTATTGACCTTGGCTATTGCAACCCAGATGCAAAAAGAACCACTCACCTCACATGAATACCCATTACATCCTTGTGAAACAGCAGCACAGGTAAAAGTCAGTAAGCACCTGACTAAAAACCAGAGGGAGAGAGTTCAACAGGTTCTGGAGGAACATACAGATGTATTAACAGATAAACCAGGCCATACAAATTTGCTACAGTATGACATGAAACTGGTAGACTCAAACCCAATCTGTATGAGAGCCTATTCTATTCCGTTCGCGAAGGAGAAGGCATTGAAGGAAGAAATAGAGTATTTGTTGAAGGAGGGGATTATTTCGCACAGTGAATCATCTTTTAGTTCTAGTGTCGTTTTGTTGAGGAAACCGTCTGGGGAACACAGACTGTGCATAGATTACAGGAAACTGAATGCTGTCACAGAAGGACAAGTGGATCCATTACCAGACACAAAACAGTTATTTGCCAGACTGAACAAGGCAAAATACTTTTCAAAGGTGGATCTTAGTAAAGGCTATTACCAGATCCCAGTGAAGCCTGAAGTGAGACCTTATTTGGCTTTTAGCACTTCGGATGGACATTATGAATTCAATATGCTACCATTCGGACTGAAAAATGCTCCGAGTGTGTTTTCAAGGATGATGCGCAAATTGTTGGATCCCCTGAATAACCCATGTATCACGAATTTCATGGATGATATTCTCGTCGCCACAGAGACATTTGAAGAACACATTGAAGCTCTGGAGATGTTGTTTGATAGACTTCGGGAGGCGAACTTAACTGCTAGGCCAACAAAATGTTGTATTGGATGCAAAGAGTTGGAATTCTTGGGACACACTGTATATCAGGGTAATATGACCCCTGATCCTAAGAACTTGGAAAAACTGCAGAGAGCACCTAGGCCACAAACAAAAAAAGACGTGCGATCATTCGTGTCGTTATGCGGATTTTATCAGAAATACATCAAAAATTTTAACCCTATTTGTGCTCCTCTGACTGATCTGACTCGCAAGGGACTTCCAGATAAAATTATTTGGACTGCACAATGTGAACTGGCGTTCCAAGAGTTAAAGGAAAAACTCACTAGCAAGCCTATTCTCAAACTGCCTGATTTGACACAGGACTTTGTCTTAAGAACCGATGCAAGTAATGTAGGACTAGGAGGGGCTTTGTTGCAAAGATCATCTTCACCTGATGGGGAACTTAAACCAGTCGCTTATGCAAGCCGCAAATTGAATAAGGCGGAACAAGGATACTCCACAAGCGAAAAAGAATGTTTAGCATTAATCTGGGCAATAAAGAAGTTTCAAATCTATCTGTATGGTAGGACTTTTGTGGTGGAGACGGACCATCAGCCTCTCGTGTTCTTGTCTCAGGCTAAACATGAAAACGCAAGATTGCTGAGGTGGTCTTTGTTGCTTCAACCTTATCAGTTTAGTATCCAATATATCCCAGGCAAATTGAATGTCGGTGCAGATTTCCTCAGTCGGCACCCCTGTGATCAAAATTAGAGTAGTGGCAGACGTGAGGAGTAATTTTACCTATGTGTATCGCTGGTTTTGGAACTTGCCATAGGCATGTTTTCAAGTGGGGAGATGTGTAGTGAAATTGACAGAGATACAACGGTAAAATACCTCCAGGGATAACATTTGGGGATAAAAACATAATGCGTAGGCTGCGAATAGTACATGATCGCCTAGACCGCGGGTCATCATCCTCCATAAAAATTGACTTGCTAGGCAGGAGGGGAACGGCGGATCAAAAAGGAAAAAAATATGACTGGAAAGATTGCGTGAGACTAGAAAGGCTAAGGAGACGCAATTGGGGGGGAAACGGAGAAAAGTCACGTTTCCCAAGTTGACATAAAAAGTAAGCAACTCGACAGAAGGGACCATAGATATGTTACGCCACAGTCATTTATTGGACGCTTTTGCGCGATACCAAGCCCTTGATTTGAATTCAGCGGCTAAACGCAGATGTTAGGAATATTACAAAAATTAAAAAGTATTTTTTTCTTAATATTAATGTTAGGAATATAAAAATTAGCTGGCCGGATGGCCTATTCTGAGCAGTGAACTAATATGTTCTTAATTTTACAGACGGATAGATAATATTGAAGATAATGACAAAAGACAGTGTTGTTCACATCATCGACAGACTGTATTGAATCTAAAAGTGTCGCGATTTGCACACAAAAACACGACCTTGGGACGCAGGTGTTCAAATTTACTTAGTATGGAGGAGAGGGTTTTTGGGTGGTAGCTGTGTCTAAAAATAACTTTTAACGACAAAATTTTGGAGGGGAGAGAAAGGTTGGTTCAAAAATCAAGTACATTTTGTAGAAACACAAGTAGAGACGGACAGACTAACAGATAACCATCCATACTTGACTGAAGCATGACTGAAATGACTTTATGGTAGGAAATTTGAAATTCAAATAAACCTAGGCAGTGATTGGCCACAGACAATCATATCATTAGCGCTCAGACGCGAAAGTGGGGCCATTCTTCAATAGTTGTTCAGTGATAGACACAGATTTTAAAGTGTGGTGATTTCCATATGAAAGAAAGTGTAAGAAGTTTAGGGACGCCATACTATAGCCAGCAGCTCAGCTGAGTTTTGCTAGCAATTCTGTGTTATTTATTCATAATCTGGTAAGATTGAAATTATTTCCTCATATATATTTTGAATATTGTTTCATGTTCGAGTGATTTGATACTGCCATATCGAAATCTAGCCTTACAAACAAGTAGGGATTTGCTCTAGACCCCCCGCCCAAGTCAGGGTCTAGGGACCAACAATGTACATAAACTCCAGCAAGGGTTAGGCAAGACAGATCAAGTGTTGAGAATAATGAAACATATTACCTATCCTCTTTTAGGGCAGAAAACTAATAAATATTTTTCAGAATCTATAGTCTGGGAGGATCTATCTGATGTAAAACCACCATGGTAAATGTGCTGTTTGGTCAGAGAGATCTGACCTGTCTGTATGATGTGGTTGTTGTGTCAGTGTTGTGTCCAGACGTGGGTAGAGAATAGATTTTGACACATGGCCCATACTTTGATTGCAGAGCTGTGAGTTTCTGTTGTCAACCAAGCAGTGTCGATTCAGTTGGTGACTTTACTCGAGTGTATCTGTGCAGTACTTGTGACAGAGACCACCATTATTGCCCGCCAGCACGGAGAGGTGGGACCACCAGATTTCAGCACCAGAGCTACAACTACAAGATGAGTGAGCCTCTGGTCTGCTGGACATTCACCAACACCGTTTAGTTACTAATAACCCCATAAAAATTCCCACCATTTTCTGGACACTGTGTAGTCAATATAGACAGGTGTGATGAGGCCACCCCAACAGCACAAACATTAACTATCCTCCCAAGTAGATGACTACTAGAACATTTTAATAAAACTAACTAGTATAGTACATATATATGTACACTATTGCATTTATGATATAATATTCCATGCATTTCTTTTCATAATCTCTAAATCCTTTTAAGTTCTGGTCAACCTAAAAAATTGATCCAGAACAAAATAAATGTAATATAATTCTATCAAAAAATCTTACACACGTGAGTTAGTTCAGTGTATTTTAACATTTATTAATATTATTAGTCTTGTTGAATATCTGTGGGTATATCTATAACCTATTACACCACACTACATATCATAACCCTAGACACTTTACGTAGCCACATTCATTAAAAAAAATTAAGTGTGAGGTCGTAGTGGTAGCAAGAAAGGCCTTCTGACAATTCTCAACTACATTTTATCTCAGGAGCCTTCACAGCTGGCCTCATACAATTACATTTAGTAATATCACCATCATACAATACCATCAAACACCACAACATGGAGATATGCTTTAAAATAATACAACAGTAAAAGACATGGGAAGAACGTGAACGGGTGGTACAAGACATCAGAGTTTGGGGTGGGCTGAATGAAGATTCTATACTCAACAGTCAGATGAAGCGTAGTGATGATGTTACTGGCATAAAGTGAACCAAAACTGCACTCCGTGCTGCTGAATGTGAGGTCACAGAAACGGGTAGACAAGCACAAACGACAATATGATGGAAAGAGAAAACTGAGTTCACTTCCACAATGCAAAGATGTGTGTGGAAGTGGTGATGTGGAAAATGTAAGGGACACGAGTAATGGGGACAGGAGAAATTGAATACGAGAGGATGAGAGAGAGAGGAGAGAGACAGAGAGCAGAGAGAGAGCTAGCTAGATGTTCACTGGAACAGGAAATCTCATTTCCTCACGTCTGTGTGTGTACCCAATCAATGCGGCCGTGGTCCCATTGAGATAACGTTCAACCCACAGACATGTAATCCATCTAATCCATGCTTGCGTCTGCTCGTTTTCTATCGATCCCCACAGAAAAGCTCTCCCCATGAGGTATGTGCCCACTATCATCACTTTATCGGCATCTGTTCCCATAAAAATCAAACTGCTCCAGGCTGCACTTAAGAGTGAGATCGGTAACCAGTAATAAAAGCATGCATTTGCTGAAGGAAACATTTAATCGAAGTAAACGTCAAATCTGACGCAAGCAATACTGGCTGCACAGCTAAAATTTAAAAAATAAAAACATACGTGAAACGGTAAGCTACAACAGACAGTGTCTCGGGTACAGAAAAGATGAAACAATTAAGCCAAATGGGTCCAGAAAGCATACTGACGGATCAGCAACAAGAGTTAAAACACATAACACACACCCAATAATAATAACATTTAGGAAAATACAGGAAACTAAAGAACAGACATGAAATTTATATTTCAGTGCTAAATTGAACATTGTCAAACACGTTCGACGCTAAGGCAGAAGTAGTAAAAACAGCTGCAGTGACCATCACGGAAAAAAAGACAAGGATACTGGTAAAGTCAGGATGGTGTTCTTCCCAGCTGCTCTATAGAACCACTCATGCCCTCTCGAAGCTCCGCCGCAGAGATGACATTGTTATCAAACCAGCGGACAAAGGAGGTGCCATTGTGGTATGGCGCAAGGACCTGTACCTCGAAGAAGGTAATAAGCAGCTCACCAACAGCTCCTTCTACCAGCGCCGTGACAATGATGCGACAGTCCTCAACAATCGTCTGGTCCATGACACCATCAAAAGTCTTATCGCTCATAAGTCCTTACCTTCTAGCGCTTCTCATCTCCGTATTGACAATAGTTGTCTGGGTAAGCCTGTGTTTTATATGCTTCCCAAAATTCACAAACCCTCTAACCCTGGGAGACCCATTGTCTCTGCCTGTGCCTGCCCTACTGAACATATATCAGACTTCCTCGATGGCATCTTCCAGCCTATTGTAGAGCAGCTTCCTTCCTTCTTAAAGGACACAAACCATGCTCTTACTACTTTTTCCTCTATCCAGCTTTCCCCAGACTGTACGTACCGTTTATTTCTGTTAGATGTTTGCTCGCTTTACACTTCCATTCCTCACTCTGATGGTCTCCGTGCTCTCCGGTTTTTCCTGGACCAGCGCACGCACCCCTCTATTGCTACAGAACTTGTCCTTCGACTCAATTCCTTTGAGTTCAATGGACAGTTCTTTGACCAAATTAGTGGAGTCGCCATGGGCACCAAGATGGGTCCCAGTTATGCCTGCCTCTTCATGGGCTACCTGGAGTATCAGGTGTGGCAGCAGTATCCTGGACCTTTTCCATTGATGTATCTTACATACATAGATGATGGCATAAGTCTCACTGATATGGCAGAGGTTGACCTATCTAGGTTCATTAACTTCATTAACAACTTCCACCCTGCGATCCAATTCACCTCTCACATCTCCACTGTCTCTGTTAATTTCCTCGACATCGTTGTCACCATCACTCCCCCCCACCTCACCACTTCGGTGTACTACAAACCCACCGATGCACACAGTTACCTCCTTTATACTTCCTCTCATCCTCCGGCTTGTCGTGACTCCTTGCCTTTCTCACAACTTCTCCGTCTCCGTCGGTTATGCCAAGATGATGACAACTTTCTATGCCGAGCACAAGAAATGTTGGACTTCTTTCGTAACAGACAGTATCCAGAGGATGTTCTTACCTCTGCCTTAGAGCGTGTTCTTTCTATCTCACGTCTAGAGGCCCTCAAACCCCGCCATAACACCTCCTCTGATAGAGTCAAGTTAATAATGACCTATCACCCTCACAACACTGCTGTCAAAAGGATCCTGTATCGTCACCTTCCTCTCCTCCAAGCTGACACAAAGGCGCGGGAAGTGTTTAGTGAGCCACCCTTGCTGGCATATAGACGGGATAAAAATTTGAGGGACCTCCTAGTCCACAGCCGTTTGAAAACCGTCAACGATGGCCACTTTGGGACCAAGCCATGTAACCGAACACGATGTAAGACATGTCAGTATGTTATCGAAACACGTTCAGTCTCGTTCCCTAATGCCAAGTTCACCATCACACATGGCTTCACATGTGAGTCACGCAACGTCATCTATGCTATTATATGCAAACGTTGCACCATTACTTACATCGGCCAAACGGGCACACGACTGGGCGACCGATTCTGCAGACACCTCTACGACATCTCTCAGTTTAAATCCACACCTGTGGCCATCCACTTCAATGGCCCGGACCACCACGGTGCCACTGACATCCAGGTGACAGCTATCAGATCCTGTTCCTCGGACGCCAACAGTCGGTTTCGCCAGGAACAACGCCTCATCCATCTTATGGGTTGCCTTAAACCACACGGCTTGAATACCCAACATTCTTTTGTCTGAGACGCCTTTCTCTATCTAGTCCCTATTGTATTATGACTGTCTACTTTGATGTGATCACCCACTTTTTTTTTTTTTAAATTTAATATATATATATATATATATATATATATATATATATATATATATATATATATATATATATATATATATATATATATATATATATATATATATATATATATATATATATATTCTTTTTATTAATTTTTTTTATCTATTTATTTTATTTATTTATTTTTTATTTTTTTTCTAAATCGCTTTTCCCTCACTTTATATATATTATTATTATCATTATTATTATTTTTTTTTTCCTCACTCTTTTCCGGTCCTTATTTTCATTATTTCTTATATTTTGTTTTTAATGTACTTTCGACTTCCGTTTTCCGGTTTAGTGGCAGCCATCATGCTTCTGTGACTGGACATGTGACTGGACACAAGGGAGTTATTTTTCTCTTATTTTTATAGTTTCATGTTCTCTACTTAATTCTCATTTTCTTTCTTTCCCTCCTGTCTTGTTTGTCTGTCCCTGACGAAGGCCTTGTGGCCGCAACGTAGGTTTTTCCTGTCCTTTCTCCTTGTTTTTTTTTTTTTTTTTTTCTTAACCAGCGGCACTTGGGCTTTCAGCCCTTCGGCCCAATGACATGTCATTGCGAGGCTGGGGAACCTGAGGACTTTCCTTCCAAGGAATCGGAGTCTGTAAAATAAAAGAGTGTCCGGACTCCGAATTGTTTGTCATATGACCAGTAAAACAAAAACTGTAGTCGGAATTCTAAAATTTTAGGAGTCGGAGAATTTTTTGGCCGACTCCACAACCCAGCTTACCAGCCTCGTCGTCAAATAAAAGGAAGAATGCAGTTAACATAAACCAGCTGTCCCGAAATGTCATGTTAGTTTCCAAATGTAAACTAAACGCTTAAACCATATAACGGCCACATATACGCTAGGACCGCACAAGCTTTCTGGCGAGCAGACTACATAAGTTCTCCTAAAATTCATTAACTTGATAAGAAAACCTATGACGACACAAATGCAGATTTTTTTCAAGACGGAGAATACACCATACTCTTTAGGATATTTGAACTGGAGTGCAACCGAGTTGTATTGCGTTCAATTTATCTTCTTACCGGCAACAAACTGTAAACAGCAACAGTTTAATACTAGATATGGTATTAAATGGACCTTTGATCTTTGACCAAACAGTTCTATGCCTAGACAATGAGAAAGAAATAATGATTACAACTTTGCTGATGATCAAAGGAGTAATAAAACGTTCAGTTGGTGTTGCAGAAGGACTAAATGAACAGCATGGGCACCAATGCGAGAGTGGGCTTATAGAAAGGACACCGGAGGTGGGGGTGGGGGCGGGAGGGGAGAGATATAACAGACTCTTCGAAGTCCTAAACTACCAGTACAATACAGTCATTATTCTGGATCCTATACATTTTAAGAAATAGAACCGGGGGAAAAAAACAAAACTTACGCACACTAAATGGAGATGAGGCTGAATACGAAAATAAATGGGCAAGGTAGGCACGGGAAGAACTGGACAAAATGTACATTTCGTGAAGATTTAGACAAACTGAAAACTTATGCTTCGTAGGGAGCTGTAATGTGAAAAAGACAGAGACTGAGTAAAGTTTTCTTTAGACAACCGCACATTTTCTTCTTCCATAACACTGCCGCCAATAAGATTCAATGATCTTAAAGGTCAGTGGTTCTCAACATTTTCACGACTACGACACAAATTTCACAGCTGATTAAGCTGGCGACCCATGTAGCCTACCAAAATCGACAAGTAAAAACGAATTACAGGAATTCACCCGAAGCCGAAGTGTTGCCGCTTAGGTGTTAAAGCTTCGATTAAGGGAAATGTAAGAGACTTCTTCGTTCACTTTCAGACGTCAACTTGGATATGTTAAAATAAACCAGTGGTCAACTTGAGGCTATTTTTCCAGGAATGGTACCGGTGATGGCCATATACGCTTTTTGTTCCTCATATTTTGGGCACCTTTGAAGTTGATCATCAGTCATTTTATCGGCGCCACAGCTTCACTCGTCAATAGTTCCTATCTTTAGCTTGTTGAATAAATGGTATCTAAATCCGCTGTGGTCTGTACGTAGTCTGAAGATTACCACTTGTTCACTTCTACTGAGCTGGTAATATGCATCATCTTTATTGTGGCCTGGATGCTCTGCTTTCCACTTGCTCCAGTTTCTGCTCTTCATAAAACTCTTGGCCTTTTCATAAGTTGTAATAGACGTGACCCATCGCAATGTTAACCGTGACCTAATTTTAGGAGCAACCTATAGGTTGAGAATCGCTGTTTTAATTGAATCTCCTACACAGAATTGTTGGCAATCCTCCGAATACCGGTCCCAAATGACTCAATATTTTTGTGTTACAAAATATCCCTTACAGGGCCTCATTTGGTAATGCCGGTTCAGGGGCGACATAAAATGGGGAAAAAAATTTACTGTTTAATCTCAGACTTAAGGGTCTTTTATATTTAGATATGCGCCCTAATATAACTGACTAGGTTGAACGGGACGCGTCTCGCCAAAACGAGGCAAAAGTTTTACATTTAAAATAAATAAAATAAAATAAAATTACAAGTTTTTTTTCCCGCTGTAACATTATCATTTCGATATTCCGATACAGTGAGTGAAGTCGATCATTTCTTTTCTTCCAAAGTTGTGAATAAATTGATAATTTTTCCTTGCGAATGTGTGCATTTGAGATAAAAATATTAATAATGCTAGGTAGACCCTCAGCTCCGACACAGATCAGCAACAATGTTCTACCATTCAACAACAGCTGTAGATGTCAGACCTAGTGACTTGTATACATTAATGAACAACAAACTCCAATGGTTACAGTGGCTTGCTACACACCGATTAATAAGAAACGCCGTAAACTGTTCTTCTTGCAGACGTCTGATGTCTTTAGTTTCTCGTTTGGAATGTTCTGACAGATTCTCTTGGCGGTGCCGTAATTGTCGTTGCAGTGTACGGACAGGTTCGTTCTTTGCCAATTGTGAACTGGCAACGGAAAAAATTGTGATGATAATGTTTTACTGGCTGTTCGAGGTGAAGTTGAAACATGTGATGTTTTTCGAGAGGTTGACAAGTTATGACACTATTGTTAATTACAATAACTATTTTCGTTTAGAATGTTACAACTGGCTGCTGCTCAACAACCCTCAGCTGGGAGGATTTGATGCTAATGGACAGTCAGTGTTCGTTGAAGTTGACGAGAGCTACTTTTTCCACCGCAAGTACCATCGTGGTCGATTTCGCCGTGGTCAATGGGTAGTTGGACTGGTTGAACGCGGTAGTGGTCGTTGCTGGTTGGAGGTTGTGGCAAGGCGAGATGCGGCAACACTGGAACGCATTATATGTAATCATGGCTTACCAGGAACCACAATTGTCACCGATGCTTGGCGAGGCTACAACAACGTTGGTCGACTAAACCATGGCATCTATGATCATACGGTTGTTGTTCATCAGTGTTGCCACAGCTGGGTATTTTTTTTAACTAGATCTGGGTTTTTTGGCTTCCGTCTGGGTATCTGGGTATTTGTTTTCCAAATCTGCATTAATCTGGGTATATTTGACAATTGACATTTACAATGTAAGCTTATTCTGGGCACTGAGCATTATACATTATATTATAATTAAATGTAAACAATTATGTGCTATATATTTTTTATTCCACTTAAATTTAATTCTTGTTTTTAACCACATCAATGACGTTGTTTTTTGACACGTTTACATCAGCTGTTGGATCCAAAGCGTGCTCTCGAGATCAACAAACCTTCTGTCATCCATTAGCAGCGCAGGTCCCAACAGTTGTTTCAGAAGAGAGCCTGATAGATAGACTGCTTGCGTCAGGGTCAGCAAACCAGAGCTGACCAAGACCCTACTCCACCTCCAAGTGGTGGTCCTGGGAACAGGCTGCATCACTGCAGTCTGGCTGAGTGAGTAGGGATCGAAAAGGGAAGGCTAATTCGATCCCAAAAATGCCGTGCTGAAATCGGATGTGCCGGCCGAAAGGCGCAAATATCGCAGCTTTGCTGTAAACGGACACAACGCAAACAGTGTCCTTTTCAGGATGAAGAAGAAGAAGAGAGCATTGATCGTTTGTCTGATCAAGGGCAAGAACTGGCATCGTACCGAAAAGATATTGGACATCTGGTGGAGGATCCGTCCGCATTCTGGCTGGACTGCAACAAGTAACAGATGCTAATAAACAGAAGAAATTGTATGTTTTGGCTGACCTCATGTGCACGCTTATGGCACTATCTCACTCCTCAGCATACGTCGAAAGTGTGTTTTCGAAGGTTAACTTAGTTAAAACTAAACAAACCAACAAGCTTTTGTGTGAAACAGTTTCCAATCGAATACTAGCCAAGCAAGCAGTTGCCAAAGTTGGAGTTTGTCATAAGTTTCATGCATACACAGATGGATCAGCAACTAATGCAACAGAAGATGGGGGTGGAGGAGTCTTCCTGAGCTTAAGCAATGGCACACAAAAAAAAGATAGCACTCGCAACAGGGAAATTTTCAAGTAACTTCACAGCAGAGGCAGAGGCCTTAAAAACTGCATCAGAAATTCTAATGACAGAAGAAAGCTCAGAGAGACCAGTAGCTATCTTCTCAGTGATTACAACGCTGAAAAGTCAAAGTAATGCTGAACTGGATGACCTAAGAGTAACACTTCACAGACTATGTCATCAATACAAAAGAAAGAGTCGTGATACAGTGGATCCTCTCTCACTGCAACATCCCTGGAAATGAAGAGGCTGACAGATTGGCAAAGGAAGGGGGAAAACTTCAACTTGACAGAAATATAACCTATGAGGAGTCCAAGAGTTTTATCAAGCGCAGGTACAGGCACAAGTGGGAAGAAGACCATCCAGGCCACACAAAAAATGATCCGTATTACCAGCTCAGCAGAAGTGAACAAGTGGTAATCTTCAGACTTCGCACAGGTCATAACAGATTGAGATACCATCTATTCAACAAATTAAAGATAGGAACTAGCTGCCGAACATCTGCTTCAAAGGTGCCCAACATATGAGGAACAGAGAAAATGTATATGGCCATCACCAGTACCATTCCTGGAGAAAATCTACGGAGATATATCAACAGCCTCAGGCTGACCACTGCTTTCTTTAAACTTATTCAAGTTGACATCTGAGGGTGAACGAAGAAGAAGAAGTCATAAGTTTAATCCTAGTAAAAGCGTGGTTGAAGATGTGCGTGAAGGACGTTGTCGGCAGAGATATGCAAAGATTTTGGAACCACAATCAAGATTTCACGTTGTCAATTCATGCATATGATCTTGACGAAGGAGAAGTTGTCGACATGGATGCCGAGTCGCTGACAAGTGACAATTTTCAACAGTAACAAGTTACAACTAACATTTTATATTTGATTTGAGGAACATTTTGATAATGTAACTACTGTAAGTATGTTACTGTTAAAATATCTCATTTTGAAGAGTTCATATATTAGGGTGTTAATTAAATCATTTTAATATAATTGTGAATTTTTTGGTAATAAAAAATAAAAATGAAGAAATAAATAAAAATTGGAATCGCACAGCTTATTTGTGCTAAAGTTGCACTAAAAGATTGTGTAAGCATCGTCGATCCAGTGTATTTGAGGCATAAAATAATCTGGGTATTTCTGGGTTTTTTTAAGAAGAAAATCTGTGTTTATCTCTAGAACTTGAGTAGCAACCTTGTTGTTCATGCTAATAATTTCGTTGACCCTGTACACAGTGGGTTCACACCCAAACTATTGAAGGTGTATGGATGCAAGCGAAGAGAAAACCACGTTACGAAGGCGGCACTAGTCGTGGAAAGTTTCATTCTTATTTAGCAGAGTTTAAGTGGCGCTACAGTCACAAACATGTTTTCGGACAGTATTTACAACTTTTGTGCGAAAATTTCAACATATAACCTTCTAAGATTATTAATACGTATTGACTTCGCTTCACTTCACCGGGCGCCAAAAGTTCCCTTTTGGCAATTTCTGTGTTTCAAGAGTAGTCTCGTGAGGCCCTGTAAGGGATATTTTCTAACACAAACCTTATTGAGTAATTTGGGACCGGAATTCGGAGGAGTGCCGAATTGTTATATGGCCGTGTGTCACAGAGAGTTTATTGATCTTAATTGCCTATATCCTCTTCTTTTTCTTTCACCCGTGTCCTCTATTTTATTATCACTCTTTACCTTTTTCCGTTATTTTTCGCATTTATTCGTTTGCGAAAAATATTTTCTTCCCCATTCTCAACTTTACCGTTTTCTTTCTCATACTGGTAAACGCATTTATGACATAACGTGTCAGAGAGAGAGAGCGTTAAAATGCATTCTATTGCATTAGGTGTCAGTGGACGAAACTGTGAATATATTCGTATGGCCAGACATAGGAGCAGACATATGTCTACAGCATTCCCTGCACCAGACGAAATACACTGTGAATATTCGCTTTCGCCAGACCTATAGGCGACAAAGTTGTCGACATTTTCACCTGACACAACGAGTTGCATCGGCTGAGCGCTCAGTGAGGCGCGATAGCCGACATCTCCTCGGCGCAGTTTGAGACATTTGTCTGGAAATCCCAGCTGACAAGGCACTCACGGTTGGCCTGGTCAGCGTGAGGTGTGACAACGCACGAGTGTCAGTTGTAGCGAAAGGTTTTCCTATTATGATGATAGTGGTAGAGCAGAAGTAGAATCTCTCTCCAGAAAGTATGAAGTTCCAGCGCCCGAGAAGTACACTGGTATCACAAGTGAGTTACAGCTGTGAATACTCTGAGCTGGACAATAGATTTAGGCTTCAGAAGTATAAGTTGCTACTTTCGCTATCGTAACCCTATGTGATAATATAATTAAATTTTGAAAAGGTAACTCAAAATTTTAACAGTTAAAGATTTAACAAGTCAAATGAGTACAATTATCCAATTTATTATGTACATCTATATATTCTTGTAATGAGAAATGGTTGTTGTAAGATGGTAAATGTATGATTATTTACAGTTACAAATCAAATAAACAAGCTAAAAAGTCTTGGATTTATCTTCCACTGAACTTATAAAACAATTTTGTCACATTATCTCTTGCCATCTAGTTGTCATCATTAAACAGTCGTTTTAGAAACTGCTCACAGGATTTGTTGGATGGATACACATAAACTCAACTTATGGTATTAGCCACGTCTGCTCGAGGTTCCTCCGACACACTGGAGTAAGGAAGACTTTCCTTCAGCCCGCCCTATAACTACGGGGGACTAAGGTGTTGAAGAGTGGTTGACCTCTAGGCTTCAGTGAGCTGGATCAACTTCTACAAGTCTTTAGTTTCTCGATCAGGAATGATCATAAACATTGATCATAAAAACTCTCTTAGGATTAATAAGCTCACGGTGAGACTGTATTGGCTTAATTTAATCTGCCCTGCATGCAGCGTGAAAATAGAACTTTTCTTGCAGATGCTGTCTTCCAGTTTCTCACTCTGGCTTCTGGATTTGGTGTGTGTGTTTTCAACGCGCCCCTCTGTCCTTATATTTCCGTCTCTCGCCCGTACGAGAAAGCGCCTCCCCAATTCCCCAAAAGATTTTAGTTTCATCTCCTGATTTGAGGCGATTTGAAGCAATCTGTGTTTTTTCCTGTACTTGTTTTTCTCTTCTGTTCACTACACACTTATATTCTTCCGTCCTTCCTATGTATCATTCCCTTTTCCCCATATGAGGCTTTCATTCCATATAAGTTTTATCCAAATCCGTTGAGGCTTGTTAGTGTAATAAATTTTTAAAGATTATTAGCTAACTTTTAGCCGATGTGATGAAGGTGAAAAATATTAATTATCTTTAAAACTATTTATATTTGGATAATATCCTTTTGGATATAATTCCTAGTCTATCTCCTTTGTTGAGTTATATTTATTTAATATTATTCCAACCGGGCGTTCTCCGGTAGTTAATAATTTAATTTTCAGTAAATGCATACTTTTAAAGTCCTCCATACATTCCTATATAGCTTATTTCCTCATTCTTTAGTAATATTGTCTGGCTTCAACCGTAATTCACATTTCCCGTCCTTAAACTTCAAAGAAAGACCCGCCGAGCCGACCTTGCCCTGTGTGTGTGGGTGTCGCGTGGGCGTGTGTCGCGCTACAACCAAGCAAGTCTTAACAAATCTCGCTACATCAGTTCATGGTAGTCTTCTAGTTGATGTAAGGTGTTTTAGACGGAAAGGGGAGATTATTTCGTTTGGCGAAATAAAGTTGGGACCCTTTGTCTGGTAATAGATATAACCAGAATGTTAAACTTTATTTTCATTCTGACTCCTAAAACGTTGCAGTAGACAGATCGCTGTGCTAGATCAAATATCTGTGTTTTGGCGAAGTCTGAGTTTCTTGGCCATTTTGCCGATTCTAGACTACCATTAGATTGCAGTATTCTAGTTCATGGTTTAGTCTGTAGTTCTGTGTGTGGAGGTAAATATTATATATAATATCTAGTATTTTGTGAGTGTTTAAAGTGATAATCGCTTATTTCATATTTCACTAGTTAGATTTGGTGCAGAGTGCTTAATTTATATAGTCTGTATTATTTTCTAGTGACGTGTTTCAGTGGAAAGCAGAATAAATTATAATTTCTAGCTTAAACAACAATGTAGCTATAACGAATTTAAATTAACTGCTAAATAATCAGACGGGAACAATTTTTCTAAACTAACTTATAATGCTAGATGCCTCATGAGTGTTGACGGAATACTATGTATTCCTAATTCATGAGGATTGATGATTTTTAAATGTATAACTTATTGCACGGGAAGTTTTAAATGATAAGTCAAGCTGTACGCTTGCATTTTAAAAACGTAAGTTATATTGAGTACATAATACAAAACATATTTCATATGTGTTTTTTCTTTATTCAGTGAATACTGGGGTGACCCAATCTTTGCCAGCGTTAGTACAGAGTAAATACCTGTGAAGAACTAACCCATTTTCCTTAGAGTGACTTGGTGCAAAATCTTTACGAGTACTTTAAAGGATTAATGAAGAAACAGGCCTATCGCGCCATATTAAATTCTTCCTGAGAAAAACTCTGGTACATTTTTAGCCTGTGTGGCAAGTAACTTATTAACGTCAGTAACATTCCGACGGAGTTTGACAAGTGATGTGGTGACCGATTATAGGCCTACCCTGAAAGAACCCACCGACCTGACATTCCTTATTTCTAGAAACTAAGCTAGTGACACTGTGCTTGCTATTAACATTCGTACCTAGAAAATTTTATGTGACTTAAACAGACATTCGACAAATAAGCACCCCCCCCCCCCCGGAATCGTTCCCTGAAGCAGAGAATTCAACCCGTCTTTTTGGAACTGGGGATTTTTTGGTCAAGGCTGCCATTGACGATTCTGTAGGTAAATGTCCTGAAAAATTGTATTTCCCAGAAGTGGCTACCAAAGCTGTGAGTATGAGCAACTGCACGTGATCACTGCTGAATGAATAGAGTGAATGCAGGACTGAGTGATTTCTTAATTGTTGTAATGTGGCACCCATTTTGCTGCCTGAATTCCTTTATGTAAGTTATTGCTAACAATATTTACCCCTAGAATAAAGCAGAGTATCAAGTCTGTCCATACCTTAAAAAGGGGGAACCTATAGACTCAATCATATGCATCTGTAACTCCTTGGGGTTATCGCTTTTCTCTAACGGGACTGTGAGCTATATATCCAGGGGAGGACCATACAAACGGGTCTATCACTAGTGTAGCATTCCTTGATTTTATGACTATGTGTATGTTTTTGATGTATTTTATATGTTGTGATGTAAGTTTACTATGATAAGTACACTATACCTACATTTATTTCAGTGTGGTGGTCAGTTCGTTCCCATAATATCTATATAACCATTGTTATAGTTGTTCCCACGTCTGTGTGTCTAACTGTCGTCACTTGTATGTGCGGGCACGTGAGTGGATAGATATATATTAATATACATATTTTTTATAGACTGTCTGACTCCTTTGGATCTGTTGTAGAAGATAGGCGGAAAGAGAGAGAGAGATTCTCGATTTCCGGGACAGCCTCTATAAATTTCTACCATCTCACTCGTGGAACTCTATTTCTATTATCACATCTCACTGAGGCTATCACTCATTCTAACCTATTCAGAAGGGACCAACCCAAGTCTTAATTTCCCTATCAAAAATCTACGACACCGTGCTATAGATCAGATCTGTGTCAGTTACGTCTTGGATTACAAGTGAAACACTTGAAATTGAATTTTAATTTTTGGGTACAGGTCAGCCATTGTCACTAGCTCCCCCCCCCCCCCCCCCTTTCCCTAAAAAAAAAGCCTACTATGCGTATGTGAGAATCAAAGCAGAAGATTACGTCAAAGAGTATGTACAGGTACAACTTAGTGCCGTCTTATCGTACTGTCGTACTGTCAGAAATCTTTGATACATTATCTATAACACCCGTCTTATCGTACTGTCAGCTACAGAAATCTTTGATACATTATCTATACCACAATCTTCTTCTTCTTCTTCGTTCGTCCTGAAAAGGACGTTGGTTGCGTTGTGTCTGTTTACACCGGAGCTGCGATATCTGCGCCTTTCGGCCGACACATCCGACTTCAGCACGGCATTTTCTGGGACCGGGTTTGCCTTCCCTCTTCGATCCCTACTCTCTCAGCCAGACTGCAGTGATGCAGCCTGTTTCCAGGACCACCACGTGGAGCTGGAGTAGGGTCTTGGTCAGCTCTGGTTCGCTGACCCTGATGCAAGCAGTCAAGCTATGGGTCGCTTGACTGCATTCTCTATTGCTTCATCGTTGGGTCCCTAACAAAATCTAAAACTTACTTGCGGATCGGACGAAATTTAGTTCAGTTTAGGTTTCGTTAAAATAAAATCAAGCGAAAGCAAGCATACAGTTAAGTCTCATAACAGAACAATAAAAACGATTTTTTTCTCCCCTTAATAATGGCCATAACAGTGCTCAGTTCCAACACACTGATTACCTCCCCCCTCCCCCGTTTTAAAAATAAATAAATAAAAATGTTGGTTGTAAAACTGCTTAATGAATGAGAGAACGCTTGTACATAATACGTTGCAACTACAGCAAGTATAATTATAGGTGAATTATCATCATTATTCATTTCTTCACAAATAAACAAATTCAGTGGCCACCTATCGACTTTTTTACTCCCGTCTAAAGTGTGTTCGCGTGTGTTTGCATGTGCTTGCGAGTATGTATGTAGACCTATATGAAAGGACAAGGTGGTTGGTAAATGCTGTTGTCGGTCTTAATCTATTCGAAATACTAAGTACCATGGCGGATGGCGATCATTTTTCTCCACAGCTTCCTGCCTCCAGTGATGTTTATCAAATCTGTAAACTTTGTTTTCCACGCCACGGTGTCAAACTGTCCGGTATCTAATCTCTATGTCGTCCTTTCTTCTCTCCGTATTTTCTGTGCGATATGGCTTAGCCTAGTCCAACTAAACGTGGCCTATAACTGGTTATTGCATCTCTGGTTGTTCCTCACAACTCCTTCCAGCACTCTTCAATAAAATATCTCTATGGCCCGTAGTGATCTCGCTTGTTTACTGATCGTCCATGACTCACTTCCGAATGACAGTATCGGTTTTGTGCAACATCTAATTAACAAATTTTCTTACGTTAACTGACAAAGCTTTGTTGCGTAGAATACTGTTCACTGTGTGGAGTACTGTAAAAGATAGTTTACTTTGAAAACTTATTACACCTGCCTATAGTTAACTAAGTGACTAGGTGATTTTTTATGAAGCTGTTTAATTCTGCTCCATTCAAAAACAAAATCCTTTAAAGAAAATATTCAGGTAGGCTACACCGAGAACATGTAGTAGTAAGTTCTCGTGGGCAACACAGCCAAAATGATGTAGGCCTACAAGTAGCATGACAAAGTATGGCCTAACAAAACAAAAAAATCGTTTGCAAATTACACCGCGTCACGGCTCTCCAAGTATGACATGTATTATGTTAGTGTCTGCTTGCAAATAGGCAAGCCGCTTCATGGCCAGTATGACTAAAAATAGCAACACTATCACACCAAAAACATAAAACCCAATTAAGTAGCCTACATCTCTAACCAGTTAGGCCAGTAGCATTAACTATCTACTGTCAATACGTTCAAGATCTAGGCATACTTTAAGAGGCGTTCTATTTTACAGTTGCCTACAGGCACGTGATCTATAACATGATTAGGCCATTTGCTGTGATAAACACTATCGACACCGGACCAGCAAGTAACGGGTTTGGAACATGAAGACATTTTTAGGCCACTTCACTGCAACAAGAGTGCACCATTTAGAATCTGCAGGGTATAAACCTGTGCGGTGATGTAGTATTTGTTTCTTTTTGTGTTATGACAAGTACAGTGAAATAACAAGGCCTACGTGCATGCTAATCTCCAGCGAATAATAAATAACACAGCAGTGAGAGAGACAGGAGACAAGGGAAAGGTCAACAACAGAGAAGCTGATCTGAAAATAGTTTGACTGACACGCAGACGCCCCGGGCCCGATAAAATAGGTGAACACCAGGGTGACGAGACAGACCGTGTAGTTTGTTAACTACATAAATGTTCACATGTAAAGCATGCACTAGTAACGGTTATTCTAACTTCGGTTGAAATGAAGAACAGTGGGCTGTCTGTTCGATACAGCCTTCAAAAAAATAAGTCAGAGACGCAGCAAAAAGGAGTAAGGGTTGGATATCCTAAACTTAAACCCTAACCTTGGGTGCCGCGCAGGTGTAATGGTTACCACAATGCGCTGGCGATCGGGTGATCCAGGTTCAAGCCCGGGCGAGGACATCTGAAGATATATGTCGTCGACCGAGACTTGGACCGGATTAATTCGAGCCCTGGCGAAGACATTTGAAGGTGTCGTCGACCAGGGGACTGGAATGACCTGAACGGCTCCTAAGCCGACCCAGCTCTAATGGGTACCCTCCGAAGACGGCGAGTATCTGCCTGAATGGCGAGTGGACATCTATCATTGTACAGGGATAAAAGGGATACTCACGTAAAAATCAGTCTCAGGTTAGATACACTAACCGGAGATTCTCGCCTCGAGTAATAGCAAGCGAACGTTAAAAAAAAAAAAACAAAAAAAAACCTAACCGTAATCCTAACCCTAACGACGTTGACGACTTAGATGACGTTGAAGAACACGGCCCACTCTTCAATTCAGCCCTAACGGTTTTCACCCAACGTAAATACCGTGTACCGAAAAAAAAGAGAGAAGAAATTTAACTTTCTTGGCTAAAACGTGTTATTTATGCTGATCTCATAAACTACGTTAGCAACTGGCTAAGTTTCTATTTCTTTATCATCACTGCTACCACTGCATGTTGTATTCGGTAATGCTACAACAAAATACAATTACCTGGTGCACAACATCAATGCAAACCTTGAACTCCAAACTTCAGCATCAGAACACAACAGCACGTCTCGGTAAGTGCGGAACATCGGTAGCGTACAAGAAGTCATTAATTAATAACAAATGCGGAAGATGCTTCACGTCTTACAAGTGAGCCGAGGTTCTAGTCTTTGACAAACTAAATTAATAAAACTGTCCACAAGTGAAGGCAAAAGGTGGAACATAACACTAACGCCGGAGAAAGAAAAAAAAAAGGCAGTCGGTCTCTCACACTGTTTGTGGCAGACTTAGGGAATGAATGTTACTGTTCAAGCCACCACTGTTGTGTACACGGCTCGCCAGAGTGGGTGCAGTCTAGGACCTGGTGGCTTCTCACACACTTCCCGCAACAAGGAGTCCATTCTCATCGCAGACGTGCTACCAGCCTAGGATATTAGCTTTAAACGATTCAGGGTATCCTATCTGATAAAAGTCCTTGACGATAGCTAAATCTGCTAAGGTCGCTCTGTTAGCAGAAAGTACAACACCGCGTCACTGTGCGATCGACATTAAATACAAGAGATTACCTCAGACATCCAGACAAAGCCATATCTTGGTTGTGTGTGTGTGTGTGTGGGTGGGGGGGGGGGTGTTAGACAAGAGCGCTTGTAGCCTGTGACAGCGGGAGAGATAGAGAAAGGAACAACAAAGCCTGTGCACTGGGAGACAGCGCCTTATCGGTGAGAGAAGAACAGGAGACCACCAGTTTAAGTCACTGCTCACGCCCACCTTTTGTTATCCGCATAGCGGGAGGAGAAAGACAAAAAAGACTGCCTCTTATTAACTCTTAATCGTTCGCTCTCATATAACCAGGTTCCTTTCTCTCTCAAAGTATATATATATATATGACTCCCTCCGCGCCATAGTTTCTCTCAAGTGACTTGGTAAGAGCCATGCGGTCAGTTTGATTCTCTTATGGAGCCTGCACTCTTGAAGATCATATTTCTATCTGTTATTATGAAGATGTGATGGAACCAAAAAAAAAATCCAACACGTAGGAATCGGTCGTTTAATTCTAACATCGGTTGGATTCGGATACCAGACAAGCATTGTATGTGTGTATATATCACAATCACAGAAATGAAAACAGATAAGGAAGAGACAAATAATCAATAAGGCATTCAAAAACATGACACAGATGTTAATAGCCAATCCTGTCAGGAGCCCTTCCATGACTCAATAAGATGTTCCAATTCCCTTGCTATTAAAGATATGTCCCGGCCCTATGCATGAGGGTTGATCGGGTGCCTTGTCTACGCCACTGATCCAAATCAATAACATAACAGAGTAATCAAGCACTGCTTTTGACTGGTTTGTGGTTTAGAAACATGGACAATGAACAAAATGGAAAATGAGCATCAGATCCTAACATTCTTGGCTGTTTCCGGCAAGAAAAGAGTATTAACTACCCACCCTGTCAAAGAGTGTCCGACTAGCAGATTCGTTACAACGCTGACCTCTTGCGGCAAAGGTGCCAGGTTCGAAACACGGTGGCGTCACGCTCCAGTCTTCCTGGATGTAAATGGGTACCTGACTCTGCTCGTGAGTTAGGGAAGGAAAAGGGCGCCGAGGAAGGAAACTGGTCATCCGACCTCTCGACGCTGGACCTAGTATAGAAGTCTCTAACACTATGTCTGCTTTGGGACCCCCTTTACTTTTACCCTTTGTCCACATATCTCGAAGCCTTTTATAACTCCTCACATCGTCTGTTTACGCATTCAAATGTTCCCGCCAAGTGGAAGACGAGGGAAAAAAAACAACATGACTGAATGAAAAAATCCGGTGAGAAAGAAAGTTGAGAGATTTATTTTGAAATCAGCGAACGTGTTTCCTGCTACTTACATGGAGAGCGCGCCGTTTCGTGCAGCGTTATCAACAAGCAACATGTGGCTCTCTCTCCGTCTGCACGGGAAGGGGGAGTCTTGTTTCCCCCCAACTTTATCAGGCAGGAACAAACACCAGCATTCATCATAAGCAGCAGGTGTACCGCGCTTTAAGTAGGTCACGCATTTTATAACCACAAAGACGGAGATTCACTACCAAGGGAACATAATTTGTTTATCAGACCGAGACACTTTTTCTCATCCACCCCTTCGTCTCCCAGCTGAAGCATAACGGATTTCAAATGCTCCCATTCAAAGTGTAAGCATTTCAGTACACGCAAAAGTATCTTAGAAAAGAAGCTAACGCAAAAATGTCTTAGAAAAGAAGCTAACCCAAAAATATCTTAGAAAAGAAGCTAAAACATATTCACTCTAAATGTAATGAAAGTTTACAACCTTTTCAACCAATGTAAATATATTCAAACTATATTGTTAACATTTTCAACAAAAGTTAAATATAAAACTATTCATTTTAAATGTAAAGATAGTTTTTCGCCCACTGGGATTAAGATTAATTCTCAGCGAGGGTAAACATTCTGAAGATAGATGGGGTGGTAGAATAGGAAGATGGGGGACACATAAGTATGTGTCGGGAAACTCAATACTCAGATGATATTTGTTTCTCTTCTTTTGCCATACTAGTTGGTGGTACCAGTTGAGGGTACTATTTCTGGAACAAGTGAGGGTATAAGTGGCCTGAAGTCGACGCTAGACACCATCATCAGACGGGTCTTAGAGACGCGGGACCAACTTTGCAGTTACTCCCTGATTCTACTTGGAACATGCTGCAACTCTTAATTATGACCAGAAACGTGAGCAATCCAGTCACCTATCTGCGAAGAACCAAAACACCAGCGGGAGCAGAAACCTCACTGGCAGCTAAGTTGTAAAATAAAAGCTGCCAAGTGAAACTTCCCCTTATATAATTCCCCATTAACACCATATGATGATGACCAATTTTTGTTAAAGAATATTCAATTTTTAATAACTAAGTGATTAATAAAGTTGTTATTTATATCTATCCAAATTTAAAGTTGATTTAATCATTTTAAATGTGTTGTATCCGCATGTCTCAGACAATTTCGTAAATACACTCAATCAGAGCTACTAAATAATAATAATGAGAGAAAATTCGCTGAATTAACTCTGCTGGGGGCTTGAACGAGCTAACGAATTATATGATAACCATATCCTTCACAAAAGTTGTCGGCAGATCCTAGAGTTAATGTGTTCAGCCAATGAAGCATTGTTCTCGCTTTTCTGAATATCTTGTAAACACTACCTGGAGGTAGAAGCATCATTATACTTCTATCTACAACTCTCCCAAGAGTAATCTTGTGCAAAGGTAGACACCTTTGAAGACCCACATCAGGTACTCATGAATTTTGGCCACTGTTGACCAATACTGCAGAGCTAAGGGGAAGTAAACGGTGACAAAGCTAACGCAAAAATATCTTAGAAAAGAAGCTAACCCAAAAATATCTTAGAAAAGAAGCTAACCCAAAAATATCTTAGAAAAGAAGCTATCCCAAAAATATCTTAGAAAAGAAACTAACCCAAAAATATCTTTAAAAAGGAGCTAACCCAAAAATATCTTTGAAAAGAAACTAACCCAAAGGTATCTTAGAAAAGAAACTAACCCAAAAATATCTTAGATAAGAAACTAACCCAAAAATATCTTAGAAAATAACTAACCCAAAAATATCTTAGAAAAGAAACTAACCCAAAAATATCTTAGAAAATAACTAACACAAAGGTATCTTAGAAAAGAAACTAACCCAAAAATATCTTTAAAAAGAAGCTAACCCAAAAATATCTTAGAAAAGAAACTAGCCCAAAAATATCTTTAAAAAGAAGCTAACCCAAAAATATCTTAGAAAAGAAACTAACCCAAAAATATCTCAGAAAAGAAGCTAACCCAAAAATATCTTAGAAAACTAACCAAAAAATATCTTTAAAAAGAAGCTAACCCAAAAATATCTTTAAAAAGAAGCTAACCCAAAAATATCTTTAAAAAGAAGCTAACCCAAAAATATCTTTAAAAAGAAGCTAACCCAAAAATATCTTTAAAAAGAAGCTAACCCAAAAATATCTTAGAAAAGAAACTAGCCCAAAAATATCTTTAAAAAGAAGCTAACCCTTCTTCTTCTTGCGATCGCATCTTTGATGATTACACCGTCATACGAGTTCGCATGATGAATTCGACTGTTGTTTGAAGTTCCTCTTTAACTCCATATAGCTTTGAGTTTAGTGTTGAGTCATTGGGCCAGTATATCTTTCTTAACTGGTCATACAGAGGACAGTCCTGTAGAACATGCTCAGCAGTTTGTTCGTTTAATCCACATGTGCACAGTGGTGAAGCAGACAATCGTAGCTTGTGCATGTGTTTATTCAGTTTGTTATGCCCGGTCCTGAGTCGAAAAATAGTTATCTGTCCCTGCCGGTCGAGAGTGTGATAGTCGTCTTTGGGTTGGTTCTGTTCTCTTCTGATAGTCTGGATAGCTCTCTTTTTCTCAAAGTATGTGACTTCATTATCTTCTTGTTCACATTCTCCTCCCTTTTTTGCAAGTTTATCTGCCTTTTCATTTCCGGGTACACCACAATGAGATGGTACCCACTGAAGTATGGTTCTCTTTTTGGCAGCTACCTTGTTTAGTTCATTTCTCAGATGCGGGAGTTTACCACCCTTGAGAGCTTGCAGGACAGACAGTGCATCTGTGAGGATGACTACCTGGTGGCAGTCAGAGTTGGTGTTATAAATCATATTTGCAGCTTGCTCTAGAGCTTGAACCTCAGCTGTATAGTTGGAACAGAATTTACCAGTGGGAATGTGCCTAGTCTCATAGTGGTTGTCAGGATATGAGATAAAGATACCGGCGCCTCTATTCCTAACAGCATTAGTTGCTGATCCATCTGTATAGGCATGTATCCATGATTGATCGGGATAGCTTTCTTGGATCATACTCAATGTAGCAGTTCGTTTTTGCAGATCATTATACTCACATCCACTTGTGAGACCACTGACTGATGTATTAATTTGGAGGGCACTGCTGGCCTGCTCCCATGGTACAGGGTGGGCTTCAGTGGTGTTGTCTTCATGGATAGGTCTTCTTGATGCTGTCTTATAAGTCTTTTCCCCCGATGCACAAAGCTGCTACGCTTTAGACGTCCCAATGCCAGATCATCTAGTCTTGCCTTCATTGGGTGCATTGGCATACTGTTGTACTTTTCCATCTGGATCATGGTTTTTGTGTCTCTTCTATGGGACAATGTCTGTAATCCAGCAACCTTCTGTATCTCTGTTATTGGTGTAGTTTTCATGGCTCCTGTAATGAGCCTGAGAGCTTGATTTTGCACCTTGTCCAAAGACTGCAGATGTGAGTTAGCAGCTGATGACCATGCTGCTGAGCTAAACTCTAAGTGTGGTCTTATTACTCCATTATAAAATCTTCTTTAGATTTCGTTCATTTGCTCCCCAGTTGGTACCTGCTAATTTTCTGAGTATGCCTAGTCGTCTTCGGGCCTTTCCTTCTGCATTTTCAATATGCTTATTCCATGTAAGCCTTTGGTCAAATGTCACCCCAAGATAGGTGGGGTAGCTTTCTTCCTTGATCACGGTTGTCCCTAGGTGTATGTTAGCTGATTTGTCCTTGGGGGCGAGGGAGAACAGTGTTGTGGAGGTTTTGTCTGTGTTTATTGTGATAAGCCATTTCTCTGCCCATGACACTAGCATGTCTGCTGCCCGCTGCATTCTATAATTTGCTGTGGTGACATTTTCATCAGCGCACCAGAGTACTAGGTCATCTGCATATAAGGCAGAAGCTAACCCAAAAATATCTTAGAAAAGAAACTAGCCCAAAAATATCTTTAAAAAGAAGCTAACCCAAAAATATCTTTAAAAAGAAGCTAACCCAAAAATATCTTTAAAAAGAAGCTAACCCAAAAATATCTTAGAAAAGAAACTAGCCCAAAAATATCTTTAAAAAGAAACTAACCCAAAAATATCTCAGAAAAGAAGCTAACCCAAAAATATCTCAGAAAAGAAGCTAACCCAAAAATATCTCAGAAAAGAAGCTAACCCAAAAATATCTCAGAAAAGAAACTAACCCAAAAATATCTCAGAAAAGAAGCTAACCCAAAAAATCTCAGAAAAGAAGCTAACCCAAAAATATCTTAGAAAACTAACCCAAAAATATCTTTAAAAAGAAGCTAAACACAAATATCTTAGAAAAGAAACTGACCCAAAAATATCTCAGAAAAGAAATGTCTTAGAAGAGAAGATGAATGCGAATCCGAGCTGAATAATAATAAATAATACAGTACCAGTCACAGTAAAGAAACTGCAAACACATTCAAACACGGAAAGATAAACAAACACGAGACGTTATGTAATTAGACATCTAAAGATACGTTCAGTGTAAGTGCTCAAAATATGTTATATGATTTAAGAACGGTATAGAAATCCTGAATGCAAATAATCGCTCTCTTTTACAGAGCCATTATAAATGACACATATTTCTGCACAGACGGCCAAAGAAATTATTGAAACCTCATGCTTTTCAATAGATTTGCTATAATGTTCAAATTACTTAAGCGCTGCACTCTGGCAAATTTTCGCATGTACTAATATTAGTGTTGCTCTTTTCCCAACGGCGCGGACTATCACCATCAATAATGGGAATCTCGGTCGTTTATGTTAGTGCTTTCAACTGGTGGTGCGCACTGCCTCTCCTCGTCACGCTCAGATGCTTGGAAAATGATAGCGTTCGAAAACAGGACGCGTGAAATATGTAGTCTTAAATACACCAATGCAGGTGACGCTTCTTGCACGGCTGTTTGCCAGCGATCTTTTAGTTATTTCCCCTTTTTCCCCGACCGCGCTATTTATAGCTATCGTGTCAGAGGTCACGTGGTAACTTCCTTACTGGAAAAAAAAGTGGCGGATTTTACTTTTGATAGGGCTTAATTAATGTTTTTAGGCTACTTTATTATTATAAATACCGGCTTTAATTTTGCGTAAAGCTAGACTAGAAATGTTAGAGTAAATTTTAGAACAAGAACAAACATTTTATCACAATTAGAACAGAAGATATAATAGTCTGAAATAGTGTAAAATTTACGTTTTTTTTATATTTTGTTATGGTTTGTTTATAATGCAATTTTCACTAAATCGGTCACAATCAACATGCATAACAAATTACAGAAATCAAAAGTAGAAAACCTGCAGAAAATGGATATCAAAGTTTTGTTTTGGTTTCATGCGTCAAACATTAATTATTGAAACATTAAATTGCAAGTCCACATTTATTACCTTAAAATAACACACCCAATTGTCCCCAAAAACATGAGAGCTAACAATTATCTCAATCATACATCACGATGGTCATGTAAAAATAAGTATGGTCATGAGTAAAACGAAATGTTCAATTTAATAGATAAATAGGTGTATTTAAAAAATACATCTATTAAATGATTTCCACACTCTGTTAATTCTGTCAATCTCAAGCAACAACTGCCATAATTTGCTCTAGCCCCCAAAATTTCGCTCAATTATCATTCACACTTCCTTTTTTTTATAGGATGAATCTGTACATTCACAGATGGAGAAATTTGTAACAAATGAGTTTCCATTATAAATTTTAATTGTGAAGTTATATTTTTAATACCTCTGGCGCGTCTTTCAATTTTCAATCTTCTCTGTTTTCTCTCCTGTGCCCACGTAAGACCTACTGTTTCCTTCATGGCTATTGCTAATTCTTTGGATATTCTAACTCTACTTTCAATGCCTGCTTTCCTGCAAATTTCCTGACGTGACGTTTCTGAACAGCGTTGTAGTTCATGTGCCTGCTGCAAGTCTAATGAATCAGTTGATGTTCCAGCAATATGTTTTCTAACAGTGTGAAGCAATTGAGATCGCTTACGTTTGTTGGCGTTCTGGTGACTGATGTTTCTCTTCTATGTTTAATTAGTTTTTGTAGTACAATAGGCTGTCCTCTGGTTTTGCATTTTATGATATTACTTTTTGCTGTTTCTAGTTTTTTTTTCTTTCTAACAATGGATGTGAATAGGGGTTCTTCCTTTTGTGTTAGTGGTTGTGAAGGTGGCTTAGCAAGTAACTGTTGTACTGTGATGTCGCTTTTGAAGACAGGCGAGGTGGGTGTACTTGTCGTTGTCATGAAATATTCTAATCCACATATATAAATTATTAGGTAAATATGAAGCCTAACAAATAAAATTAATAAAGAGAAGAGCAATGGTAAAATGACAGTGCTGTCACAAGGAATGTACTCGAAATCCCCCTTGTTTTCTGCTTCGTCTGCAAATTGTAACGCTTTCACGTTGATATAAAAGCTTACTGTATTATTACCCGCCTTCTTCAATGAAACGTGTGCTGCATTTCTAAGAAAAACATTGAGACGTACTGCGTAATGACCTAAATTAATCCTAACATTAATTATATTACGTTACCAAAACGAACGAACAGATGGACAAAAGGATAGAGAGAGGGGAGGGCTGAAAATCAGGAACGCATGCAACACGCGACGCGCGATATACAAATGCTGCCATCACGCGTGTAAGTCTACAAGCACTAACTTTTTCAGACGGACAGTGATAAAATACACTACCCTTTCCCAGAGTTAGGTTTTAAAATCATAAAAAAACGCTTATTGGGGAAACCTGACATTCTACTGTTTTATGTCCGAAATCCTGACATTAGTCTGACAGTACAGCAGGACAGGTGGCGGTTCTCACATAAAAAATAAAACAACTATACGACTATCCTAGAAATTGCATATTTTGAACGCAGCCACGTAGCTCCTTTAAATTAGTATTTTTGGGTTCCTTAGGGCTTGCTGACAAATAATATGTAAAACGTTACGCAAATAGTCCAGGAATTAATAAATTATACCCAAAATAAAATAGTGAGGCTGCCTGACAGCATAAAATCATTTCTGCTCATAAGATTTTTTTTTTAACGTGTTTGAAAAAAATTTACGTTACAGAAATAGCCTACCATGTAAACTCCAAATTGATTGGAGCGCAACAAATGAAAGCCTAACCACGATTGGTCGGGCTATAAATACTATCTTGGTTGTTAGGGGAGACGGGAAAAGATAACATTTTTTCAAACACTTGTCGAAACGGGGCTCATTGGTCAGACTCGCTGATATACACACTTGGGAGCGTTAGTTCGAAACCACTTGTTTAAATACACTTGATAAAGCATCAGTGCGTTGAAGCCAGCATATATTTGGCTAAATTAAAAGCCTGGAAGATAAGCAGAAGGAAATTTGTGCCAGTTTGTGCCAGAATTCATTGCTAATCAACGTATCTGTGTTATTCGTATGAATTGTGGTAAGCTTGAACCATTTAATATCTTTTAATGAAAATTGAATGTGAATTGTTGATTTATGCCTGTATATATATGTGTAGTTCAGTGGCAAACGTGAGGTAAAGCCTAAAATGCTCCAGCCTGAACAGAGGGTGTCGGAGAGAAGTAAAACGGCATGGAATGGCCAAACAGTACACTGACACCTGGATGATTGACTAGAAAGAAATAATGCTGGAAGTGCAGAGGCGTAGTAACCATTAAGAAGGGTAATGCTGGTATAAAGTATTTCAGATGAAGCTGACTGTTGGCCTAACGCTCTGAACGCAATGTTTGTGCTGTATTGTGATCAGTGTAAAAGAGAATATAAATTAGTTATGAAGTAGAAGGTACATCCTTCTTGATTTCAGGGACAGTGGTCTTGATGGTACTGAGCAGCATCTGGTCAGAGATTTGCTGAATCCAGTGTCGGACAGCATACTCCTTGGTCTTTTTAGCTATCAGTGAGGTGTCTCCTGAGCCCAGAGGAGAATTCGAGCAGAGGAGTCCTCTCCTGCCGCCATCACTCAAGATAAGCAGAGTTGGCCAGCTGAGCTCAACATTATGCCCCCTCATCTTGAAATAACTTTATAAAAATACTATTCAGAGGGGAATTTACTTATCTTAAAATCAGGAACTGTGAACATCTCCAATACTAGTCCCTAAAGACAAACTATTGAAGTCATGATGACAAATACCTACAGAGCTTGAACAAAACAAAACCAGTATTACCTCATTTTACTACTACAAAACTGACACACATAGAACATTTGTAATAATATATGTCACTACAATATTCATATTAAATACATTCTGTACATAACTTGTAATTTAAATTGATTGTGATTCCTGGTTCCCTTGTAGTTGAATCAGGACACATATTCATTCATGCTAGTAATGAATACATATTGTTATTTGAACCGTTACGAGTGACTTCTTTAAGCTATTCTCATAGAGTGTTATATGTATGTGAGTGTCACAGTGTTGTTAAGAGTAGTGGATTAAATTAAATTGTTTATCTGTCTGTTGTTGTGACTTACACTTCACCATACTCATACCCTAGACGCATAACGTAGCATCACACTATTCCAGAATAATTCTGACTGAGATAAGAGATATGTGGTAGCAAGTAAGGTTATCTATAATACACTACTTTTAATAGATATAGATACCTTCACAGCTGATCTCAGTCAGTACACTAAGTCCCCTATAAATATTTATAACATCCCACTTCACCACATATATTGGGGTCTCGCTCTTGGGATTTTGAATCTTTAACTATTAAAAATATTGGGGGTAATTCACTTCAGGGAATATAAGAATTAAAAGGTATCCTTGGGTGGAATTAAATAAGGTTGAGCTCACGGTGCCTGTGTTGTCCATTAGAGATTGAATTGTTGGTTAGACATTGTATAAATTTACATAATAGACAATGGCGGACCTGGCCAAATTTCGATCTGCTGCGGTTCAGACTGCAAAAGAGTTAGGATTAGATGGGCAAGTTATGGTTGCCTATGTCACGACGGAATGTGACAAATTTATTGAACGCGAAGAAAGAAGGTTTGAAGCCGAAAGAAGGTTAGAGGCTGAAAGGGAAATTAAGAAGTTACAGTTTGAAGCTGAGGCTGAGACTAAGAGGTTGCAGATTGAGGCTGAGGCTAAGAAATTGGAGGCAGAAAGAGAAGACAAACGATTGGCTGCAGAAAGGGAAGAGAAGAAATTGGCTGCAGAAAGGGAAGAGAAGAAATTGGCTGCAGAAAGGGAAGAGAAGAAATTAGCTGCAGAAAGGGAAGAGAAGAAATTAGCTGCAGAAAGGGAAGAGAGGAAATTAGCTGCAGAAAGGGAAGCAGAAGATAAAAGATTACAAAGGGAACATGAGTTACGACTAAGGGAGTTTGAGTTTCAAGGCCATGCTCCTGAAAATGGTGCCAGTCCCTTTGCCTCTGATGCTACGGTTACTCAAGGAGCCTCAATCTCAGCTATGAACTTTCATTTAGATCATTTTGTTGAGAAAGACGATGATATTGAGAGCTATATAAATAGGTATGAACTATTAGCTACCACGTATGGGTTAGAGAGAGAAAGGTGGAGCTTAAAGTTATCTCAGGGACTTCGTGGGGCAGCTTATGAAGTTTTTGCAAAAATGAGCAGAGGTGATCAGGAAAATTATGACATGCTAAAGCAGGCTCTTTTGTTAAGGTATGAAAAGAATGCAGAGTTTTACAGGAAAAAATTTAGGAATGCTAAACTACTGTCAGGTGAAACCTATCACCAGTTCTCTGCACGAATAGAGACATACTTGGAGAAATGGACTTCTCTGGGGAAAACCCAAGATCTTAAGGAAATGGTCCTTATAGAGCAACTAAGAGAGTCCATGGCTCCAGACCTGAGAAAGTTTCTCATGGAACAAGGTGCAGAGAGGCTGGGTGAGTTGCTAAATGTTGCTGAAAGGTATCAAGCAGCTCAAGCAGAGGTAACAGGTAATAAAAAGAAACAGGTGGACAACTTTAGGGCACCACAGAACTTTAATAAATTTGATCCTAGGGATCAAAATAAAGGTAAGCACCAATTTGATAGGCCACGGTATGACAATAAAAATAAATTCCCACAATTCGATGAAAGGAAATATGATGAAAGAAAATCTTTCAACCAAGGAAAAAGGTGGTGTAAGAATTGTCAGATGGACAATCATGACACTGACCGTTGCAGAAGGAAACCTGTGTATATGGCAACCCTTCAGGTCAGGTCGACCTCAAGACAGGAGGAGGATATTATGTTAGATACCACTCCAGAAGAGATGAGGAAGGCACAGGCTGGGGATAAAACACTCAAGCCTTGTTTCAGAAAATTGTCAACTTGTCATACAACTCCAGGCAAGGGAGATTTTTACATGAAAAACAAGTTGATGTATAGGAAGGCCGGAACTAGATCCCATGGTCACGGACAGCTGGTTCTTCCAAAAAGATATAGGGCAGACTTAATAAGGAGCCTACATGTGAAACCAGATGGGGACCATGAGAAAATAGGTACCCTCATTCAAAAGGTGGCTCACAATTATTATTGGCCCAAAGCAAGATGGGACATTGAAAATTTTGTAGAAAGGTGTAGCATAGCACATGAGGGAACACCCACAAGTGGGAACATGGATCAGGACCTGGACACGCCATGGGGCAAAATCAGGCCTGACAATAAAAGGAAAAATAAATTTGATAAGGTGGACCAAATGGAATGGGAAGCCCCTTTTCACGGACAAGCTTCACTTAACTGTTTTACAATGGCCACTATGCGGAGAGTGCAAACAGATGTCTTACCCCAGGATAAGCCGAAAATCCCTCAATCGGACTTAAACAAACTGGAGGAAGAAGATGTAGAGAGGAAATCTCTCATCAAGAATTTTAAGTGGGGAGGAAACCCCAGGAAAAGAAAAATTGGTAGCGGTCGTTTTGTGAATGATAATTCTGGAAGGAAAAATCATCACTATAAAGCTTCGAGTGGAAGAGACCATACCGGTGCATGGACAAATAGGTCCACACAATTAAAGGTCCATATGTAGCTTTGTTAAGAACGTGGACTGATGAAAAGGCAGAGGAAAACATTACATCTTCATACCAATATGTGAATGAGCTGACCACTCGGTTGAAAACTGGCTGGAAACTTGCCAATGAAAATTTGAAACAAGCCAGGAAGAAACATGCTGCCTATTATAACAGGAAGGCGAAAGACAGAAATTTGGCTGTGGGAGAGAAAGTACTGCTTCTTTTGCCCGGGAGTCAGAATAAGTTACAAATTGGATGGCAGGGTCCATATACAGTTCTAGAGAAGGTGTCTAGAACAAAATATAAGATAGATAAGAAGGGGAAAGAAAAAATCTATCATGTGAATCTCCTGAAGAAATATTTGGAAAGAGAACATCAGGAAGAGACACACTTGTTGACCTTGTCCATCGCCATGGAGATGAAAAAGGAACCACTTTCATCATTTGAATATCCATTACACCCCTGTGAGACAGCAGCACAGGTGAAAATCAGTACACATTTAACGAAAACTCAGAAAGAGAGAGTGCAACAGGTTCTAAAGAATCATGCAGAGGTGTTAACAGACCGACCAGGGCATACAAACCTATTGGAATATGATATGAAACTCATAGACTCCACACCTGTCTGTATGAAACCATATTCGATTCCGTTTGCTAAGGAAAAAGCTTTGAAGGAAGAGATAGACTATCTGTTGAAGGAAGGAATTATTTCGCACAGTGAGTCTTCGTATAGTTCCGGGGTGGTACTCTTAAGGAAGCCCTCTGGAGAACATAGACTCTGTATAGATTACAGGAGACTGAATGCTATTACAGAAGGACAGGTGGATCCATTGCCGGATACAAATCAGCTGTTTGCCAGACTAAATAAAGCTAAATATTTCTCAAAAGTGGATCTGAGTAAAGGCTACTATCAGATTCCAGTAAAGCCTGAGGTTAGACCATACCTAGCTTTTAGTACCTCAGAAGGACACTATGAGTTTAATAGATTGCCATTTGGATTGAAGAATGCGCCTAGTGTCTTCTCTAGAATGATGAGAAAATTATTGGATCCTCTGAATAATCCCTGTATAACAAATTTTATGGATGATATCCTTATAGCAACAGAAACATTTGAGGAACACATTGACTCTCTGAACATGCTGTTTGATCGACTTAGGGAGGCAAATTTAACAGCCCGACCAACCAAATGTTGCGTTGGATGTAAAGAATTGGAATTTTTGGGACACACAGTTTATCAGGGAAACATGACCCCTGTCCCAAAGAATTTAGAGAAACTACAGAAAGCCCCGAGACCACAAACCAAGAAGGACGTGAGATCCTTTGTCTCATTATGTGGTTTCTACCAGAAGTATATCAAAAACTTTAATTCCATATGTGCACCTTTAACGGAATTGACACGTAAAGGACTTCCAGATCGCATTACATGGACTCCACAATGTGAAATGACTTACCAAGAATTGAAGGAAAAGCTCACAAGTAAACCCATTTTGAAATTACCTGACTTAAGTCAAGAATTCATAGTAAGGACGGATGCAAGTAATATTGGGTTAGGTGCAACTTTACTACAGAAATCAGATGCATTGGATGGGGAATTAAGCCCAGTGGCATATGCTAGCAGAAAGTTGAATAAAGCTGAAATCAACTACTCAACTAGCGAAAAAGAATGTCTTGCAGTAATATGGGCAATAAAGAAATTCAATATTTATCTATATGGGAAGGCATTTAAGTTGCAAACTGACCACAAACCTTTATCGTTTTTAGCACAGGCTAAGCATGAGAACTCTAGGTTACTCCGATGGTCTTTGCTTCTGGCTCCATATAATTTTAGCATTGAATATATATCTGGAAAAACCAATCTGGGAGCGGATTTTTTAAGCCGCCATCCGTGTGATGAGAATCACCGTAAACCCCAGAAATAATAATAAATTTCTCTATGTGTATATAGAATAAAGGACTGACATATAATGTCTGTTTTAAGAGGGGAGGTGTCATGAAATATTCTAATCCACATATATAAATTATTAGGTAAATATGAAGCCTAACAAATAAAATTAATAAAGAGAAGAGCAATGGTAAAATGACAGTGCTGTCACAAGGAATGTACTCGAAATCCCCCTTGTTTTCTGCTTCGTCTGCAAATTGTAACGCTTTCACGTTGATATAAAAGCTTACTGTATTATTACCCGCCTTCTTCAATGAAACGTGTGCTGCATTTCTAAGAAAAACATTGAGACGTACTGCGTAATGACCTAAATTAATCCTAACATTAATTATATTACGTTACCAAAACGAACGAACAGATGGACAAAAGGATAGAGAGAGGGGAGGGCTGAAAATCAGGAACGCATGCAACACGCGACGCGCGATATACAAATGCTGCCATCACGCGTGTAAGTCTACAAGCACTAACTTTTTCAGACGGACAGTGATAAAATACACTACCCTTTCCCAGAGTTAGGTTTTAAAATCATAAAAAAACGCTTATTGGGGAAACCTGACATTCTACTGTTTTATGTCCGAAATCCTGACATTAGTCTGACAGTACAGCAGGACAGGTGGCGGTTCTCACATAAAAAATAAAACAACTATACGACTATCCTAGAAATTGCATATTTTAAACGCAGCCACGTAGCTCCTTTAAATTAGTATTTTTGGGTTCCTTAGGGCTTGCTGACAAATAATATGTAAAACGTTACGCAAATAGTCCAGGAATTAATAAATTATACCCAAAATAAAATAGTGAGGCTGCCTGACAGCATAAAATCATTTCTGCTCATAAGATTTTTTTTTAACGTGTTTGAAAAAAATTTACGTTACAGAAATAGCCTACCATGTAAACTCCAAATTGATTGGAGCGCAACAAATGAAAGCCTAACCACGATTGGTCGGGCTATAAATACTATCTTGGTTGTTAGGGGAGACGGGAAAAGATAACATTTTTTCAAACACTTGTCGAAACGGGGCTCATTGGTCAGACTCGCTGATATACACACTTGGGAGCGTTAGTTCGAAACCACTTGTTTAAATACACTTGATAAAGCATCAGTGCGTTGAAGCCAGCATATATTTGGCTAAATTAAAAGCCTGGAAGATAAGCAGAAGGAAATTTGTGCCAGTTTGTGCCAGAATTCATTGCTAATCAACGTATCTGTGTTATTCGTATGAATTGTGGTAAGCTTGAACCATTTAATATCTTTTAATGAAAATTGAATGTGAATTGTTGATTTATGCCTGTATATATATGTGTAGTTCAGTGGCAAACGTGAGGTAAAGCCTAAAATGCTCCAGCCTGAACAGAGGGTGTCGGAGAGAAGTAAAACGGCATGGAATGGCCAAACAGTACACTGACACCTGGATGATTGACTAGAAAGAAATAATGCTGGAAGTGCAGAGGCGTAGTAACCATTAAGAAGGGTAATGCTGGTATAAAGTATTTCAGATGAAGCTGACTGTTGGCCTAACGCTCTGAACGCAATGTTTGTGCTGTATTGTGATCAGTGTAAAAGAGAATATAAATTAGTTATGAAGTAGAAGGTACATCCTTCTTGATTTCAGGGACAGTGGTCTTGATGGTACTGAGCAGCATCTGGTCAGAGATTTGCTGAATCCAGTGTCGGACAGCATACTCCTTGGTCTTTTTAGCTATCAGTGAGGTGTCTCCTGAGCCCAGAGGAGAATTCGAGCAGAGGAGTCCTCTCCTGCCGCCATCACTCAAGATAAGCAGAGTTGGCCAGCTGAGCTCAACATTATGCCCCCTCATCTTGAAATAACTTTATAAAAATACTATTCAGAGGGGAATTTACTTATCTTAAAATCAGGAACTGTGAACATCTCCAATACTAGTCCCTAAAGACAAACTATTGAAGTCATGATGACAAATACCTACAGAGCTTGAACAAAACAAAACCAGTATTACCTCATTTTACTACTACAAAACTGACACACATAGAACATTTGTAATAATATATGTCACTACAATATTCATATTAAATACATTCTGTACATAACTTGTAATTTAAATTGATTGTGATTCCTGGTTCCCTTGTAGTTGAATCAGGACACATATTCATTCATGCTAGTAATGAATACATATTGTTATTTGAACCGTTACGAGTGACTTCTTTAAGCTATTCTCATAGAGTGTTATATGTATGTGAGTGTCACAGTGTTGTTAAGAGTAGTGGATTAAATTAAATTGTTTATCTGTCTGTTGTTGTGACTTACACTTCACCATACTCATACCCTAGACGCATAACGTAGCATCACACTATTCCAGAATAATTCTGACTGAGATAAGAGATATGTGGTAGCAAGTAAGGTTATCTATAATACACTACTTTTAATAGATATAGATACCTTCACAGCTGATCTCAGTCAGTACACTAAGTCCCCTATAAATATTTATAACATCCCACTTCACCACAGTCGTATGTATAACTGACTTGGTAGGTGTAGATGTGGCAACAAAAACTGGCATGCTAGGGTGAGTAGTGTTATCCACCTCCAAATGAATAATGGTATCGCCTTTAATGTGAGCTGGCACATCAACCTCCAGTTGAACAATATCATCACTAATGTGGGCAGGCACATCAACCTCCTACTGTACAGAGCTATCCTGACTACAGCTAAATGACTGACTAGACATGGAGGGGTCAGAAAGAACATTACAGGGGATAGAGCAGCTTTTTGTTTTTTAAAACACCAAAAGATGTCTTTGCAACACAATTGCACAGTTGACATTCACTTATAGTTAAATTATGGTTTTAGTCTTTCCAGATGTGCTGACTGTTTTCCGATAGTAACTTGGCTGTTTCAAGACACTTCTCATTATGCCTCCTTTTTGAATTTTGTATTCGTAAGTAACACTTCTTACAAAATATAGTCGAATGCTGTGTGGGTTTATCATCTGATACGTTAATTCCAAACACAAAGAACAGATCATTAACGTAATTTAGAACAGTTCAGCACTTTCTGAATTGAACGTGTTGTTTTGGAAGTTAATGCTCTCTTGCCACAGGCTCTGCACAGTGCACTGGCACAATTCATATGATGCAAAACAGTATGTTCCATTTCGTTGTTATGTAGTATAGTTTACTTGTGTATGTATAAAGATGTATAGAGGAATATTTGGGACTATCAAGTCTAACACCAGGATGTAGAATGCTTTATCTGTGAATGAAAGAAGATATACAAACAGTTACTTAGAATTCTTTGGCAGCCGTCGTGTGCACAGGATTGTCTACCAAAGAACACTAATGGAACAGTCCTTATCTCACACACAATTAAAAAAAAAAATTCATATTATAAATACAAGATTAACAAGACTTGAAAGATAGAACAAAGTATGTAGAAGTAATCTATCTATAGATTTACATGTTTTCTGACGCTTATATACGTAGCTAAATATCATTATAAATGAATGAAAATGCAAAAACAGATGGTGCTTTACAAAGTTATTTTGTTACAACCTTATTTAAGATTTGTGAGTATCAGGAATGCGTTTACAGTAATTTGAGAGTATAATGATCTGCAAAAACGAACTGCTACATTGAGTATGATCCAAGAAAGCTATCCCGATCAATCATGGATACATGCCTATACAGATGGATCAGCAACTAATGCTGTTAGGAATGGAGGTGCCGGTATCTTTATCTCATATCCTGACAACCACTATGAGACTAGGCACATTCCCACTGGTAAATTCTGTTCCAACTATACAGCTGAGGTTCAAGCTCTAGAGCAAGCTGCAAATATAATTTATAACACCAACTCTGACTGCCACCAGGTAGTCATCCTCACAGATGCACTGTCTGTCCTGCAAGCTCTGAAGGGTGGTAAACTCCCGCATCTGAGAAATGAACTAAACAAGGTAGCTGCCAAAAAGAGAACCATACTTCAGTGGGTACCATCTCATTGTGGTGTACCCGGAAATGAAAAGGCAGATAAACTTGCAAAAAAGGGAGGAGAATGTGAACAAGAAGATAATGAAGTCACATACTTTGAGAAAAAGAGAGCTATCCAGACTATCAGAAGAGAACAGAACCAACCCAAAGACGACTATCACACTCTCGACCGGCAGGGACAGATAACTATTTTTCGACTCAGGACAGGGCATAACAAACTGAATAAACACATGCACAAGCTACGATTGTCTGCTTCACCACTGTGCACATGTGGATTAAACGAACAAACTGCTGAGCATGTTCTACAGGACTGTCCTCTGTATGACCAGTTAAGAAAGATATACTGGCCCAATGACTCAACACTAAACTCAAAGCTATATGGAGTTAAAGAGGAACTTCAAACAACAGTCGAATTCATCATGAGAACTCGTCTGACGGTGTAATCATCAAAGATGCGATCGCAAGAAGAAGAAGAAGAAGAAGTATGTTCCATTTCGTTGTTATGTAGTATAGTTTACTTGTGTATGTATAAAGATGTATAGAGGAATATTTGGGACTATCAAGTCTAACACCAGGATGTAGAATGCTTTATCTGTGAATGAAAGAAGATATACAAACAGTTACTTAGAATTCTTTGGCAGCCGTCGTGTGCACAGGATTGTCTACCAAAGAACACTAATGGAACAGTCCTTATCTCACACACAATTAAAAAAAAAAATTCATATTATAAATACAAGATTAACAAGACTTGAAAGATAGAACAAAGTATGTAGAAGTAATCTATCTATAGATTTACATGTTTTCTGACGCTTATATACGTAGCTAAATATCATTATAAATGAATGAAAATGCAAAAACAGATGGTGCTTTACAAAGTTATTTTGTTACAATCTTATTTAAGATTTGTGAGTATCAGGAATGCGTTTACAGTAATTTAAATGCTATAAAATCTGGTGACAATATGCTTGTTCTTGTAATGCCAAACTCACAAAACTGACTACCACACATTCTCAAGATATGAAACCAAAAAAAAAAAAGTATGTGGAAATAATCTTTAGCTTCCCTTCGAGAAGTCTTTATAATTATAAACTCAAACGAATGGGCCGATTTTTAGATATTAAATTAATAAAAAGATTACTTATTTTATGAATTTCCTCAAATGATGACGCTGTTTTCAAAAGTCTGTAACTCCGTCAAAACTAATTTCAAACAAATAAAAATGCAATCAAAAATAGAGCAGAGAACAAAGTTATAGTACACAAAAGAATTTTAGCGCTGTGTTTATCCAGAACGAGTGTGTAATGATTTATATTTTACTGATTTTACACACACATCAGCTGATTTTCCCCGCCAAAAACTTAAATAGTCTTTTACGGTGCACACGAAAATTTTATACCCGGTGTCAGAATTCCGGTCACCGAAACTAAAAGAGCGCTCTGGTATAGGGCACAAACAGCCGTGCTTGGATCAAGTGAAATGAATTCTCACTTTCCACACGTGACTGCGTAAGTCACCCAACACGTTAATTTAATTACAATTATTAAAATATTTAAGAAAAGAGTAATAATAAAGCGATTGTTTTTAAAAATTAGTATTTCAAGTATACCGTGGTACGTACACATGCTCTGGTTTTTACTCATTCGTATGTCACGGCTGTTTGCGAGCGATCTTTTAGTTATTTCCCCTTTTTCCCCGACCGCGCTATTTATAGCCCACTTGACAGAGGTCACGTGGTCAGCTTCCTAATGGGAAAAACATGTGGCGATGTTTACTTTTGATAGGGCTTAATTAATGCTTTTAGGCTACTTTTTTATTATAAATACCGGCTTTAATTTTGCGTAAAGCTAGACTAGAAATGTTAGAGTAAATTTTAGAACAAGAACAAACATTTTATCACAATTAGAACAGAAGATATAATAGTCTGAAATAGTGTAAAATTTACGTTTTTTTTTTTTTTACATTTTGTTATGGTTTGTTTCTAATTCAATTTACACTAAAACGGTCACAATCAACATGCTTAACAAATTACAGAAATCAAAAGTAGAAAACCTGCAGAAAATGGATATCAAAGTTTTGTTTTGGTTTCATGCGTCAAACATTAATTATTGAAAGTTTAAATTGCATGTCCACATTTATAACCTTAAAATAACACACCCAATTGTCCCCAGAACACGAGAGCTAACAATTATCTCAATCATACATCATGAGTTCTGATCCAGTCTGCGCAATGTTTTTCTAATATGTGCTGTTTATGAATTGTCTTACTAGGGAATAGCTTTCTGAACAAAGACATATAAGTCTCTATCGATGCTGTTATTGATTCTTTACTAATTGGTTTACTGTGTGATATTTTGTTGTGTACTTTCTCAAATGCTTCTTTCAGTGAGTTGAATTGTTCTTGGGCAATAAAAGCTATGTTAGTTATATCTTGTTTGTCTGTAATTTTCAGTGTTTGTGTAATGATTGCTCTTGTAAGATCTTTATAAACTTTTTGTGTGAGATATCTGTGGCAGTGATTCCCTATAAATGCTCTGCTATTATAAGCCTGTTGTATGATTTTGTGTTTGGCTAGTACCTTGTCCATGTGTGAGCAAACTGGACCAGACCTAGTACACAGATCTTGAAACTGAAGTTTGGCCAGCGCATCTTGTGCATTTTCAAGTCTAACTTTAAAATTATCTGTCTCCTCCTTATCCTCACAAAGTTCATACCTACCTGAAAAATTCAATTTTAGCTCCTAATTCTTCTGCCTATTTCCAGTTCCTACTAAATCTCTTCAAGTTCTTAAAAGTACTAATGTTTGCATGTATCTCTTGCGAATTCTCAAATATCTTTGCGTCTATTGTATCAGCTACCTGTTCTAGAAGTATGTGGTGTTTCAAAACAATGCCTAATAAAATATGAAGGTAAGGAGGAGCTACATTTTCAATTTCAATCTCTAACATTGGTTTGTGTAAACAATTATGGTAATGTGCCACTTGCCTTTTATTCCCTTTCCCATATTTCATATATCTATTGTAATCTCTTATCAACATGGCCAAACTTCTTGGTTTGCAAGTTGTATGCTCTCTGGATGTCTTTGATGAAAATGTTTGGTTTGTCTGGAGCTCAAGGAATATACCCATGTCTGTGGTGTCTCCAGCAAAACAAGGAAATAATCCCCGAATAAGAAAACAACAACTTGTTTACCATCCCACTCTAAATATTTTAGTGACTCTATCTGAGCTTTCATGCCATTCATAAATATTTCTAAATTATCATATGTATCTCTGACTCTAGCCATTGATAAAAGGATGGTATTAGATTTAGAATTTGGTTTCTCTTAATTTACTACCTGCATTGTAACTTTGAATGAAAGAAGATATACAAACTGCTACTTAGAATTCGCTGGCAGCCGTCGTGTGCACAGGATTGTCTACCAAAGAACACCAATGGAACAGTCCTTATCTCACACACAATTAAAAAAAAAAATTCATATTATAAATAGAAGATTAACAAGACTTGAAAGATAGATCAAATTATGTGGAAGTAATCTATCTATAGCTTTACATGTTTTCTGACGCTTATATACGAGACCTGGACGACCTATGCTAAGCAAGAAAGAAGGCTCAATACCTTCCATTTGCGGTGTCTACGCCACATCCTCGGCATCTCGTGGAAAGATAAAGTGACAAATGTCGAGGTGTTGTCACGTGCTGGCCTTCAAAGTATGTATACGCTTCTTAGACAGCGCAGACTTCGCTGGCTTGGCCATGTTCGCCGCATGGATGATGGTCGCATCCCAAAAGATATCTTCTACGGACAGTTAGCAGATGGCAAGAGAACAGTTGGGCGACCACAGCTGAGGTTCAAAGATGTGTGCAAGAGAGATATGAGGGCACTGGACATGGATCCAGCAACATGGGAGGATGAAGCTGCCGATCGCACTAAGTCGCGATGCTATTTACGGCGCCACCTCAGATTGGGCGAAGAGAGGCTCACACAAGAAGCAGAGGTGAGGAGAAAACGTCGAAAGGAGCACCAGGAAAATAAGCAGCTGAGGGCTGTCACCTCAGGGGCGTATTCCCATAGTCAGTTATGACTGAAGGGGCTATTATTATACGTAGCTAAATATCATTATAAATGAATGAAAATGCAAAAACAGATGGTGCTTTACAAAAAGTTATTTTTTTACTACCTTATTTAAGATTTGTGGGTATCAGGAATGCGTTTAAAGGGATTTAAATGCTATAAAATCTGGTGACAATATGCTTGTTCTTGTAATGCCACACTCACAAAACTGACTACCACACATTCTCAAGATATGAAACCAAAAAAAAAAAAGTATGTGGAAATAATCTTTAGCTTCCCTTCGAGAAGTCTTTATAATTGTAAACTCAAACGAATGGGCCGATTTTTAGATATTAAATTAATAAAAAGATTACTTATTTTATGAATTTCCTTAAATGATGACGCTGTTTTCAAAAGTCTGTAACTCCGTCAAAACTAATTTCAAACAAATAAAAATGCAATCAAAAATAGAACACAGAACAAAGTTATAGTACACAAAAGAATTTTAGCGCTGTGTTTATCCAGAACGAGTGTGTAATGATTTATATTTTACTGATTTTACTCACACATCAGCTGATTTTCCCCGCCAAAAACTTAAATAGTCTTTTACGGTGCACACACAATTTTATACCCGGTGTCAGAATTCCTGTCACCGAAACTAAAAGAGCGCTCTGGTATAGGGCACAAACAGCCGTGATGTGCAGACGCCGTTTGTTTAAAGCGGTATGTAAAAGATGCATTGTTTGTATTTAGGGGTCGGCAACCCAGGAGCTTTTGGTATCGACGTTAGTAACACTGAGCCGTCTGAAGATCTACCATATATATATATGTGCGGTGTGTGTGTGTGTAATTTTAGTGGGGGGAAGGGGAATGATGAACCCTGCAAATAGCAGCAAGCTCGAGAGTTTTCATTAGGAATATAGAAGCATTACTTTTGATCCCGGGGTCACCGCGATTTTAAATGCCGGCGGGAGAGTTCTAGTCCCAAATGTCCCTAACTTAAAAATTCTTTCTCCCCAAGGAGTCACATAAAGATCGACCAAATCATTCACTGGGATCTACCAGTAGATCGGTGTCGCATAGAGATTTATGATCAATAAATTTTCTATATTCTTTTCTTTTCTACCCGTGTCCTCTACTTTATTATCGCTCTTTTATTCTTTTCCTGTTTTTCGCATTCGTTCGTTTGCGACTAAATATATTTTCCCATTCTGACTTTGCCGTTTCTTTTCTCATACTAGTAACGCATTTTATTGCGTAATATGTCAGTCCCTGGATGGTGATAGAAATAGTGTGAGAATCCGCCTCGTCAGACATAGAGAGCAGACATTTGTCTACATTTTCAAGCTGATACGAGTTTTTCTTCGGAGTTTTTCGGCGTGAGGTGTGAAAGGTGCCATCTGCATCGCTCAGAAATGAGACATGTTGGCGTGAGGTGGGAAGACGCGTGTTGGCAGTTATGGCCAGCGTCTAAGTATGTGAAGTGTTAAGACGGGAAGGGGAGACTATTTTCTGATTTTCGAAATAACGTGGGATCCTTTGTCGGGTTTTCAGATATCTTACCCGGAGTTTAAACTTGACTTCATTCAGTTCTCCAGATTCGCAGTAGACAGGTCGCTCGTGTATAAGCTGTATAGCGAAGTTTCTCAGTTTGTTTCGACAATTTGCCGAGCTTCTAGACTTCAAATATATATCAGCGTATAATTCTAAGTTTGTGCGATCGCCTGTAGTTCTGTGTGGAGGTAATATACATATATCTAGTAGTGTTGAGTGATTCAGTGATAACCGCTTATTTCATTTTACTAGTTAGATTTCTGTGCAGAAGTAAATTAATTATAAGTCTGTTATATTCTCTAGTCGACATGTTACAGTGGAAAGCAGAATAAACTATAATTTCTAGCTTAAACTCATGCAGCTGTAAATGAAATTAATTAAATTGCTAGTAATTAGTCGAGAATATTTTAAACTAACTTATAACTGCACTGATTCATCATTGAGTATTGACGAAATACGTAGATATTTCTAATTCATGATGATTGATTTTATTAATATAACTTATTTCACGGGAATTTAAACGATAAGACCAGTTCTACGCTTGCAGTTTATAATGTAAGTTATAACCGAGGAATAGTATGTATAAGTATTTTATATGTTGTTTTCTCTTTATTCAGTGAAACTGGGGTAGCCCAACTTTGCCAGCGTTTAAGTACTGAGAAATATCTGTGAAGAACAAAAACATTTTTTTCTTAAAGACTTGGGTGTATAAAGTAAAACCTGTCTGGCATTGCGTTGGCATCCAGAACGACAGAGTTCCAATTTCACGAACTTTAAGATTAAATGAAGTAACGGGCCTATCGAGCCAGACTTAATTCTTCCTGAGAAAAACCTCAAGTACATTTCAGCCCGTGTGGCAAGTAAAATATTACAATCAATAACCTTTCCGACATTGTTGACAAAGTGTGGTGTGACCAAGAATTTTACCTTTGATCGAAGTTACAAACCTGACATTTTTTCTTAAGTAGTGGAAATCTCGTGATTCTGACACTGTGAGCCCGCTTAAAACTAATTCTTACCTCGTGATTCAAGTGACACTAACCTTAGTCTGAAAAATATTCGCATGAAGAGGACGCTCCCCGGAACTTTGGATGAACCCAAAAATCTGCAGAGCTGGGATCCGCTTCATTAAAGGAAAGACAGATTAAAGTGTGTGGGTGTCCTAAAGTTTGCGCCAGACGGCGAACAACAGCACGATTGTAGGTAAGAATGTATGTCAGGGCCCTGATGAATGAACAGAGAGAAAGCAGGAACGAGTGACTCCTTTATGGTATACCAAATTTCACCCACTTTGTACAGAATTATCGTGGGAGCTACGGGGATCGTGCTCTGTAGCCCATGCCTTCGGCAAATGTAACGAAAAAACGTGGATGCAGAAGGAGGGATAGGGGGAGAAGAGGAGAGAGAGAAAAAGAAGAGCTGGTAAGAGAAAAACTAGAAAGAAAGCGGACAGACTCTATAAAATACATATAGGTTACTGGAACTGTTGGAAGTGCCTACAAACGGGCAGCCATCATTCAAATTATCGTTTATGATTTTGATGTATTAATGATCCAGGAGACAAATTTAAAAGTGAATACTGTTGTCAAGTGCCCCGGTTACAGATGTTATACAAATCCGTGTGGACCTGGCAGACGAGGGCAAGTGATGTATGTGAAAGATGAACTAACTCATGCATGGCTAGATACAAGTGTCCATTCTAATGAGGATGCAAAATTACAGGGGCTTGTACTGCATATAAGCGGTCAAGAATGGCAAATTTTCAATTTATATTCCCATGTGGATGGCCTTTCGGAAGAAAGTAGCTAGGAGTTTCTGACAAAATTGTCCGAAGAACCTAACAAAATGTGCTTAATTGCGGGCGATTTTAATGCTAGATCTATGGAATGGGGAAACTCCACAGAAAATAGACAGGGTGTTGCCTTGAGTCAGGTTTTACTCGGCTCGAACCTATCCATTTTAAATGATGGACGTCCAACAAGACTGGCATCTAGACCAGGGGAAGCTGATGATGTCATAGATCTGGCATTGATTTCTAGTGCTGCCGCCACCTTTGCACGCTGGGATGTATTGCAAGCTCAAGAAAACGATCATCTACCCTGTGTAGTCCTCATTGCGAAAGGAAAGACCATCAGACACAGGAAACCGAAACAGACTTTCCAGTATCATACTGGCACACATGACAGTAGTAGCCCAGTGCACATATTGCGTTAAATTGCGAAACAAAAGACAGTTCGTACACCTTTTACATAACCGCCCTGGTAGCCCTGAGTCATGAGAAAGCATGGCTGGAAAAGGAAAGAGTGACAAAGTTATGACGAATAGAAGGACAATAAATTATAAAGAGGTGGAAGATTTTAAAAAGAAAAAGCAAAGAGCCATCAATACTTTCAAGAGCTTGGCAAGAGAAGCCAATGACAGAGTGTGTGACAGCTTTGTGACACAGGTGGGCACTGCCAAAACATTACAGAAATTGTGGTCCTTACATCGCAGAATGAGTAGAAAAAGTACAGGCCAACCAATTCCTAACATTCTCAGCTCGACAGGAATAAGCCTGAAGACCGATGCAAGCATTACTCGAGCGTTATATGATCATGCCAGGGTTCTCCACTATCACCGGCGCTGATTAATATCTGTACAGCGAAAGTAGCCACCATTCAGCCAACTGGGTTGGGACGAACACTGACTCATTTTTAGAACTGGCTCTGACCGGCAAGAAATGGTTAATAGCATACATGGAACACTACAGGAGGTGTCTAAATGGTGCGAGGAAACTGGCTCCAAAGTCAATCCCAACAAGGCCTGCATGATGTGGTACTCCTTGAACAACTCCATTGTGAAAACAGACCTCCCAGATATCACTCTCAGTGGACAGAAAATTGAACGGCAAGAGAGGCTGAAAAACCTTGGAGTGACATTCGATCGCGGGCTCTCGTATAAGTACCATGTTGAGCAAATCATACAGAAATGCAGCCCTGAAAATAATGGCTCGGCGCTTCTGGAGCAGAGATTACTATTTCTTCTTTATCATCTGCTAGTCATATCGGTCATTGAGTATGGGCTGGGAATACTCACGCTGTCAGTAACACAATGTGAATGACTAGAACGCATTCAGAATGAAGGGATGCGTATAGTCTTGGGCTGTACGCGAGATGCCCCCCTTGTGACAATGAGGTACATGCTTGGAGTGCTGCCGATTAGATCCAGATATGCGATGGCCCAAGCAAAAGGCTATATGCGAGTAACCACAGACAAACGGCACCCCCTGCATGGAAACATAGCTGACATTAAGGGAGCAAGAATAAAGAGAGGGATGTCATGGATGGCACAGGCAGAGACAACGATCAAGCAGGTGGCCACAGTTGAAAACATATTCAAAGGGGAAAAGTGGAGTATATCAGATGAGAACTGGATTAATTACCAGCAAGTTATCATCAGCCTTGGCAGATAGCGTAGAACTTGGGGCAATGGTAAAGCAGAACTGGAAATTAATCAACTGATACATGATCATGCTGGGGATAATGACGCTTTTGTGTTTACAGTTGGGTCTGTGATCCGTGGTGAGAAATCAGGCTGGGGCTTCTCTGCTAGGGTAAAGGGCAGAATCGTCGCGGAACATAGCGGGGCTTACAAGATAACAACTTCCAGCATGAGAATGGAGGTAGAGGCAGTCACTGCAGCCTTAAGGTGGATATCTGAAACTTCATTCATGTCGTGAAACATTCTAAATCCACATATATAAATTAAAAAGTAAATGTAAAGCCTAACGAATTAATTCAATAAAAGGAAAGAAGACTGGTAAAGAACAGTGACGTCACTATAGCGTACGCCTGTGTTATAGAATGTCATGCTAGTTAAACAAGAAAATCCCTTTCTATGCTCCGTCTGCAAAATTGTAATGCTTTCACGTTTGATAGTAAAGCCTACTGCCTCAATACACGCGTTCTACAAATAAAACTAGTACTATCTTTCTTAGAAAACCTTGAGATATACACACTGCGTAATGACCTAGATTTAATATTCCATTCAGGTCATTTATGCTCTACGTAAACTAAAAGACAGATGGACTTAGGATAGAGAGAGAGAGAGAGAGAGAGAGAGAGAGAGAGAGAGAGAGAGAGAGAGAGAGAGAGAGAAATGTACTGAGGAACGCATGCAACACTAACACGCAGTCGCGCGATATAAAATAATGCCACCCCCAAGCGAAAGGCATGAAGCACTAACTTTTTTTTCTCAAATAGACAGTGATAAAAAACACTACCAATACGAGGGTTAGGTTTTAAAAACCTGTTTAATGCTTATTAGTAAACATGACATTATACTGTTTTATGTCTGAAAGCCTGACAGTACAGAAGACACCCCATCGTATCGAAGTGAACGGGTGGTAGAAGAAAATACATATTTTGAAAGCAGCCACTTAGCTCCATTAAATTTATATATTTGGGTTCCTTAGGACTTGCTGACAAAGAATATGTTAAGTGTTACGCAAATAGTCTAGGAATTAACAAATTATGGCCAAAAAAAAATAGTGAGGGTGTCAGACAGCACCCGATCATATTTGCTCAGTGGCATGTTTTAAAACCACCATTTTACGGGAAATAGGCCAACAAGTTAAATCCTATTTGATTGCCTAGAATAATATGTAAGGCGAAACATGATTAGTCGAATGCAAATACTATTTTTGGTTGTTATGGGAGACGGTAGGAAGGGTACATTTTTTTCAAATGCTTTTGTAAACATGGCCCCATTGGCTAGACCATTTGATATAGTCAATTAGGAGCGTCAGTTCAGTGCCACATTTTGAAAATAAACTTATTGAATAGCAAGTGCGTTGAGATCCAGCTCATATTTTTCTAAATAAAATCCTGGGACAGAGGCAGATCGGAATTGTGCCATATTCATCGCCAGTCAACGTATTTGTTTATTATTTCCATGAATTGTGGTAAGCTAGACATTTGATATCTTTTTGATGAAAATTGAATGTGAATTGATAATGTATGTCTGTTTGTGTGTGGTTCAGTAATACACAGGAGGCAAAACCTAGAGATTGCTCCACCATTACCAAAACATGTTGAAGAGGAGTGAAACCGCATGGGATTGCCAAATAGTACTCTGACACCTATCTTATTGAATAGAAGAAAATAATGCTGGAATTGCAGAGGCGTTGTAACCATTAGGGAGAGGAATACTGGTGTAAATTGTTTCAGATGAAGCTAGCAGTTGGACGACCTCGCTGAACTCTGTGTTTGTTATGTATTGTGTTTCAGTGTGGAAATAGATTATAACTTAGTTCTGAAGGGAGGTACAACCTTCTTGTTTTAGGGACCGTGGTCCTAAACTATTAAAGCAGCACCTGGTCTGAGTTTTGCTGAATCCAGAGGCTGATAGCATACTCCTTGGTCCAGATAGCGACCAGTGTTGGTCCTCAAGATTACGGTGAAGCAAGCGAGCAGAGGAGACTGTTTCCTGCCGCCCTCACAGAAGATAAGATCTCGTGGCCAGAGCAGCTCAATCTTATGTACCCCCCCCCCCCCTCTAAAAGTGACAGTATATTAATTAAAGAGGGACAAGTAATTGTTTCCAATGACAGGAACTGTGAACTTTTCCAATACTATTTCCACCAGAAACAGACACCTGAAGTCATGATGATAAACAACCACCTAGCTTGAAAAATCCAGTATTACCTCATAGTACTACATCACAACTGACACACACATTGTGATAATAATAATATATGTCAATACAAAGATCATATCTATAAATAGTGTACATACAACTTGTAATTACATTTGATTGTGATTCCTGGTTCACTTTGTAGTTGAATCAGGATATCTATTATTGAAAGAAATTAATACATATTTTTAAAGTTAAAACTAGACTTATTAAGATAGTCTTATAGAGTGTTCTATGTGTGTGAGTGTCACAGTGTTGTAAAGAGTTGTGGATTAAACTAAATTGTTTATCTGTCTGTTGGTTGTTGTGAACATACACTTCATCACTTTCATAACCCTAGACATTCAACGTAGTCATCACAATATTCCAGAATAATTCTGACTGAGGTTTAAATGTGGTAGCAAGTAAGGTCATCTGTAATACACCACACTTATTAGATACAGATACCTTCACAGCTGATCTCAGCCAGTACACTAAGTCCCCTATAGATATTTATAACATCCCACTTTACCACAATTCACAAAGGCAGTCATTGTGTCGGACTCTCAGTCCATGCTTCGAAAGGTTCAAAGTGGTTGGTTGCGGCATGAATTGAAAATATTAATAGAAGCTTCGAGTCTACAAGAGCTGGTGTGGATCTACTGTCCTGGTCATGCAGGGGTATGTGGTAATGAGAGAGCTGACAGACTCGCAGCAAGAGCACCCACAGTGGGGACACTGGATATGGATAAGGGAGAGATACTGAGAACTATTAATGACGCCTGTTAGAGAATAACACTGCAATAGATGAATCATCAAGGTTAAGACTGTTGGAATATGGCATCAAATGTAAGGCTAGCAGAGATGGACGTTTGAGAGGGTGCCTCCGTCGTGTATACAACCAGCGAGCTACAGGAACAGTTAGCATTCACACTCTTCGCCATATACTGAGGGAGTGAGCACCTATGGGTTTGCCCGGAGTGCAGTGATGTCGATTGTGTTCTATAACAACAATAAAAATGGAATGGTGTATATATATATATATATATATATATATATATATATATATATATATATATATATATATATATATATATATATATATATATATATATATATATATATATATATATATATATATATATATAATGTGTATTAAGTGGTTCGTTCAGATGCCTTGTTTGTATGTATGTATGTGACTTCTAAAGTAACTTTGTAAAACCACGTCTGGCCTCCTGTAACCTGTCTGTTTATACAATCATATTAGGGAGCCGCGCTAGCGTAGTGGTTACAACACCGCTCTGGCGACCGGGTGATACAGGATCAAACCCGGGCGACGGCATTTGAGGATTTTTCGTCGACCGGGATTTGGACTGGATTAACTCGAGACCTGGCGAGGACATTTGAAGGAGTGTCGTCGACCAGGGACTGGCGGCTCCTGAGCCGACCCAGCTGCAATGGGTACCTCCGAAATCGGCGAGTATTTGCCTGAATGGCGAGGGACATTTGTCTCTGTACAATAAATAAAGGGATACTCACGTAAAATCAATGTCAGGTTAGACATAAATAATAACCTGAGATTTCGCCTCGAGTATTAGCGGGCGAACGAAAAAAAAAAAAAAAAAAAAAAAAAAAAAAACAATCATATTATGTACGAAGTCATTCGATTATAACAGACCTAGTGTTTCTGATATGTAACACAAAAGAGAAAGCTTGTAATTCTATGATAAAGAATATGTTACAAAGGTTTTTAATTCTTTGAAATGCAGCTTTTTTCGCTTTAGCTGTCTCTTGTGTAGGCCTACTCTGTTTTCTGGCCGGGATGAACCTTCCAGACTTCTTATATCCTATTAGAAATTCTGGCTGGGATGAACCTTCCAGACTTCTTATATCCTATAAGAAATTCTGGCCGGGATGAACCTTCCAGACTGCTTATATCCTATAAGAAATTCTGGCCGGGATGAACCTTCCAGACTTCTTATATCCTATTAGAATTTCTGGCCGGGGATGAACCATCCAGACTTCTTATATTCTATTAGAAATTCTGGCCGGGATGAACTTTCCAGACTTCTTATATCCTATTAGAAATTCTGGCCGGGATGAACCTTCTAGACTTTTTATATCCTATTAGAAATTCTGGCCGGGATGAACCATCCAGACTTCTTATATTCTATTAGAAATTCTGGCCGGGATGATAGACTTCTTATATCCTATTAGAAATTCTGGCCGGGATGAACCTTCTAGACTTTTTATATCCTATTAGAAATTCTGGCCGGGATGAACCTTCCAGACTTCTTATATCCTATTAGAAATTCTGGCCGGGATGAACCTTCCAGACTTCTTATATCCTATTAGAAATTCTGGCCGGGATGAACCTTCCAGACTTCTTATATCCTATTAGAAATTCTGGCCGGGATGAACCTTCCAGACTTCTTATATCCTATTAGAAATTCTGGCCGGGATGAACCTTCCAGACTTCTTATATCCTATTAGAAATTCTGGCCGGGATGAACCTTTCAGACTTCTTATATCCTATTAGAAATTCTGGCCGGGATGAACCTTCCAGACTTCTTATATCCTATTAGAAATTCTGGCCGGGATGAACCTTCCAGACTTCTTATATCCTATTAGAAATTCTGGCCGGGATGAACCTTCCAGACTTCTTATATCCTATTAGAAATTCTGGCCGGGATGAACCTTCCAGACTTTTTATATCCTATTAGAAATTCTGGCTGGGATGAACCTTCCAGACTTCTTATATCCTATTAGAAATTCTGGCTGGGATGAACCTTCCAGACTTCTTATATCCTATTAGAAATTCTGGCTGGGATGAACCTTCCAGACTTCTTATATCCTATTAGAAATTCTGGCCGGGATGAACCTTCCAGACTTCTTATATCATATTAGAAATTCTGGCCGGGATGAACCTTCCAGACTTCTTATATCCTATTAGAAATTCTGGCCGGGATGAACCTTCCAGACTTCTTATATCCTATTAGAATCATCATGAATTTCCTTTTGTTCCCCATGGAGTATGAAGCCACTACTGCGTCTGGGGCCCTTGTAGGATGCCTGCTCAAAACAATCACATCCTCTTTCAGTGGGGTTGCTTCTGTAGCAATTTGTTTCACATTTTAAGGTTACCAGCCCCATGCTCAACCTCATATTAGTTGCCTTGTTTGACATGCCTGAAGGAAGAGTACTCCTATTCTTTGACTCATAAGAGACTGCACCTCATCTTCTTCTCTCTCTCTTCCCCCTGAACTATTAGAGTGCCCAAGTATAAAAATCTCTGGACTTGTTCCAATATTGTTCCCTTTAAGGTTAACGATGGATTCTGGAACATTCCATCTCGGTTTAGTGTTATTATAGTGTTTTGTGTCTCTAAAGCCCGTCCCCAACAATTAAGACAACATTCTGGAACATTTCATCTGGGTATCTGTGTTATGATAGTGTTTTGTGTCCCTAAAGCCCGTCCCCAACAATTAAGACAACATTCTGCAGCTATCTCACCTTGGTGGCGTGGTTGTATGACTTGATGACAGCGGTGTACCACTGGGTTGTGCCCTCAGTCCGGTAAACTTCCACTCGGTAACCCAGCAGAACTGTAGGGGTGGTCAGCAGGATCTTCTGCCCATCCTGATAATCTGTCCAAGCTTTCACCAACTTCACAACCTCTGGACACCCCTTGACTGACGAGATGTTGTTCTCCTCACCTTCCTGAAAGAGATGAAGCAAGTAATGTCAATGAGATCACACGCCTTCTTCTTCTTCAGCGTTCGTCCTGAAAAGGACGTTTGTTACGTTGTGTCGCCGTTTACAGCGAAGCTGCGATATTTGCGCCTTTCGGCCCGACACATCCGATTTCAGCATGGCATTTTTGGGACCGGGTTTGCCTTCCTTTTCGATCCCTACGCTCTCGGCCAGACTGCAGTGATGCAGCCTGTTTCCAGGACCAACAATTGGAAGTGGAATAGGGTCTTGGTCAGCTATGGTTCGCTGACCCTGACACAAGCAGTCAAGCTATGGGTCGCTGACTGCATTCATCTCGTTTGTTGCGTCTTCGGTCCCAGATCACACGTCTGAAGGTACGGAGTTAACTGATCACACACCGGCACAGTTTTCTGCATTTTTACACCGCCGTCTGCTCATAAATATATGCACGCACGCACGTAGAGGCAGTCACTGCAGCGCGCGCGCACGCACGCACGCACGCACGCACACACACATATATATATATATATATATATATATATATATATATATATATATATATATATATATATATATATATATATATATATACACACACTGTATATAAATATTTATTTATTTATTTAAAAAACATGCACTCCTCGGTTACAGTTCGGCCGTCCATTAACTTCTGTCTCAGGTTGTGACAACAGTTTCTAAGATCGCGTGTGTCTGGTGTGAACGCTTCGCCAGACTGATTTACTCCTTCAGGGTGGTAAAAATCGGCATACAAGAAGTATGTAGACTAGAGAAGAACATTAGGATGGACAAAGAAGAGCTGCTTAAAGGAGTTTAAAATCTGAAGAGGGAAAAGTGGAGAAAGATGTCCCCAGACAAACAGTGTTATATTTTCTAACAGTTATATCCGTGTGGGTATATATATATATATATATATATATATATATATATATATATATATATATATATATATATATATATATATATATATATATATATATATATATATATATATATACATATATACAGTACTTTGCAAAAAAAAATGGCAGTCATATTTTCGCAACGCTGCACACTCATAGAAGCAAATAATAATAAAAACTGTATGTCCAGAGGAAGATTGGTATCTCCCCTAAGTATTAACAGTGGTTTCAGTACAATATAATGTTGCCTTCTCCAGCAAGGCAAGCCTGAATGCGGCAAGGCAAACTTCCCGCAAGTGTTTGTAGGTAATTGTGAGTCAGACTGTCCCGGTATTTTTCAGCTACCTTCTTCAATTGTTCAACGTCTCTGAGTCCACTCTTTTTTAAATGATTCTTGAGTAGTGCCCAAACGTTTTCAATTGGGTTTAGGTCGGGACTGTTGCTGGGCCACTTCAGCACTATCACATTCTTCTCTTGCAGCCATGCTTTGGTGGTATGAGCTGTATGCTTTGGTCATTGTCATGTTGAAATGTGCACCCATCGGGGTACATGACCTGCATAAATGGCAGAAGGTGTCCCTCTAGTATGTCGATGTACCTTTCTTTCGTGAGAATTCCTGTGAAAACACACAGTGGGGTGGCACCTCTTGCTGCCACCCCTCCCCAAAGATGGAATTTATGGGTATGTTTCGGTCGCTGGTACACAGGCGTTACAGAGTCTTTCATCCAAATATTTATTTGAGCAGGATAAGACCAAACAGAACATTCATCTGACAAAATCACAATGTCCCATGACGAATTTTGGTGTTCGTGGCACCAGTTCAAGTGCATCTGTTTGTAAGTCTCTGTGAGAAATGGTGACGAAATTACCCGCTTTTTTGTGTAATTCATCCTGTGTAGCTCCCGGTTGTCAGTAGCATTAGATACTTCTGGGTTTCCCAAATCGATCATGCGCTGCCGTATGTTTTCTACACTCTTCATTGGCCCAGCCCGAACGATTTGGGCGAGACGCCGATGGTCCTTTGTGTCCAAAATTCTTGACCCCCCACTACCTTCTTTTCGCTCGATTCCATTACCTGCTTTTAATTTATTCACAACTCTGTAGACAGTCCGCTCAGGAATGTTCAAGGTTTTAGAAATGTTGGAACATGTTTGATTTCCTTCATTCCAAAGCTGTGAAATTAACATACACTTTGACTTTGTGTCCATTTTCTGCCACTAGCATTAGAAATTGTCGTCTGCTCTATTATCAAGGGACTTTACTCTACGCTAATTTTTTTTTTACTTTTGGTTGTGTTTGCTCACTTAAGTGGAGTGTAAATTTGGGGCAGAACATGCATATTTAATTAGATTTCAGCATATTTAGCTGAGCAATATGACTGCCATTTTTTTTGCAAAGTACTGTATGTATATATATATATATATATATATATATATATATATATATATATATATATATATATATATATATATATATATATATATATATATACACACACACGTTCATTTCTTGTGTAGACGCTACTGTTTTACATACATACAACGTACGTCTGATAGCGGTAACTTTCGATTAACGCCATCCCTCACCCACACCTACACCCATTTCAAATTGCTAATCAGCTTCAACTGAAAGATACGCGAGCCTATCTCTCGTTTTGATGGGCTTCCATTTTAATCTCGTGTAACCTGCATACCAACGAGAATGCGTACTACAAATCTCCGTGTTCTGGAACAGCTTTTATTCAATGCGAATAAAGACAGCTAGCCCGTCTGACGAGGTTATTACACAGCCAAACCAGGTCAGGAGACAGTTATTGACTATATGTGTGAGAGACACGCGTGCTATGGCCCGGCCTGACCGAGAGCTACCCGCAATTGAAATTTCACAGATAAAGACAAACTTAAGTTCCGTGTGCAATATGCTGTTTTTAGACCACGATCTAGCACCGTAACCTTACTTCGGGAGGCCCAGTTTAGCCGCAAGAATTACGTTCGCCTTCCACTCACTGTCGACTGGTCTTTATCTCCACATTCGAGCCAAGATGGTGCATATGTTTAAACAATATAAGATTTAGATCACTTGTACTTCAATATTTAACAGAATTCACTTCAGCACATATAATCACACAAAGTACTTTAAGTAGAAATAACTTTTTCCTCGTGTGACGTCTCTGATCCACGTGTTGTTGATCTGCATCTCCAAACACACATGCCGCTTGTTATTTTCTCTCAGCTACGAACATTAACGTCATCAAATCTAAAGGTCTTTTATATTTGGACATGCGCCCTAATATAACCGACTAGGTTGAACAGAACGCGCCTCGCCAAAACTTTAAAAAAAAAATGTCTGATGCTTTTGCTGTTTACTCTCTATCTAGTTCCCGATTCGTTCTCGCCTCTTTTACCATTCTGTCTTTACATGTGTAATATTTCTTGCCTATCTTAAAACATATACGTTATAAATACGCGTCTTTCTTACGGTCCCGGTTGTTGCTGCTTATGTTTTTACAATCAACATCTTCACGAATATTAACAAACTTTCTGTCCGGATCAAGAAAATTTTACCTTATATAAAAGGTCACCCATTCTTATTTTCTTTTACTAGCTATTACATTATTCAACCTGTCGTTTTGTTCCAGCAGTGTGGTCATGATCAACAGTTCATGATGTTTCTTCTTAATGTAACACGTAATTCCCTTTCTCACGCGTTATCAAGTTATTATAAATAGTTTTAGCTCGTTGAGTTTTTTTTATCACTGAGTTATCTCCCAACATCTTCCATGATGTGGTGTTGTTCACAGTTAAGCTCATCTACTTTTTCATTAATCTCATGTCTTCAGTTGCATCATATGATCTTTTCCTCTATTTATACTATATGTTATACATCGCCTCCTCCATTGTTTTAACGGTCAATCCCCTTGTTCTCTCTGTCTGTCTGCAGCACTTTGTCCACTGAGATCTCAACATCTATATGACCCTTCTGTAGTCTTTCGAGTGATGTTTCTGCGGAGCCGTTTCATTTTCTTTAACAACAAACTTTCGTTTCTGTGACAACTGTCAGTAAACATTTACTCAAGATTCCTCTATTGCATTCATCCGCACACGTTTTTTCCCGCAGCCCAAACATGTATGCTGGGCCAGTTGTTGTTTTGGGTCCTCTCTTCCCCCCCCCCCCCATATTGGGTGTTTAAATTCCAACACATTATGATCAGTTCTGTATCATTCTAGACTAAATGTTATGTTATGTTGTTCGTCCATCACGGGTGATGAAGACCACTCTGTTCATCCAATTATTTAGGAATATGTTAGGTTAGTCTATGGGTACGAAGGTGACTGATGAGCCCGATGCGGGCCTGGAAAGATCTCGGACAGTGTGGGCAGGGAATGTTTGCTTCATGTGAAGGTTTTATTACACGGTCCTTTCTAGCTTGTCTCCGCTGTTCCGCTGCTGCTCTTCTGGATGATTCGCATGCCGCTGCACCTTTACGAAGAGATGTGCGCCAAGCAGTTCGGTCTTGCGCAGCAGCTTCCCATGTCTCGGGGTTTATGTCAAAGGTTTTCAATGACGTCTTTAACGTGTCGTTGAAGCGCTTCTTTTGGCCACCATGGGAGCGTTTACCCTTCTGTATCTCACCATAAAAGAGTATCTTTGGCAGTCGATGATCTGGCATGCGGACTACATGACCTGCCCAGCGAATCTGTGACTGCATCAGAATAGTATCAATACTAGGGATACCAGCTCTGTCAAGAACGGCGGTATCCGGGATCTTGTCTTGCCATTTGATGTTCATTATCTTCCTGAGACAGACTGTATGGAAGTGGTTTAGCTTCTTTACGTGGCGCCTGTATACAGTCCATGTTTCACTTGCATACAGCAGCGTTGGAAGCACCGCAGCTCTGTACACCTTCAGCTTTGTCTGTAGACTAATGCCACTTCGATGCCAAACGTTGGTGTATAATCTGCCAAATGTGCTGCTGGCTTTGGAGATCCTGGTGTTCACCTCATCATCAATGACAATGTTCTGGGATAGTGTGCTACCAAGGTATGTGAATCTGTTCACAACATTCAGTTTCTCACCATTAACCTTAATGACTGGCTCAGTATAAACTGTGCCAGGAGCTGGTTGGTACATGATTTCTGTTTTCTTCGTGTTGATGGTAAGCCCAAAGTTGGCGCAGGCTTCGGAGAATCTATCCACACTATGCTGCAGATCAGCCTCTGAGCCAGCATTGAGGGCACAATCATCAGCAAACAGAAGATCTCTGATGGTGTGTGATTTGACCTTGGTTTTTGCTTGAAGCCTCCTAAGGTTAAACAATTTTCCATCAATACGATAACTAATGTCGATTCCTGTGTCCCCGTCTCTAAAAGCATCAGTCAGCATAGCAGAAAACATGATACTGAACGGAGTCGGTGCAAGTACGCACCCTTGTTTAACTCCATTTGAGACGGGGAAAGGCTCTGATAGCTCACCGTTTTCCTGAACTCTAGCCTGCATTCCATCATGCAGTTGCTGCACTATTGTGATAAATTTCTTTGGGCAGCCATATTTTGCCATGATCTTCCATAGACCCTCTCTACTGACCGTATCGAACGCCTTTGTCAAGTCGATGAACGCTGTGTACAGGTCACAGTGCTGTTCTTGGCATTTTTCTTGTAGCTGTCTTGCAGCGAACACCATATCTGTGGTTCCACGTTCTTTCCGGAATCCACACTGACTTTCAGGTAAAAGACCTTTGTCAAGATGAGCCGTAAGGCGATTCAAAAGGATTCTGGCGAATATCTTCCCAGCGATTGATAAAAGAGAGATGCCTCGACGATTGTTACAGTCTTGGCGATTACCTTTACGTTTATATAGATGTATAATTGACGCATCTTTGAGATCGTGTGGGATGGTTTCACTCTGCCACATTTGCTGGAAGATCATGTGAAGTTTCTCTATCAGAACTGCACCGCCATCTTTATAAACCTCAACAGGAATTGAATCGGAGCCGGGGGCCTTTCCACTAGACAGTTGACGAATCGCTTCCTTAGTTTCCTCCAGAGTTGGTACATCATCTAATGCTTCATTAATAGGAATTTGGGGCAGGCGGATGATGGCTTCGTCGTTAATAGATGATGGCTGGTTCAGAATATTATTAAAATGTTCAGCCCAGCGTTGGAGCATTTTTTCCTTGTCTGTAATTAGTGTTTTTCCATCTGCATTAAGGAGGGGAAATGATCCTGATGATGTTGGACCATAGACCGCTTTGAGTGCAAGGTAAAAAATTTTCAAGTCATGGCTGTCAGCAAAGCCTTGGAGCTCATCTGCTTTATTACTCAGCCATGAATCCTGCATCTGGCGTAGTTTATGTTGGACGATTCTACGCATGTTGTTGAAAGCGTCTTTCTTGGATGTAGATTTTGGATCATTTAAATATGCTTTATGGAGATGGTGTTTCTCAGCCAACATCTGCTTTATATCATCTGAGTTCTCATCAAACCAGTCATTTTGTTTCTTGATGGAAGGACCCAGGACCTCTGTAGCAGTGTTGTAGATCTGCTCACTTAGGGCTGCCCAATTTGTTTCCACACTTTGGCCGTCTAGCGAGATAGATTTGAGACGGTCTTCTAAGGTGTCAGTAAATGACTGTTTGATTTTTGTCTTCTTTAGTTTGGTGACATCCAGCCTCTTGAGTTTTCTTCCCCTGAGGGCGCCTGGCTGGTTGGATACGAATTTTAAGTTTAGATACAATGAGGCGATGATCAGTCCAACATTCGGCACCACACATGGACTTGGTCACCCGGACATCTTGCTTGTCCTTCTTCCTAACAATTACATAGTCAATTAAGTGCCAATGCTTTGAGCGAGGGTGCATCCAGGAGGTCCTGTTGCGGGTAGGAAGTCGAAAAATGGTGTTGGTGACAAGGAGGTCATGTTCTGCGCAAGTCTGGAGGAGAAGAAGTCCATTGCTGTTACAGCGACCCATGCCGTACCTTCCAATAGTGCCATTCCAGGAGATGTTATCTGAGCCTACTCTTGCATTAAAGTCACCAAGAACGATGAGCTTATCTGCTTTAGGAACTGATGCAATGACTGCATGTAGTTCTTCGTAAAACTTATCTTTGACGTCATCCTGGTTTGTCATAGTTGGTGCATTCGCGCTAATGATGGTGGCATGTTTTCTTCCATAGAACAGGGGGATCTTGACCGTCATCAGTCGGTTATTTATTCCCTTTGGGGGCCCCGCTAACTTGCTGACAATTGCTGTTTTGATTGCAAATCCAACCCCTGCTTCTCGTCTTTCTTCAGTTCCTCTTCCGCTCCAAAAGAATGTATAACCTGCACCCTTTTCGCAAAGTTGGCCCTCACCTGCAAGTCGAGTTTCACTCAGTGCTGCTATGTCAATGTTGTACCTGGCCAGTTCTCTCCCAATCAGGGCAGTTCGTCTCTCAGGTCTGTTTGCTTTAAAGTCTTTGTCAAGGAGAGTGCGCACATTCCATGCGCCTAGAATGAGGGGGAAAAATCTTTCCTTTCTTTTTTTTTCTCTAGACTAAATAATGGTCTTACAAAAGTCACAAGGCCAATCATTTGGTCATGCTGGGATTTGTCATGCAGAACCTGTCTTAGGACATGACCAGCGGTTATGTGGCATTGGCGAGAGGGAAAATTGGATATATAACAATTGCAGGTAAGAACCAACTAGTATATTCATACATGCCATCATCTGAATTCAGCAGGGGAAGAAACGAGCCAGGAGGCCGACGAGTACATGAACAATACTGGTAAAACAAGAAGCCAAAACTACCAGAACATCCCAGTCGCAGCTAAAGAAAATTAGAGAGAGAGACACACACAGAGAGAGACAGAGAGAGAGAAATCAACTGCGAGCACACGTATGCACGAAGGAAAACCAAAATAAACAACTGATAATGAAGACCAATCCATAAATCGAGTGACCACCAGTTGTTTACCAAAGTAAATATTTTTCTAAAACATATTTTTTACCTATTCGTTCCTGTTTTCTGCATCAATATAATCTATCTCCATCCATCCTTCCATCCAGGACACTGATACACAACACGCACCTGCATACAACAACCCGTAATAAACCTCTTCGCGACATATCCTGTCAGTGCTGATCGACTTAATGGCCTAGAGCATATGTCTATGTCTGCGTGTTCAGATTTACAACTACAGCATTTTTTTTTTCTCTCTGGCACAGAAACTGCGACCTATCAACGTAAAAGCCACGAGTAACGGGACTTTGTGAACACGGAATACACTGCCAAAGAATGTGGGGTCTGGGGAGGAGAAAGAGGTGAGAGTAAGATAAAGCGGTAGTGATAGGTGCAGATGTTGCGTCTTGGGATATCCAGCACGGATTACAAGTGAACAGCACAGTACGCCACAAACAAGAGGTAACAGTCGATACATTTTTGGCATTTATGCAAGAGTAGAGAAGAGATTGATCGGCACGTGGGAAGAAAGAACGAGAAAGACGGGGTGGGGGAAGACATGCAATGAAGTGTTATTTTGTTATGAATGTGTGCTACACTGTTTACTACTTCGTATAAGCACACACCATTACATATTTTATTTCAAATGTAAAAAGCGGCACCCTTAAATCGGTTAACTTATAACCTATTCTGACCTGCCAGCCTGGAACAAGACTGCTATGCAAGTGTGCGGGTAAAGGGGTAGGGAAGATCAGAAAATATAGATTATCAAAGCCCTATGCCATCAGGTCGAAACATAATGGGAGTTTTAAACAAAAGCTTGTTCTGGTGAAGAAACAATGCTGACACGCACAGCAATGTCTTATGACAACCACTGTTGTTTCTCGTCTGTCTGGCGCATTTGATCCACTTCAGCTGCGTGTTTTTTCTATGATGGCCGTTATTTGTTAACAGTTTTGTCGTGTTTCCCTGTGTCGTCTTCCATTGTTTTTCCTGTGTTGTGCATCGTAGTGCTGTTCATTTCATGTTTTCCTTGGAGACGCCAAGAAAAGGCACTAACAATGCAGTCGAAATCTGAGGAGGCGCTAGCTAGCGCCTCCTCAGATTTCGACTGCATTAAGTTAGTGCCTTTTCTTGGCGTCTCCAAGGCAACATTTGAATTGTACGGCATTTATTTCTGCCGCACGATTTTGGCTGTATTTCAGCATTTTATTCTACACCAATACACCAACAATGCACGTCAGCAAGGTATGGCTATTAAAAAATCTTATTTGTTTTTAAAGAACCATTTACTTCACCTCCGACTGTGAGCAGTACTACGGAAGTTTCCTTGGCTTTGATTAAACTAAAATAGCTGCTTCCAACTGTGCCAAGCTGTAGTTAAGTTTGATGTCGAGGTATGCACATTACGTGGCCTTTTCCACTGTTAGGCTGTCTATGTTTATCTTTCGCATTTTCCATCGTCAATGTCTGTTGCCAACAAATACTTTTTTTTTTTTTTTTACATTTGCTGTTAGTCTATATTCTCTTGGGTCACATGACTGCAATTATGTCATTAGCGCAATTAAGATATCTAATGTTTGTGTTTGTATCTCTCCTATCTCCCTAATATCATGTTGAAGTAACTTAAGCGAGATTTCAAGCATATTTATTCTTCTTCTTCCGTCCTTAGCCACCGACCGTCAAAGCAGTCAGTGGCCATTACGCCTAGTGGCGTCTTAGGGCAACAGCAGATAGGTTTTCTTTGCCATTGTTTCCCATCACGCCTATTGGCGTCTTTAGGGCAACGGCAAATCAATCCATCTGCTGTTGTTTCCGTAATCGAAGTGACTGGCAAACGGGTGATCAGCCCGTTGGTAAGCATATTTATAAATACGAGTTATTAAAATCCTTAGCAGGTATCATCTTTAAAG